>OY979710.1:1757246-2099924 GCA_963855925.1 Inga laurina
GGACCGGTCAATTAACCGGTCACGGCACAGGTTCAAGGGTTAATGAGTCGGACCAGTGGTCGAACCGGTCATATTAAAATATTATAATTTAATTGACAATAACAAAATAATCAATATTCATAAGTCATCACCAACATCAAAATAGTTAAAATACCTAGTTAGTTCTTCAAAGCAAACCCATAACTAACATCAAAATATAGTCAAAACATAACAATATCAATCATCATTCATCAAACAAGCCAATAGCATCAAAATAGTCACAAAAATAGCCAATAACATCATCCATCAACCATAGCCAAATGAGTAAATCATCACTCAATAAACTCTACAACTCATTAAGCTGATCAATTGAAGATGAGTCAATAGATACTGGATTTGGGAAAGGGTAAGTAGTAGTGACATCATCATTCAAAGTCGGGGGATCGGGAATGTCCCTATCTTCATCACCTATCCAAATGCACAACAATAATTAATATCAATGATTATGTATAACAAATAATTATATGGATGGATAATAAATTAGTAACAGGATATTAATAGGACATATAATTATATAAACCTTCATTAATCCTATCCAGAGTTGATGAAAGTGCAACGCCTTCATTATTAAGAACACTTTCAAGCTTTTTTGTATCTTCATCATTAAATTCTGGAATGGGATCTTCTTCCGTCACCCAAAAATCCACCTCATCAATGGACTCATAGTCAATGAGATCATAACTTGACTTCTTTTTATTCAATACACTCCTTCAATTTTTTAATGACAAATGATTTCAGTTAAAATTTAAAACTTAATCCATATTAATTAAAAACAGTTTTCATAATATCTAAAATTACCTATGCTTTAATCGCAAGTTATAGTTAGTGTAAACCAAATCATTCAGCCTTTGATGCTACAATCTATTTCTCCTTTTTGTATGGATGCGCTCAAATAAGCTCCAGTTTCGCTCACAACCAGAAGAAGCAGAAGTTTGCCTAAGAATACATGTTGCAACACATTGCAATTCTGGAACTAAATAGCCATAGTACATCCACCATTCATCTAAAAAATAAAACATATACATAATATTAGTTGCAATTAATTAATATGTTGTTAATTGAATATTAAACAATAAAGATGAATACTTAATTACTTACGAGGATCTAGTTTTTCAGCCCCTTTTTTGCATGTCTCTCTGCTGAAAAATTCATTGCCATCAAGATATAATGTCACTTGCTTCATTACCTTATATCAATCAACATTTTCATCTGAGTTAGCCTCCACCACATCAATCAAAGCTTGCATTAACCCTCCATTGTGAACAAAGGCTGGACCATATACAAATGCCAGGTTCAATAAATAGGCAGCTGCATGGAGATTGGTCTTCAAATGTTTATCCCATCTCGCTTGAATGATACTTGTGTAGGGCTTATAATGATCTTTATTCCTCTTGAATATCTCCTTAATTCCACTTTTTGCCCTTTGCATGCCTTCATAAACATATGAAAGTGAGGGCTTCTCATCCGAGTCAACAATTCTCAACAATTTTATTAGAGGAGTTACAATCTTCACAATTTGGTAACACTCATTCCAAAACCGGCTATCTAATATGATCGCACTAAAAATTTTTCCTGGAGTAGTCTTAGATAGCCTATGGTCTACAAAGTGTTTATCGACAACAAGGGCTTGCAAGTCATGTTTGTGCATGTAAATACTGTGCAATGTAATGAAGGTAGTGGCAAACCTTGTAGCACTAGGACGCACAATTTCTCTCCAACCCGTCCTCTTCCTCAACCAAGATAAGAATATCATGTGATTGTAAGCAAATACCGTTATCTTTGATGCCTTTACTGCAATGTCCGACACATGAGGCATGCTTGCAATATCTTTCAATACAAGATTTAAACAATGAGCAGCACAAGGAGATAAAATTCTGTAACCTAACCACTCAAATAAACTAACCAGCTAACCAAAAAGATAAAATACAAAAGCATAAAATTTCAGCCATACCATCAATTTTGTTACAAGTTTATACACATGTAAGCAGCTTTCAAACAACTTTGTCAAACATAAAACATATCAAATTACCCGTTTCCACCATTTATAAGACCAAATGGTTGCAACTCTGCCGTGTTCCAGTTATAAAGCTTGACAAACAAGTCATATGGAAAAACTCAAAAAAGACCCTACAATAATTAGTTAATTACAAGACCACGTAAGTATGAATTAAGCAGCAAACGAAATAACAAGGCGTGTTCAAGAAAAACCTTGTCACTATATCTTCCAGTAACATCACTTCCAACAGCTAGCAGCAAGCATTTTGATGAATTTAATCCAAATAGACAAGCATGAACACAAATAGACAAGCCAGAGCCTTCCACTAACAAGCCAAATTTATTGTTCTCAAGTCAGAATAACAGCTACAGAAGCTCAGTTACTAGTATAGTATATAGATAGGCTCTAGAAATAGATAAAAATGCGAGCTCTTGAAATACGAAAACTTGACACAGAATGATGTTGTTCATGTAACAGCAATTTATTGTCACACACAACACCTCTGTTGGATTATTGTCGTCCAAATCGAAATATTCCAAACCGAACAAAATAAATAAATATTGATAACTAGACCCCATAAATCACCAATATAACAAAGATAACAATAATTGTAAAAAGCACAGATAGAAATCCGATGAACCAAAAATCACAGCTCATCGAATTCAGAACAGTGACAACAGACGTACAGAGCAAAAGGCAAACAAGAAATGAATCAAAAGTCAAAACTAAAAAAAAATACCTATAAGTTTTGGAAGGTCAACAAAAAAAATACCTACAGGTCGCAGGTCGCAGCTCGCCGAAGGTCGTTCAGATAAGTTGAAGGTCGAAGGTCAGATAAGCGTTCAGATCAGTTTTGGAATTTCATCTATCACAGTTAAAGGTCGCCATCCGCTGCTCATGCACTCATATCCGCCGATGGACGTCGCAAAAGGCCGCCGTCGATTTCACTTCCAGGTTTCGGCTACCAATCACGGAGAACGGATGAAGAATTTGGTTCTGATTCTGAGTTTCAAACCGAGAAGGATGAATCGAGGAAGGATTCTGAATTTTGAGAATTTCATATTCTCAATCTCTCATTCTCGGTTCACGCCTGGTTGGTGGAGTCGAGCACCCCAATTCGATTAGGGCAAAAAAAGTCGGGTCGCGGAGCTTTGCCTGCTCCAGAATGACCCAAAACGACAACGTTTTGGGCGTTTTTTTCAAAAATTCAACTCGGCCTAACCGCTCCGCCCGTCGGTTTTGTCGAGTCAACCTGATTCTCCCCAGTTCGACCCCTCCCCCCTCTCCAGCAGTGGACCGGACCGGCCTAGAGACTGGTTCACCGATTTTCCGGTCCAATTTTTCACTCATCGGTTATTATAAACTTAGATTGGGCATTTTTGTTCAATTTGAAATTTTTTTCCCAACTTCCCCTTCAAATCCCCCCAATTTGAGGGTAGAGGTTTTGAGGGGAGAGAGGGGACCAAAATCTCTCCCCTTTTAAGTTATTGATCTTCCTAATTAAGGGGAGGGGACCAAAATCCCTCCCTTCCTCTCAAACTAAACGAGCCTAAATGATTGTGATAATCTCTATAATTACTAGAGGAATTAATGTTAGCTTACAGATGAAGCCGCCAGGCGGCAAGCATCTTATTTATGATTTTCTTACTGCAAGTTAAATATAAATAAAATATAATTCTGATTCCTCTCAGTATTTTTCCTTCTCATCAAAATTGTATATTTATTACCAAAAAAAATTCATTATCCCTTATTATTCTCTTCTTTTCTCATTTTCTGTCATGACTATTTAAGGAAAAGAAGCCGCCTACGAAATGTCGAATTGAAATATTTTGAGGTTGAAGTTTTTTTGACGATAGATTGAAACCAAAAAAAAAAAAAGGTCTCCCTAGCAGTTGGAACTCGCAGTAGTGACACAGATTGCCCATTGAATTGAAATTTACGAGGCAATCGGAACAAAATTTCTCACCCCTTTCGAATGGCTCGCTTGTCTTTAAACCCCATTACTCTCCATAGATTCCGACCATGCCTTCAAATCCCTCAACCTCCACAAATAATCGGAAATCCTCGCTATTCTCACTGCAAGACTCGCAGATTCCAGATCCTTGCTTGCCAAACAACTCCGAACCTGGACGAGACCTCCACAACGGTAACGTTTCTGTTGGGTAATTCTTCGGAGTGTTCAGGTTTGAGAGTTCGAATGTTTTTCAATTTTCATCATTTGCTAAGCATCCTTCAACTTTCGCGTTCAGGAAAGATCGATTAATGAGGCTACTGCCGTCGATGGTCAAACAAGCAAGGTTTCAAGCTCCCCTCTTGGTTCTTCTGGCCTTCCTGAATTCCCAAGCAAAGATGTCAATAAGAAAATTGCAGCTGTTTCTGCTTTAGCTGCTGTGGGGCTTTTCTTATCTACAAGATTGGATTTTGGCGTTTCTTTGAAGGATCTATCTGCTGTTGCATTACCTTACGAAGAGGTTTAATTGATTTCCACTGATTATTATATCTTGTGTTACTCTGTTCTATTGCTTCCCAAGCAATTATAAATGGTTCGGTCTATGCTGAATTCTTAAAATCTTCTAGACGAAAGTGGCTTCTTGCTCTTCACAAAAGCTGTTTCTATATTAAAATGGTCCTCTGGTTAACCCTGATAATATCATAATAGTCTATAGACAATTAACGAGCTGTGGGACTTGAATTACCAGAATGATTATGTGGCGCTAACTGCTTATGTGGCCATCAAAACATTGCAAAAGCACTTTTCTAAGCTATTAGTTCAAGGCTCCCGGAGTAGCAAAATGCAGCTTTTTGTTGGCCACATAAGTATTTAATGAACTTGGTGATCTTTGTTATACCTGGGTAAAAATTATTTTAAAATAGAAGTAACCTCGGGAAGCCTAAGACAAAATTTTTGGTCTAGAGCTTAATTGACTCAATAGGGGTATGTGTGTGTGACTGTGTGTGTGTAGAGGATCAAATATAAAAAGCTAAATTCACAATATTCTGTTTACCAATGTAAACGGTTCATTTATTAATGATATTCTAGGCCTTTAAAGATATGATAGATTGATAATGGCTTATAATTTGCAGTTAGTAGCTACTCTTACTAAACTTTGGTTTATTCATATGCTTTTTTATGTTTCAGCTATAGTTTTAATACTATCTTATTTGCTAATGACTGTTGTGCATTGCCGGTGGATGTTCCAGGCTCTTTCAAATGGGAAACCCACTGTAGTGGAATTTTATGCAGATTGGTGTGAAGTATGTAGGGAATTAGCTCCTGACGTGTACAAAGTAGAGCAGCAGTACAAGTAATGGCTTCTATTGCTGACTTAGTTCTTTATATGTTCATATGTCTCTTTTGCTGCTTATTTGAATTGGTAACTTTTAGGAAGCATACTTTAACTAATATTCAAATTGACGCTACTATGTTTTCAACGCAGGGATCGAGTGAATTTTGTTATGTTGAATGTGGATAATACCAAGTGGGAGCAAGAGCTGGACGAGTTTGGTGTTGAGGGTATTCCACACTTGGCATTCCTTGATAAAGAAGGGAATGAGGAGGGCAATGTAGTGGGCAGGTTTCCAAGGCAGTTCCTACTTGAGAACGTGGACGCCCTTGCCCGTGGAGAAGCATCGGTACCTCATGCCCGTGTTGTGGGACGATATACAAGTACTGAGTCAAGGAAGGTGCACCAAGTTGTTGATCCCAGAAGTCACGGTTAGACAACAAAGGTATTGTCTCTTCCAAACAACTTATTCAATTTGTCAGGAAGAAGCATTTGAAGAGGCAACTCGTTGCTCTTGCATACTCTTTCCCAATATGAATTTCTTGTAATTTTGAACATCATTGTGCAAGTCTAATATGTGAATTCAAAAAGTAGATTATCAACCACTAGCTCAATTGTCTATATTGATGCAATCTCAGGATAGTTCTAGTTGCACATGAGTGTTCAGAAGTCTACTCATCCCGGGCTTGTTTGGTCTGAGGGGAGGGGAGGGAAAATTTTTTAAAGTTGAATTTGAAAAAATTAGAGAAGTGGGGTTAAAATTTTTTAACTAATTTTTCTTACTCTTTTATCTTATATATTCTCTTTATTCAAATTTATTACCCCACTTCTTCAATCTTTTAAAATTCAACTTATAAAAATTTTCCCTCCCCTCCCTTCCGCTTCAAATCCCTCACACCAAACAGATTGTGTGAGCATGTTATTTATTTTCTCATCCCAAAAAGGTCTTGCAGCTCCTGACCATTCATATTTTGCTGGTTGGGTTGAAACGATATATAATTTTTCTGCACTGATTGTAATTCACGACTCACATCCTGAATCTAACCCTCACCCTTTTAAAAGTTAGAACGTTTGAGCTCAAGCTCAATGAGAGCATGCTTTTCTGTGACGCATAACAAGGAATAAAAGATACAAGTGCTCAAAATAATGAAAAAATTTGCTTAGATTTATGCGACTCTAACGCTAGTCATTTTAGAGTAGTGATAGCCGCCCAAAATGATCATCACAAATTTCACTCATCAGATGAGTCAGTTTAATTCAGATTTTTTACCAACTTCTTTGCCACTCTATCCGGCTCGATATCATAGACACATTGATGAAGCAAAATATTCAATAATTAATTTGAGAGCTTAAATCTATAACATTTTTTTTGGGGTGGGGGAATGCAAAATCCATAATTTAATGCTGGGAGTTGAAGCTTGTGCAAACAGAGCACAAGAACAGAAGACTTTATTGTTTATTCAACGTAGTGAAAAGCATGCAGGCTTATGCCGGTCATGGTGAGATGACCAACTCTAAACAACATTATTCATAATATGATTATTGTTCGAAGGTACCGATAATCCCCATATCTTATTGCCCATAAAAGTGAAAACCCATCCTATAATTTAAACGAGCAACTTTTTTAAACCAGCACCTTTGGTTGCTTCGAGAGTGATGATTCCCCCTTACCTGCAGTAAAGGAAAACTAATTTAGAAATACCATACTTCATCTTTTTTACTCATTGGATTGGATTTTGCATCAAGATTTGCAAGTTTTGTTCTTTTGTTATTTATATTACCGCTGGAAGAGTCTTGTTCTATCTTTATTGAGACCCGCGATGACTGTATCAGGAGGTTTAGCTTTCTCCTTCCCCGTGTGTTTTGTCAGGGTGATTTTTTTTTTTTGGTCGTTTTACCCTTGAATCTTTGGTCTACTTAGGTCTGAAATATGTTTAGTGCTCCCTCCTGTTTTTAATATAAGACAAATTTGAAGAGTTCGATCTTGGTCATAAATATAAGACCTATTTTTCTTATTTGTTAGTATTTTCTTAATTTACCCTTATTGTTATTCCCTTAACAATAATCAAGGAAGAGAGGGAATGAGAGAATTAAGAAAGATGACGAAAATGTTTTAGAAAATATATGTCATATTATAATCTAATCAAATTAGATAAATAAGTCATTATATTTCCTCCCAGAACTGCAGATTTATGGAAGGCGATCTGTGATATTGTGTTCTGCAAGTTTTCAAGTGCATGCGTTAAGCCCTGTTGCCTTTCATGGCTATGAAAGTCTGCCATAAAGAAGACCAGATACCATGCAAACTAATTCTAAAAGTGTGTAATTGACCCAAACTTATCAAACAATAACAAACCTAACCTTATTCCGTTAGGTAAGGTCGGTTATGCTAATAAGCCAAACCGACTTAATCCCCGGGGAAGATGAACACCCCTGTTGCACTATAATGAGAAGCTTTAGTTACCTTGAGAAGAAGTTGCAGGCTTTGATGGTTGGTCAGTGGATGAGGCCGAAGAAGCTTGAGGGGTGATGACAACACCAGGCCAAGATTGGCACATACAGTGGTTTCCCTCCTCAATTTTTGCATATAAGCTTTTGAGGTGCTGCCCACACCCTCCCCATGTATATTTCCCACAGCTTCCGCACTCTACTCTGTAGCACATTCCTTCCTAGCTTTGATGATCCTCTGTTTTCCACCTCAAACTATGTCAACCTATGTTTCCTTCTATATATATATATACCACTCCTGGCTGTAACTTGGTTTTCTCAGCCCTTTTCTTAGTATTGTCTTTTACAATCAACACCTGCATCAGAACAGCTTGCCACTGAACGTAACGCCTTCCTCTTTGTAACGCAAGGGAACATTCCATCGCACATTGTTACTGCTCGTCAATTTGTCTTCTGTATGGTGTGAATCTGTTCGGCTGTGTCTTGGTTGTCTGTTTTTCACACTAGCAATAAAGCAGTTTTCTAAATTTTTCTTTCATTTTTTAACCATCTGGTATATGGTATTATCGGGAGACTCAATTTGAAATAACTATTGACAATGCCTAAGCTCTGAATCTATTGATGAGAGAAAGCTGCGAAGAACATCCTTATTATGATTTAATAGAGGGAGCAAGGGAGATATATAACAGGATTTGGAACGTTGAGTTTAACTCTGTTAATAAAGAAAATGTTTTGGAAGCCACTATTAGGCTAGTTAAGCTAGTCTATGGTACGATTCTATCCTTTACTCCATGGATCGCTGTCCGCGGGAGCACATTTTATACTTACACAAAAATGTGTTCATCCATCTTTACTATTAGATTGATTTTGAACGGTTGGGATTTAATTTAACTTAATTTTTATAATTAAATAAAATTTTATATTATTATATGCAGAATTAAAAATAAAGATAATTTTATAATTGTCACTTCTCAATGAAATGAATTTATCATTTAAAAATTTTAAATTTAGATTGTTCGGATTAAACTTTAAATAGTTAAGATCTTATTACTGTGATGAAATGCAGACAAGTCACTCCCCTCTTAGAATCTTGAACAAGTCTAGGGTGGCTTTTGTGTTCTTACACACACACACACACTACTGATTTTTAATGAAAGAGCCTTTTCTATTAAAAAAAATCTCGGAAGATAATTTTTTTTTAATTCGCAAGTTTTAGCATCAAATATCATGAAACCTCCTTATTAACATCGACTCGACTTTCACATCCATGATCATTGAAAAAAGAAAAGAAAAGACCAAGAAATACCGATCTGGTGATCAATACTAGGCTAGTATGACATAATTTTGATTTGGATTCTTCCCTTTGGGAATATGACAACCCCAAGGAAAAATCACTATTTTTTAGCATACTTCACATTTATCCAGCTTCTGTGAACTGGTAGGGAAATAGTTTCTGCAACGCAAAGGGTAGTCTTTCTTTTTTGCTGTCAAACCCCTCACCTCTTCAGAAGTGGAAGTAAATTAGCCATGAAGAAACTAACTCAACGAGAAACCTTACAGGCACCTGCATCTGGCGATGGACCCGGTTTAGCTTATAAGTTGACTCAAAAATTAACAAGACAGAGTATAAGATGATACCGTCATTTATTTGATTCGACAATATGCTTACATTCAATAAACCGAAGTTCTTAAGGAATTTTTTCAATCAAATTTTTGGTACAGATGAAAGGTTTTCTTGTGTTCATCTTGAACCCAAATATTTAGCGTCCACATGAACTTTCTCTCTAAGTAACCCTCAGCTTACTCTTTACTCCTCAGGGAGATGTTTTCAAATAAAATAGGGTTAAGGGGGTAAAAATACCCATAATTTTTTTTTTTTTAAAAGTGCATCTACTACCATAAATTTTTTTTGGGTGTAAAAGTAATTATGAATTTTCAAAAGGGGGTAAAAGTGACACTCTCGTTAAAACTAACTAATGGCTATTAACTCTAGTGTAAAAGTACCAAAATACCCTTATCTAAAAAAAAAGGTTATGGTGGTGAACGTACTTTTAAAAAAAGTTTATAGGTATTTTTGCATTTTTGAAAAAAGTTTATGGATATTTTTTATCCTTAAGCTTTTTTATAGATAGGGGCATTTTGGTATTTTTGCACTAGAGTTAATGAATGTTAGTTAGTTTTAATGAAAATGTCACTTTTGCCCCGCTTTTAAAAGTTTATGATTACTTTTACAAAAAAAAAAAAATTTATAATAATGAATGCACTTTTGAGAAAAATTTATAAGTATTTTTACCCCTTGACCCAATAAAATAAGTTGGATGAGGTTCAGAGTTCAGGCCCTAATAAAAAAAGGCTATAACAAATTCTTTTTATCACAAGTAACTAAACAGAGAGGTAGAAGACTCTATATATATAAACTCAGTTTTTTTATCTCCTTTCCCCTTTCTTCCTTGTTCCTTCAATGAAGCTTCACTTCATATATACTAGCCTCAGAAGAAGCTCTATGTCCCTACTAGCATACTCTGATATTACTTTCTAACTGAAATTTATACCGAAATCTGGTTACGTCAAGAGGTATTGCAATCATCTTTATGTTTGAGTGATTATATATGGTGTTGGTTTCTTGTACACTTGTATTTGAGGCTCTCCTATTAAAGCCATAACAGGGTGCAAGTTTCCAATGGGAAGTGGAAAGGGTTGAAGTGTCAGAACCTGTATGTGATGCATGCGCTCACTATTCCTGAAGATGATGTCCTTCTAGGTTTGATTTATTGCTATAAGCTGTTTCATTTGTTCCCATTTCTTAGGTCCAAATACTTGAGTTTTAAGTGATGTGTCTAAACTCCTTGCATTGGGTTCAATCTGGATTCTTGGGCTCATTTTGAGAACAAGTATCGTACTAGTTCAGATTTTGGCAGATTGTCGTTCATTTTCAGGTGCCGGTCGGCACTCTATTGACAAGTTGTAATTCATATTTTGAAAAATTATAGTTCAGATTTTTACAAATTGTTATTCATTTCTAGGTGCTCATCGGAGCTCCATTGACAAGTTATAATTTGTATTTTGACAATTTTTAGTTCAGATTTTGGCAATTTGTCGTTTATTTCCAAGTGCTCGTTGGAGCTCCATTAACTGGTTGTAATTCATATTTTGACAAGTTATAGTTCAGATTTTGGCAAAAATTCTTTAAATATTTAGAAGTTGTATTTTGATTAGTTGTTTTCTGACTTTAGAGTTCTGACAACAAGTGGTAGTTTGGATTTTGATATTATGCATTTCAGATTTTGACAAGTAATTTTTTAAACATTAATAAGTTATAGTTTGAATTTTGATAAGCTGTCTCAGATTAGAGCTCCAATAACAAGTTGTAGTTTGCATTTTAATAAGTGTTTTTTTAAAGGTTTACTACTTAGTGAGTATTTTGTTGGGCTTATTTTGCCCAAATAAGCACTTATCACGTAAGTAGAGATAAAACTCCACTCACATACTTACCTCGTATACCATGAATCACGATTTATAAATACTTCTTTTCCAAAAATAAACTATTCCAAATGAGCACTTATTCTTAAGATATCAGCAAGTTATAACTTTGTAAAGGATGAGTCAACTTTAGCTTTTGTGGGTGTAAATTTATCTTTAAAGTTTTTTCTGAAGAATAATATTATTTTGCAAATTTTTTTAGATTTAATATTATCTCAAAAATATTAAAATGGAACAACGTTTCTTTTTTTGATTAAAAATTTAATAATCAATATTAATTTTTTAATAATCAACGGTACGGGAAATATTGCTCATAACAAAAACTTTAGCCTAAAAAATGGGGAGATTTACACTTAGGTCCCATGTAAAGAAAAAAATGAAAAAATGGTCCCTATAGATTGCAAAATGAAAAAATAGTCCCATGGAGTTGTCAATACAGGCTCCTGGAGTTGTTAATGACAACGCCAGGAGCCTGTATTAACAACTCCATGGGACCATTTTTTCATTTTACAATCTATAGGGACCATTTCTTCATTTCTCCTCTTCCTTGGGACGTCACTGTCATTCTCCCTAAAAAATGTGCACTGCGTAGAGGGTCCGTGGTCCATCTGTCTGTACCTTTGGCATACGTGTCAAGCATTGAGTGGTTGAGATGATTCGTCAACCACAGACCACAAATCCAACATTCGCTCCCACTATCACGATATCATCATCGATCACTCTCGTCTCACCTCAAGCTTAGATCCATGGCCTACACACTTTCACCTCTGAACCGAACTCTTTCACTTCACCCTGTGCGCAATGCTACACCATCCTCCTGCAAGGCCCACGCTACCAAACCTTCGCCGGCATTTCCGATCAACGCCCTCTCAGGGCGGAGGCAGTTGCTATTCTTCCTGACCGCGTCTACGGCAGTTACGGCGAGGGAACCGACGGCCAAGGCCCAGGACATTCCTCTGTTTGGATTTCGGAAGAATCTTAGGAAGGCAGAGGAAGTAGCCGAGGAGATTGTGAGAGAGGGCTTCGAAGCCGCCGACAAAGGGCTGGCAACGGCGGAGCGTGGGCTAGTAACGGCTGAGCGTGGACTTGAGGCGGCGGAGAAGGGGATAGAAGCGGCAGAGAGGGAGATATCCGATACGGTGAGTTTTGGTGGGTTGGCACAGGCAGGGGTGGTGGCTGGAGCAGAGGTTTTTGGTGTTCTGGTTGCAACGGCCGTAGTAAACGGTATTTTGGGGCCGGAAGCTCAAAAGTCATGACGTTACAGACTAATACGTCTAATGTTTATCGATCAACCTGCAATGGGCTTTTGTGTGAGTATTTCATGTCTATTCTGTAAATCGAGCGAGAAGAACTCTTGTATTTTAGCTTGACACGAACGCATTAGCTTGGTACCATAAATGCAAAGCTGAATTGACCAATAAATCTGTACCTGTTGGTGTATAATCTGTTACTTCCCTTGAATATTTCTTATCTTATGCTTCAGTGGTCATCTCACTACTAGAATCAACTTAGTCTTGCTATGATATACGAAAGATGTTCCGAAGTTATACATGTCCTAAATAATTGTTTATTTGTTCAAAGCACATAATGGTATAGAAAAACATAATGAACCACATTCGCGTCTTATCTTGGTTGCATCATAAGTTGTCAGCTTGGTTCAAGGAGAGGGAAGAAGGAAACTGAGGCCATTGAGTATTATATAAGCTGGTTCATGTCCTTTTAGCCAATGATATGATATGATATATAGCTCCTCCAGAGATTGTTGAACATTATCCATCTGCAGGAACAGTCAAAGTCTGAGTTCCTAAGTTATCCATGGAAGTACGTTACCCCTTTGCCTTTGTAAATGCTGAGATAGTGTTCCATTGGGCACAAATTCAAAAACGAGTATTTGCTTAGTTCCTCCTATCCAGCAACCCAAGATTCGGACTAAATTTGGGCGACTCACAAGAGAAAGGAGCTTGATCTCGTTTATGACATGGACAACGTTATTATCATCTCGACTCTTTATCTTTTGTATTGCAACCCATTGATTGTGAAGTTTCCCCAAATAAACTGTGCCAAAAGCCCCAGATCCCAGCTTCCCGTTGTTCCGAGCAAAAATTGGTGTCTGCTTCGATTTCGTTGTACGGGCAGACTACAAGACTAGAATTACCTAAAACTTCACGTAACAGCTGCCCTGATCTCTTTCTCGAATGCCGCAGGGTGACATCATATAGAAAACAGGCAAGAAGTCCCAGAAAAAAGTGCAACCGAAGTCCCTGCACACACAATTAGGTATTTATCTGGAATAACTTAATTTTAATTTATAAATATTTTTAAATCATGATTTATGGTATACGAAGTAAGTATGTAAGAGAAGTTTTGTCTCGACTTATGCAAAAAATTTTTATAAGTAAAAAATAAGTTATTACAAATATAGCCTATGTGATATTAGCTAGAGCTGGGAATTAGGGTTGGAGGGTTGGCCTTTGATGGGCCAGGGCCTGAAAGGGCCGACTCTTTTAAACCCGATGTTAGAAAAATTGCAGTTTTTCAAGGCCCAGCCCGAGAGCATGTGGGTCAGGGCCGGCCTTGAGAGGTTTTTTTTTTTACAATATTTAACTATTTTTCCTGCGTTTTTCCCAAGAGAGATATAATTAGTAAATAATAATAATTAAAGTTTTAATTTAACACATAAATGTTGTCAACATTAAGATTTAAATAACACGTCTCATGCAATAAACAAACACAGTTACTAATGTATAATCAAAATGTAAAATTATGTCCATAAATAACTCTCACAAAGGCTAAAGCGTCAAAAGGCAAGAAGCTAAACATTCTAACCTCTAAGTAACATGAGTATGATGACTATCATTTTCATCTCCTTCGCCACTATCATCAATTTCAAGGATATTTGATTGTGTTTCACTTTAAATAGTAAGCTCAAGTAGTCAAATAATCACAATTTCTATAAAAAATTATACTCCATTAGGCAGACCAATATACAATATGATTTTATTCTAAATAGGCAAAACAATATACTCAAAAATCACAATATGATTCAATTAGGCATAACAGTATACTCAAAAATCATACTCTATACAATATGAGGATTGAGTGAGATATATATTCAATAAGGCAATTCAAAAAGGTAACACAGTTTCCCTTTCTAAGCAAAAAAAAAACCTCGCATAGAAAATGGAACAGTAAAATACATCAACTCCACTCTATTTATTTAAAGAAAATAAGGAAATTAAAGAAAATAACTAGTGTTTTAAAAAATTCATGTTATATTAATTAAGCCAACTAACTTTCTAATTTAATCAATATAAAGTACAAGAGTGAGTACTTGTGTAATTTTGAACAAGAAGCCACGGTACCCATTCCCGCCGTGGTTGGAACTTGGAAGCACACGCCAAGCTCATACTCACTTTATTTTAAATGGAACACTAAAATACATCAACTCCACTCTATTTACTTTTCCTTTTATTTACTTTAAATTATAGAGATTTTTCTTCTATTTTAAAAACCTATATAGACCTTCCTAAATATTGAAATATACGTGACATATACCTCTTTTCTAGTATTGATATTTAACTTTCATCCATTCAACATTAGTTGACCATTAAATAATAAAATTGACCTTTCATTTTGACCAAAATACCTCTCCTTAACATAAATATTACTTGATAATAAAAATTTAATTTCATACCTTTATCCAAAATTAAAAAATAAATTTAATATATATTCTAAAATTTTTATCATATTGTTAAATCGATTACCATATTACAAAATTAATTAATTTTATAATTATAAAGTTTTATTTTTTCCCAATAAATTTAAATGTTAATCCCTTTTACTTATTAAAACTTATTTATGATATAATTTTTTAAATACATATGTTGGCTAAAATGTTTTGTAATCATACACACACACATATATGTATATTTAATTAAATTATAAAATGCTGAGATCCTTATATTAATATTATGATTCAAAATGTTTAAATATATTTCATAAAATATATGTTTGTTAAAAAATTACTCAAATTTTCAATCAAGATATTAATATTTTTCACATAAAAATTACTTACATTTTTTTTTTCTAAATTTAGTAAAAATATCAAACAGATCCTTAATAAATATTAAAGTGAAAAGATAAATGAGAGATTTGACATAATCAGGGGCAAATTAGTAAATAAGATTTATTCTTGTACAGTCTTTAATTAAAAAAATAAACTTTAAGAATCTTTTAGAATATTTTTTAATGGTGTTAATGGTTGGACTAAAATGTATGTTTTCAAAATAAATAAGAGGTTTGCATAATTAAGAAAAAAAGAAGAAGGGTGGTTATTATATTAATTTCTACTATCTCTTGTTACCCCTATTAAATATGTACATATAACTATATAAGAGAAAAAATATTTAATACTTATTGATCAAATGCCTTATTAAAAGGACTTGGAAACACTTTGTAGAAGATGTTCTATAATATGGAATCGGAGGGAGTGGTTCTCATCTACTTAATTTTGAATGGTTCATATTAATTATGAATTTTTAATTGTATAATTTTATCAGATATTAAACCTCTTGTACAGATGAAATAAAGAGAAGAAAATGAAAAGATGAGATGAGGATGCATATTCTAGCTGTAATTGACGGGAGGAATGAAATTAAATTAATGTCAACGGTCAACTGTTGGACTCACTTGGAGTGCATTCGAGACAACCGGTGCCGTTTTGGTAGCCATCTTCAACGTAATTTTCATGGCAGTGGCACCGGAAGCCGAGCTTGCCGTGGGCGAGATGGACCATTTTACACTTTGCATCACGGTGGCATGTGCACGGGTATTGAAGCCACCACCCTAATTCAAGCATCTGAAACTGCCCGGAAACCGCCGGGTCAAAAGCAATCGCGGAGAACCAGAACTTGCACTGATTTCGATTCACATCCTCATAGCTCACAACATCCGATTCATTATTCTTTCTATGAACGACCGTGAAGAAGCTGGTATTATGACCTTCTTTATTGCAATCCTCCAACTCAATTTGATTACCAACTAGACCGGTAGTGGGCACACCACAGCCGCCAAGCGTAGATGAACAAGCTTGCATGATAAAGCTGTTGTTCCGTGTAGGAGCGAAGTTGTTGCTGAAAAGGGGTCGGATTGATTGCATACTTCGGCTGCATTTCCAAAGAACATTGATGAAGATACTGGTAGAGAGGTTACTTTATTGACTCGTAATCCTCCGATTTCCATGCCATCCCTAGAACTGCAGTTTAGTTGGATCTCGCAACTTTCAGAGAATCCAAAAGGGTACTGTATGGTATATCCTCTGCACGTGCGCTCGCAGGAGTTCGACTCTTGGGCTCTCATTGTCAACACATGTTTCCATTTTAATACTCGGAGAATAATAAAGACAGAATTCAATGGGTATATAGAAAGGTACAATTATACTGATAAAAATATTTATTTACAATACCGATATCGTTCATTAACGAAATACAAAAAATATAATGGAAACTTAATATATACAGGATAACCCAAAATATTTAAGGTATAAACTAATTATAACCAATATCTTGTCCTCGCCTTGAGGCACGAGCTAATTACTTCTCCGGGTCCACGCCTTTGCCCTTCGATTCACTGGCACCAGCTGAGATATTTGTTTTTGAAAAAGGGTGAGATTCCGAAGAATCTCCGTAGAGACATAAGACCAACATATAAAATGTGAAAATTAAATATGCAATGCACTATATTAGGTAAAAATGAAAATTCAGTTCATTCATATATATTTACCTCAGCCGAGTCATCTACTACAGCTAGAATTTTCGATAATATACCTCAACTGAGTCATCGACCACAGTTAGAATTTTTTGATATATCGTTGTTAGGTAGCGAACCACAACTATGTACTGTACCTCTAACATGCAATCATATCACAAAATACAGTAACAAATACATATAATTATTCACAAAGTGTATGAAAGATGGTAGTCCCTACCTCGAAGTTTGTTAAACCCCTTTTTCAGTGTGCCTCGTAAAATGTGTCGTTTCCGGCGTCCGACTCGGTCCTAAAATATTAAATGTACCAGAAATAGGTCATAACCTATCCAAGTATCATTTTAGACTCTTCTGTAGTGTTTTTTATGGTTATATTAGTCTATGGTAAAATTTTACCAAAATGTCCTCAGGACCCCAGCCCGGCCCTACAGTACCCGGCCGATTGCACATTTTTCCAAAATTTTGACTACGGCTATTTTGACATATTTTCGACCAAGGAATCCATTTCGGGGCTCGAAATCACCAAATTTATTGTCAAATTACGAAAATACCCTTGATAGCCCCTATTTAGGGATTTCAGTGGTGTTTTTGTAATTATGTTTTTCGGCCTCTACCGAAAAAGTGTCCAACTGTAACCCTACCTATTTTTGCCCACTGAGTCCAATGGAACCCTTTATTTCATGAAAATCCAACTCCTACCCCCTGGAACAGTGCTGGCCAAAATATTAAAGAAAATGGAAAAAATAGTTTTGTGTTTTATCTTCCAAAACTTGTACTCTTTCACTTCTAATCCTTAATTAACTCGTTTAAATACTTCTTAATCATGATTTATACAAATTTGGGCAGCATAACCCCTTAGGATTATAGCTTTTCAAATTTACAAAACCAACAACAAACCACCAAACAACTCAA
Source organism: Inga laurina (assembly GCA_963855925.1). Taxonomy (NCBI): domain Eukaryota; kingdom Viridiplantae; phylum Streptophyta; class Magnoliopsida; order Fabales; family Fabaceae; genus Inga; species Inga laurina. The sequence continues at coordinate 1,775,172 of OY979710.1, forward strand.
GAATCACAACAACAACATCAATACACTAAGAAGTTGAGGTTTTGGAGATTACCTCTTGATTCTTGGTGTTTCTCTCTCTAGGACGTCCTCCCTCTCTCTCCTCAACCTTGAATATTAGCTTGCTAAACCATGATTTTCATAAAGAACAAGAGATTAGAGGATGAACTACATGAAATAGGAAGCTTAATCACTTGAACAACAAGTTCTTACCTTAGATCTTGCTTCCTCTTGCTCTCTAAACCTCCAAAGGACTCACAAGCTCACTCTCTCTCTCTCGCTCTTGCCTTGGCCGAAATGTGCTTGAAAGATGAAGGAGAAAGTGTTTAGTAATTTGGTCTTCTCCCTCCCCAGCCTTTGATCTCATCAAGGGTTGATATTGCATCACCTATCATACATCATTCCTCTTCCCTTGCCTCCAACCATACCCTCTTATTTTATGTCATAACCTCTCATTATGACCACCATACCCATATCTTCACTTGGTGTACACTCCATCTTTGTCATCATTGAGAGGTTTATGTTGCATCTGACTTGTGCTTCTTGAAATTAAATTTTTCCCTCTCATTTCCATGTGTTGGCCGAAATTTTTGGGAGGAGAAGAGAAAAATGGTTTTTATAAATTCCATAATTCATATAATTATATTATATATAATCTCCCATAATTTCACATTTATTGATTTATTCCATCAAGAATAATCCATTTGTACATTCTTATTTATTTTCCTTGATTAATTGAAACTAACTTCAATTAATTAGAAAAATAATTAATCTTGGGTTAAATTAGCAAAATTGTAATTTTTTGATCACCTCTGCAATTTAATTAAATTCTTGAATTAATTTGCTCATTTCTTTATGAATATGAATATTTCAAAATTCACAAGATTCGAATTCATGAATATTCACCATTTTATTGAATTTTTTAAATAATTATAATGTATATTTGATAAATAAAATTTGGGATATTACATTCGTTCTAAAGACTATAATGGTGAGCATAATGACAAGGTACCTTTTCTGGTGGCGAAACATTTTTAGACTCAAATTGATGTAGAGTATGAACTGGATTTTGAGAGAACCAAGTAACCCTTCACCTCTGAAAACCACAAAAAAAAAAAAAAAAAAAAAATCCTGAGATCCAACTTAAATCTGCGAAGTTTGATCTATTAAAAAACCTATGGTCTTCTTCAGCATCTAAAGGTTTTTGGAAAAAAAAAGATGTATAATTGAGAGCAGGAACGAAGCCCCTTCTTTTGGGGGGGGGGGTTTCCCCAATAACGTCAAGGGAGGGGCAGGGGGGAAGGAATAAGGTAGAGAGAGAACTTTAAGACTTTGTTTGGTTGGAGGTTTATTAAGTTAGGTTAGGTTGAGATGCGGTTGGAGATTAAAAATAGGTGTTTGGTTGGAAGAAGGTTAGGTTAGGTGTAGGAGGTTTTTTTGTCCTCTAATGGTAACCTCTCCCACTGTACAAAACCTTTAAATTTGGGGTTTTTTCTAGGTGAGAGAATTTTTGTATCCAATTATAACTAAATTGTCCATGACAATTTTTTAAAATTCCAGCACTGCCCTCATTTTTTAAAATTGTCGCTTATGATATAGCCTTGTTTCCAGAAGCTAAACTGAATGATTTCACTAATGTAATATGGAGGTAGCTTTTGACCCCAGTTGTATTCTCCACCTTTATTTTTTCAGACGTTTTTCACTGAGAATGCATTTCCACATAACACAACTTGTGTTTTTTTCATTCGAGGAATATATTTTCTGATGATGGTTCGTCGACACCAGATGCTACTGCGTTGTGGACAGTGCAGGTATTTCTTCAACATGTGAAAGTTTACTCTGTATTTGTGTAATAAATAATGTGTGAGACTTTTCATGTCAGGACATTTTAAGCTGCTGCCTTTTTTAGAAATATTACATTTACATTAATTAATTTAAATCCATTTTTTTTATTACAACTCATCTTTTTATGTATTATAAAAAGAGAAGAATATGTGAAAGAAGTGTATATAATTATTAGAATAATTATTTTATAAATAATAATTTTATAAATAATTATTATTAATAAATACATTGTAAAAGAAGAAGGAAAATATGTAGAAGGGCATTTTTGTCCACTTATAATTAACTCCCCTAACCTCCTAAACCAAACAAGATATCAAACCTCTCCTACCCTCTTCTTGAACTAAATAACATTATAACATCTTCCAATCTAATTTAAATAAAGCTCACCTAACCTCATATCCGTTGAACCAAACATAACCTAAGGACAGAAAAATGTTTGATGGATAGGTATGGAGTAGGATTAATAAAATTTACGTCTTTGTAACAAGACCTTGGCAACCGGCAAGAGCCCATTTCTACGTTCACAATTCACAACTCGAACTAAAAACGTCGTGCCTGAAGTGGATAAAATTCCATTCACATGTACCAACCCTTGATTTAGGATGGTTGAATGAACGATAACAGAAGTGATTTTTTTTTAATTTGATTTTTGTAAACTTAAGATATGATAAAAATTAAATTGTAAATATGATTTGTGTTTGAATTGTCGGTGATGGCAGAAGTGAATTTTTTTCAAATTTAAACTTGTTTGGATTGTTATTTGAAAAGCAAGTTTAGATTAAAAATGACTGAAAAGAGTATGAATCTTATTGAATACTACACACACACACACATATATATTATTTGTATATGTTGTGATAATTGAAGAGAAAAATTAAAATTAAAATTTGATAAAATACAAAAAGTAAAATTATTATTGAAAAAATTACTTTTTCGCTTCTTGCAAAAGTAAATTTTTTGCTTTAAGCCTATCTTGAAGTAGTAAATTTGGTCAATGTTTCATATATATATATATATTTGTATATGTTGCTTTTTTGTAGAAGTAGTAAATTTGATAAAATTAAAAAAAGTTATATTGCCCACTGTGAAGTTGCCAACCGTGAAAAAAAAGCATTTATGAGGCAGTTTCTTGCAAAAGTAGCTTTTTTACTTTAAGCCCATCTCTACAAAAGCCTATTCAAACGGACTCAAAACAAAGCCATCAGGCTTTTGCCATTCCACTCGGCTTTTCCCCCTCCCAACGCCTTTCCAAAGAGACCCTTGCAAGTCAATATAATTTTGGCCTCAATTCAACGTGCCAAGAGTATTCAAACTCACCAAGGGCTTTGTTATTTTATAAGCACAATACATTTTATGCTTGATTTATAGCATTTTAAAGAAACAAGGTTTTGAAAATTTTATGTTTTTTTTGCGAGAAAAAAATGTTATATATATATATGTGTGTGTGTGTGTGTGATAGAACATTTTTAACAAGTCAAGTCTTCTATATTTATTAGGTGTTGAGGATATTCTACACCTTGCTTCCTATACAGACTACAGGGATGAGAATGAGCCGGGATCTTATGCAAAACTCTTTGAAAGTGATAAATTATAATTAAACAAAAAGATCCTTCACTTTAGTAATTCATTTTTTTTATCTGTGATGAATTGCAATTTTATACTGCATATAAGGACTTTCCAAGCTTGGCCGCATCATATTGCATATTGCCAAACAAATAACTATAGCTGCACTTCTCTGCATTTCCTCCTTTTGGGGTTTCATCGAATTAATTAACCTACAGATAAGACAATTACAGGCTGAGTTTTTGGCAGTCTAAAGCCAAATTTGTACAAAATGATTATTACGGGTTTTTCTTTTCCCTTGTAGGCATCATTAATTCTGTATAATATTTTTAATAGGAGATGGACGACAGGTTACTAAACTAATCATCAGATTGTTATTATGGAACAAGAAGAGGAGTTCTTATGTGTATTTAGTATTCACATTGCTGGAGGGTTTCCACAAAACTGAGCTAGTGTTTATCACTGAACTACATTTCCCAACAGGCTGTTTGCTGAGGGTGAGCTTTGTTCACTTAACCAAGGATCATGCATTGATACAGGAGAGCTATCCCTCACTTCTTCCTCAGATTGCTGTATTTTATCCATCCTCTTTTGACTCATTGATCTCTTACTCCCTCGTTCTGCTTTTTTAAGAGTAATAATACGATCCATCGACTTCTCACTTCCAATGCGAGGCGATGAACATGAGGAACCAACCGATGATGCAGTGCATAAAGTTTCTTCCATTGTTGCCCATGCACTGCGTCTGATTTGTTCTAGCTCCTCTGCTACTTCCAACATAGTAGGCCTCATGTCACTGTGATAAGCAAGGCATCTAAATGCAAGTTCAGCCACCTTGTGAACAGAGTAGAGTGTCCAAGCATCCCTATGAGGCTCCAGAAAAGGATCTAAGATCTCATCTACAGAACCTCTTCTGATCCTATCCACTGCAAGTGCAGCCAAGTTAACCTCGCTGTGAGGTCGTGCAAAATCAACCACTTTCAGGGCTGTTATTATCTCAACCAAAACCACTCCAAAACTATAGACGTCACTTTTATCAGAAAGATGGAAGTTTTGGTGGTATTCAGGGTCGACGTAGCCTGGAGTCCCTTGTGGAGCAGTTGAGATATGTGATGTTTCTGTCATGCCAAGCCTAGAAAGCCCAAAATCTGCTACTTTCGATTTGAAGTTGTAATCTAAGAGTATATTAGTGGATTTTATGTCCCTGTGATAAATTGGGGGATCAATGGCAGAATGAAGATATGCTATAGCATTTGCAGTTTCAGCAGCAATGGTGAGTCGTATTGTCCATGGAAGTCCAGTTTTCCCCACTCTTTGTAAATGCTGGGATAGTGTTCCATTGGGCATATACTCATAAACAAGTATCTGCTCACCACCCTCTATACAGCAGCCCAAGAGGCGTACCAAATTAGGGTGACTCACAGAAGAAAGAAGTTTGATCTCGTTCATAACTCGGTCAACACTGTTGGTGTCTCTGTACTTGATCTTTTTTATTGCAACACATTCATTATCGTGTAGTTTTCCTGAATATACCGTCCCAAACGCCCCAGTTCCCAGCTTCTGCTCCTCAGAGAAAAAATTAGTGGCCTTTTCTATTTCTTTGTACGGGTAAAAAGGAACAATAGAGTTGCCTGCAGCTTCACGTAATAGGCGCTTTACTGTCATTTGTTTTCTCAAACAAGTATAACGGCGCCGAGCAAAGTAACATCGAAGACACACACCAGTCAGGATGAAAGCTACAACAACGATACCTACAAACAACCATGGAGCCTCCTCAAAAATCTTACCGAAATGGAATTCAAAAGTATTTTCATTCCATACAGATTAGGAACCAAGTCCGCAACAAATTAGAAAAAAGGATAAAGGAAGAGCCAAAACAGGAAGAGGCCATATACTAGAATTTGGAATCTAGAAGGCGTGTATTAACCAATAAGCAACTTTCTCACGTGACAATGATCAGTGACGAGGAATATATAAATTTGATAAAGCTGATATCCATAGGATAGTGGCAAAATATAGTATGAAAAGAACTGAAGCCATCTAAGAACTGAGATCTTACCTCCAACAAGAACTCCTATTTTAACTGCTTTTCCACATCCTCCAGACAATAGTGTTGCGGCTCTGCACTGAGAAACTGACGACAGGACAATACAAAAGTAAATAACTAAATAAATAAAAATGAGAAAGAAAAAGAATCAGCACCAATGCATGTTAATTTTCCTCAGCCAAAAAACTGTTTGAAACAAAAAGCTGCTGGTCTCAATGTGCACCATAGACAAGTATTGCGTTACCTCGTAAAATTGAGGTAGGATAAAAACAGTTTGGCTGGCAATGACATAAAAAAGAATGCAACAAACTAGATTGTACCCAACTTCTTCTTTAAAAGAGAGAAAGAAAGATGATGAGTGGCAACAGGACGGCCAATAAAATTAATTGTCAGAAACAGAGTCAAGATACTCGCAAACAAAGAGTGGATGAAAATAAAAAAACAAGGCAAAGCATAGTCCCAAGACCCAAGTACTAAAAATCATTGTACAACGTTTGTATAAGAATAATTGGGGAAAAGCTTGATTAACAAAATTATATGGCATCATGATTTAAGCGATTTAAATCTGTCCCACGGGAAACGCTAATACAATTTCTTGTTATCAGCAGTTCATAAACAAGCCAGCATACTAAAATGTCGGTGATAGCCCGACGCATAAGAATGACAACCAGTTGTGTTATAGAGATAAAGGAATATGGCCAATCCCCATTAACTTGAAATTTCCCCAGAAACCAATCAATGAAATGGAAAAAGGGTAGAGAGTAATGTGCTCCATAAGAATAAGACCTTGGCGCTTAGGATATGTCTGAGTTCATCACAGAAAGCGATGGAATTATCCTTAATAGAATGAGGTGCAATCAAACGAAACATTATGTTTCGTTGTTTGGAGTCCCTCTCAACAAATCAAGCCTCGCTTTATGGCCCTTTGTAAAGTAAATTATATATGCTGCTAGTATTGAAACGATACTCGAGGCAAATAAATATCCACTACGAAGTACGCCAAGAACTGCTTTTTCATGAGACTTTGGGATAACTTAGTCCTCACTTGGGATGGTTTATTTTAAATAATAATGGTTTATATATCGTCATTTACAGTATATAAGATTAGTATATGAGAAAAATTTTATCTCAACTTACATAATAAATATTTATTCTTTAAAAATGAGCTAATCTAAATATACTTATAAGTGCTTTTAAATCATGATTTAAGATAAACGAAGTATATGAGAGAAGTTTTGTCTCAAGTGAAAAACACTTTTAAGTAAAAAATGCCGATCGAGTTGTCCCTGCCTAATTGGTCAACGCATAACGCCACAACCAGCTGTATACTTTTTTTTGGACTGAACCAGCTGTATACTTTACCATGGCACATTTGCACCCGTCAAACATCACTTGCTTCGTCATTATTCCACCGAAAAGAATAATCAAATAAGAAAAAGCCAAAAAAAAAAAAAGGAGAATTGTTCAAAAATGGCTTTTGGTATAAATTAATCGCTGATTGTTACCAATGGTGCAAATGATCTTCCGTGTGTGCAAACGATCTTTCGTTTTGTGCAAGCCATCTTCTGTTTATGCAAAAATCTTCCATATAAATGTGCAAACAATCTTCCGTTATATGCAAAATATCTTCCGTTATATACAATAGATCACCATAGTAATATTCAACAATTAATTTACCAAAAAGTATTTATCAATAATTCTCCCTAAAATTATATACATATATATATACACTCAGATAATAAATTAATATAATAAAATTGGCAATACTGAACTCACCTTCCCGGCAACCATTGCCGTTCTTGAAGCCATCTCCGATGTAACCTTCATGACATTGGCATCGGTACCCGGTCTTCACGCCGCCGAGACGGACTGTGGTAGGGATTGCTTTGTCAGAGCATCCGGGTAGGCCTTCAAGCCACCACCCCAATTCGAGAACCTGAGGACGTAGCGAAATCGTCGGGTCTTTGCCATGCTCAATAGCAACCGCAGAGAACAAGAACTTGCAAGTAGTTTGATTTAAGTCCGCTCGTGTTAGAACATCTTTATTATTCTTTGTTTGCAAAAAGCAACTGATGTTAACACTTTGGCAATGCTCCAAATTGAATTGACTGTCCATCAGACTGGCGGTGGGTACGGGTATAAAACAGCTTCCCGGCTGAGACGAGCAACCGTGCACCAGAAAGCTATTGTTCTGTGTGGGAGCGAAATTTTTACTGAAAAGGGATCGGATAGATTCCATACTTCGGTTGCATTTTGCAGGAAGATTGACGAAGATACTTTTAGGGGTTACTTCCTTCACCTGGAATCCCCCAATTTCCAAGCAGCTGTTGCGGCAACTTAATTTGATTGGACTCTTTACAGAGACTCCAAAAGGATACGGCAAGGATAAGTCTCCACAACGGCGATCACAGTCGCTCGACGTTTCTGCTCTTGTTGAGTAGACGATGAAGATCGTGAGCACAATAACGAAGTTCCACCGGTAATAGGACATCTCTTGATGGGAATTGAATTGGTTTGTACTGGTTTTTGAGCTAACAGCATTACCATCACCTTCTGAAACCTAAAAAAACTGAAATCTCCGAGGCTTTGATCTCTCAGGAAGTCATATTAGTATCTTCTTGAGCATCTGAAAGAGTTCCTTCATTAATTAAATGAGAAATTAAAGCTCGTGATTGATGCCGTTGAGCAGCCATCTGTATCAATAAATGCTCATAGAAGAGAGGTCAGTGACAATTATAATACCTTCGAGCACCCTGCAATCGTCGAAATTAATGGCTGTGGCAGTTGGAGAAGTAATTCATCGTAGGTACTCGAAATTTAAGTCTGAGACTGGAATTCGGAAAACAATAAATTTTGATTAAAGAGAGGAAAAAAAAGTCGTCAACGTACGCACGGTCTTCTGTTCCGGAAGAACCGAAGAAGGCAATAACAAAACGAACGCACGGCAAATTGACGGATTCTGATTCTGATTTCTGAGAAGCTTCGTCTCTCGTTCGCAGTTTCGGGTCTGGATTCGGCCTTCAACGTAAAGCGCACTTATTTGCTCTTGGATGTTGAATTAAATGACGAATATGCCCTTGTCCGATTTTCTTCTTCACAAAAAATGCCCCTATTCAGAGGCCAAATTACCGGGAATGAACAATGTAGTCCAAAAAAGGCAGTGTTTGACTAATGGCGGGGTCATTTGGAATCTACTTGAGTGATTTTCATATTGAAAAATCTTTCCATAAATAATATTCTACGTGAGATATACTAATGCACTTCATCTTAGCCAAAAGGCCGGGAAGGGCATGAAATATAGTACTACCTCCGATCTTAAATATAAGATATAATTTATAGTGTAAATTGAATTATAAACTATTTTCTATATTTAGGATCGGAGGGAGTAATAAATATTCCTTGATCGGTTACACTGAATTAGTTTGACAGAAAGAGAGCGAATTCATTTAACCTATTAATTATATGAATTGGATTGAGATTTTATTTAAACTTTTCTTCTGAAAGATTCAAATAAGTTCAACTCAATTAACTCACAAGTTATATGAGACACTTGCAAGTTACTAAAGATTGTCCATTTATGTATTTAACTCACCGTAATATTAAAAAGTTTAAATACTAAATTTTCCACAATTTTGCCCATATTCAATGCATATCTAGTAGAAGTATGTTTTGTGTTAAAATGATGTTGGATTACAATTCATCCACATTCTTACTTCTTAGTGATTTCTCTTTAGGACTTAATATTATTTGGTAGAAAATACTTGCTTTACTTTCTAATTTTCCAACGGTTAGTATTAGGATTATTCCTGAATTGTTATATCGCCTTTTAATTTTGTAGATAGAGTTTTCGGTTTTGTATCACTTTATAACTTGTAAACCTTAGTAATTATTGGTATATCATTTTGTCTTTTTTTCAAAAAATAAAAAAATTATTACATTAATATATTGAAATTGAACCGGAAAGGAAGGTACAAGGAGGGGAAGGGTTGTCAGATCAGAAAAAACGAGGAGGAGATGGGTTGAAAGGGAGAGGCAATACAGGTCCAACAAATAATGCCATCATTTTCATTTCATTTTATTTAAGATCAAGCATGGAATAAATTGGGAAAAATAACATAAAAAATAGTAAAAGATAAATAAATATGTTGAATTTCAATAATTTTAAAGGGACTTATTTAAAATTTTAAAATGTTACAAACTTTGAGAAATTACCTAACAACCTTTAAATTTTTTTCTGAACAAAAAATCCTTAACCCCCTTGCTGGCCATCAGTGACCGGCAGTGGCGGCTGTCACAGGAGCTTTGGTGACCTTGCTGGCGACCGGCTTCGGAGCTCCATTTTTTTTAATTTCTCAAGTAAAAGTTGTCAATATAGATACTTAAGTTGTTAATAGCGATACCAAAATTGTAAATGACGGCCTAATATATATATATATATATATATGTTTTTTATTTCTTAGGTAAACGTTGTTAATATTAATACCTGAGTTATTAATAGCGATACTCAAGTTATAATCGAAGTATTTATTGAATATTTCCTAATAATTTTTATTGGAGCTCCCGTTGCTTTTTCTTTTTTTGAATTTCTCTGGCTAAAATTGTGAATATAGATACTTGAGTTGTTAATAGTGATACAAAGATTGTAAATGGGATATTTTTTGAATATTTCCTAATAATTTTCACCAGAGCTTTGGCGTCCAATAACTTTGGTATTGCTACTAACAACTCATGAATCTTCATATTCACAACTTTTGCCTGAAAAATCCAAATATATACAGTAGGCCGTTGTTTACAACTTTAGTATCGCTATTAACAACTCAAACATCTATATTGACAATTTTTGCTTGAGAAATTTTAAAAAATATATATTAGGGCTGGCAAGGTCACCGGAGCTCTGGTGATGGCCACCGGCGGCGGGCAAGGGGGTTGGGTATTTTTTATTTAAAAAAACTAAGGATAGTTAGATAATTTCTCAAATTTTGTAACATTTTAAAATTTTAAATAAGTCCCTTTGAAATTATTAAAATTCAACATACTTATTTATTTTTTACCAATTTTGATATTATTTTTCTTTCTTTTTCTCAAAAAAATTCTCATTTTTCATTAATAAGTATATCACACCAAACATAACTAGCGATCACTCACTTATTCTTTTTATAAATGAATACAATGCCTTAGCACTAGGGGTGGAAACAGGCCAGGCCAGGCCAGGCTTGTGCCTTAACAGGCCTGGCCTGTTAAGGCACAAACTGGCCTGAGCCTGGCCTGTGGCCTGTTAGAGGCCAAATTTTAGGCCTGAGTCTGGCCTGTACACAGGCCTGGCCTGGCCTGAAGCCTGTTAAGGAGGCCTGAAGTTTTGAAATTTTTTAAGCTAATTGACAGGCCTACAGGCCACACTGCAAAACAGGCCAAAAGGCCACAGGCCGAAAACAGGCCTCCTTAACAGGCCTCCTTAAACAGGCCGAAATTTACATAAATTAATATCAATGATTCAAAATACATCAAAATACAAGAGAACAAGTGAGGAACACATATTAGAACCAAGATAACTTGTGAGTCACATACTTTTACAGAAGAAATAACATACACTTGTTTGATACACAGAAATAACATACATAATTTGTTGGTGCTTGTTGTTGGACCTCAATAGTATTAGGAGGAACTGAAGTAGACGACATTGTTTCACTCTCAAATGGAGATGACATTAACTACACCTGAAACATTAAAAGTAATGTATTAGTTAAAGTGACAAGAGCAACATGAACCAGAAACATATCAGCAAATAAACCAGAACAACAGAAGCAATCATTTTGAGAATAAACCAGAAATAGACCAGCAAATGAACCAGAAACAGATCATTCGCTTGTATTTTTTGTTTTCTACATTACCATGAAATTAATCTATAGATAATTCAATGAAAAATTATGGATCCTCAATTATTTACAGCATAGACCTGATGAATATTTGAGTTCATCTATTAAAAATATATATACATATATAAAAAAGCAAATGGTTGACCTCTAGCCTTCAACTGCTGTTGAACACAAATTTCACAGGGGAAAAAGCACATGCTGAAGTGAAAAGGATATGTCATTAGCACAGTTAAAAATTGAGCACACACCACTCTCCAAATTGGTTTATGCGAATTCCAGAAGCAAAAGGAGAAAACTAACAGCAAGCATGAGTGGACAAACAAATCAATTCTCCATGACAGGCGCACAGAGCATATACCTCAACAATATGCTGTCTCTCTTGGCAATATATATATGTATCCACGTATGGTTACAAACCAAGAAGTTGGGGTTTTAAATCAGAGCATCAGTTCAACTTCAAATCTGAAAATTAATTTTTAGATTAACTTGTAAGCCAATTTTCCCCAAAAAGAAACCTCTAAACCATTAATCATTTAGACTGTCTTAGCAATATCTGAGAAAATGCAAATCAACTGTTCCTATTGTTGCAGAGTTGGAAATATCAAAAGTGTTTGGTGTAAATAAACAAGTTGGAAAGCAATAGCTCACACTCTCAATGTCCTTACTGAACATAAACAGATACACTTATAGCAGAATCACAAAATCGAAAAGGAACCAGAAATGAACCAGCAAATGAACTAGAAACAGATAAGCAATTCGCAGATTCCAGAAATCCACCTCAAAAAAAAAAACCAGAAATCTGTATCCTTACTTAACGAATCAGAACAGCAGAAGTCGACTGAAACAGAAGCCACAAGACGACGGAGAGACGAGGGACTGACGATGACGGAGACAGGACGGCCATGCGCTTGTGCTAGATGCGAAGCCGTGCGCCTGTGCGATGCCGAACGGAGTCAGAGAGAGGACAGGCTGTGCGAGATGCGATGCCGAATCCGAGATCTGAGAGAAGGAGTGGTCGAGAGAGAGAGACGGAGATGAGAATCGAGATCTGAGAGAGGGAGGGGGAGTCGAGAGAGAGAGACGGAGATGAGAATCCGAAATCTGAGACGGAGTGGGAGTCGAGAGGGAGAGACGGAGATGGGTATCCGAGATCTGAGAGAGGGAGCGGGAGGGAGTGGGAGTCGAGAGGGAGGGACGGAGATGAGAATGAGAATCCGAGGGAGGGACGGAGATGAGTCTGAGAGTGAGAGTGAGAGTGAGAGATCTGGACAAATTTTTTTTTTTAATAAATGGTACCAGGCCGGCCTGGTAGGCCTAAAAGGCCTCCTAATAGGCCTAGGCCTGGCCTGTTTAAAAAAACAGGCCTTCAAGCAGGCCTGAGCCTGGCCTGTTTTTCTGACAGGCCAGGCCTGAGCAGGCCGGAAACAGGCCAGGCTGCAGGCCCCTGATAGGCGGCCTGGCCTGTTTCCACCCCTACTTAGCACATTTGAAACCTTTTTTTAAAGGCATAGTTAAAATGTGATTTTTTAAATAGGCTAAAAAGTATATGCCCCTAATGTCACATATATAACTCTTTAAACTTATTTAAAATCTTACTATGTTTTTAATAGGTTTTGAGGTAGCAAAAAAGATTGATTATAGTTTAATTATTTAAATCAATATAATTTTAATTTGAAATAAATAACAGAATTTTATTTATTATAATATCTCATAAAAACCAACACAATTACCAGTTTATATAATTTGTTTTTAATAGTATAGAAAAAATCTTAAAAATTCATCATGGTTGCAAAAATAATCTGAGACTTCTTCTTCATTTGATGGCTCATAGAAAATGAATCAAGTAAGTAACATTAAGGAACATAGCCAATGCCCACAAACAGATTTTTCCTAGTAGTTGGATTAATTTCCTTCATATGATCTATTCTCGCTGCAATGTAAAAGTTTAGTGAGGAAAAAGGAAAGCCCAATTACAATAACTATCTGAACAAATTAAAATAAGAAAAATAATAATCTCTTAATTAAAGGAATATATTTTTAAAAATCAACTAAGTACAAGTAACATGTAAAATTAGATTTTATTTTTTATTTTTACAACAGAAATTATGACAAACTCCTTCTATCAAAATTATAATATTTTATATGGGCATCGCTAAAATGAATTCAAAGTAATCATTATACTCCATCCACAAAGGAAATTAAGAGAGATGGAAAAAGTTAGTACTGCCATATCTTAGAAAAGAGTTGGAGAGACAAGAGCAGCTTATGAAGTAATGTCACTTCACATTTTTTTTTTTGTAAAAATACTTTCCGCGCACTAAACATAATACTTTGTGTTTATTAATTTAAGATGAATGGTGGCATTATTCCAAGTTATGTTCATTATCAAACTTTTTTTTAAATAAATTTGAATATATGCATGCAAGAAATTCTTCGAAGATTCTAATGGTGTATGAAATGTAGAATTATAAATATATACTCCCTCCAATTCTATTTATAAGAAACTTTTTTTTAATTGTGCAAAATGAACTGGTAGTTAAAAATAATAAGTGTGTCAAAAATGTCATATTTTTTTCTTAAATATCCCTATTTATGAAAAGAATATAGGAGAGAAAATAGATGAAAAGTATGAGAGATAATGAGTATAAGATATGAGAGAGAATTAATATTTAATAAGGGTAAAATAGAAAAAAGAAGCTTACATTTTCAGATAAAAAGTGAAAGTTATTTATAAAAGGGACCAATCCTATAAAAGAGAAAGCTGTTTATAAATAGAATTGGATAGAGTATTTATCATATTTTAAATAAAAAATATAATAATATAATCTAATGATGAAAAGCATTAAGCGGACAAAATAGCAGAAAAAGCCAGAGAGACTGCAGTAAACTGTTTGTATATTAAAAAAAAAAAAAAAGAATGAAGTAAACTGTACAAGAAGAAGCCGCCGCCGCCGCCGCCGTGGTGATGGGGAAAAGGGCCTCAAACGACAAGCTCCTCATGATTGACTCAGGATAATGCTCCTGCCACTTGAACGTCAACTTGGGAGAATGACGCGTATGTCCTACTTTTTTTTTTTTGAAACAAAATTAAATAAAAATAAATGGATAAAAATGTTATGCAGTTGGAATCATGATCATAACTCAATTATAAATTACATGTGCTCGGTTGAGACTAGAGCCGGTAAAATGGGTTCTACTGGCGGGCCCGCGGGTTGGGATAAGGTTAGGATTGGCAAAATGCCAACCCCCGAAAATGCGGGCCGCACGGGCCCGACCCGCGGGCTGATGCGGGTTGGCCCGTAAATTTTTTTTTTTTACATATAATAATTTCACAATATTTATAAGTTGTTCACTCCTATTTTGATATTTCTCAATTTAAAGAGAAAAAATATTAGCCTCTTCCCTTCTTTTTTAAACAAAATTATTATATTTTGGTTGTTTGAGGATGAGTTTATATTTTGCTTATAAACTTTGACAAATTTAATAATTTTATCTCTTAAATTGTGAATTATGTTTTTAAATTTTTATAAGAGGAATGATTGATGCTAGAAAAATAAATTTAATAATTCATATATGTGTGTCTCATATTTTCGACTATCTTTAAAAAATAGGATTTTTTTTTTTGAAAAAAATATGCGGGCCCACGGGCTGGCCTGCAACCTGCACACTGCGGGTTAGGGTTGACAAAATACCAACCCACAAAAGTGCGGGCCGCACAGGCCCGACCCGCGTGGCCCGCGGGTTGGTGCGGTCGCGGGCTGGCTCTTTTTGCCAACTCTAGTTGGGACTATTAGAAGCTTCATTATAAATTTTAAAAGATTGGCTTTAAATAAGTTATAAATTATGAAAATGATAAAGTATATTTTTAGTTCTTTAAGTTTACAAGATGTTTCATTTTAGTTCCTTATATGTATGAAGTGCAATTTTAGTGCTTAAAACTTAACAACGTTAAAGTTAGTGACAAAAAATGCTTACAAGTTAAGTGGTGACTATGCAACACTGATGAAATAGGCTTAATTTTTTTTAAAAAAAATAGATTTTAAATAATAATAATAATAATAAAACTCACTTTTTAATCTATTTTTTTCATCTACTTTATGCTCTCCCTTCACTATTGAATTTAAGATCCCCACCACCCCTTACAGTTTTAAAATGCGTTAATAGGGGAGGTATCGAAGTTCTTATAAGGGCTCCCTAGCCGATATAATAATAATAATAATAATACTCACTTTTTAATCTATTTTTTTAAAATGTGTCAAGAGGGGAGATATCGAAGCTCTTATAAGGGCTTCCCCACCTATATAATAATAATAATAATAATAATAATAATAATAATAATAATCACTTTTTAATCTATTTTTTTCATCTGCTGTATGCTTTCACTTTCCCATTGAATTTAAGTTCCCTGTCACCCCTCACAGTTTTAAAAAGCGTCAAAAGGGGAGGTATCGAAGCTCTTATAAGGGCTCCCCAGTTGATATGAGATATAACACTCCACCCACATTTATGATCATCGTCCTTATTGGCAATTTGGCATATTAGACCACATCGACCTGAGCTTAGCTCTGATACCATTTGTAACATCTCAGTTCCTTGCTCTTGATATTGTCCTCTTTGTAACCTCATCATTTCTCATGGTTTTAAAATTCGTCGAAAGGGGTAGGACAACCCATATCAATGGTTCCAATTTCAAGTAATCCATTGTATCAAAAATGAAATTTAAAATGTTTGTGTGGGTATGTCATGTTTCAACACTCGGATAACTTCAATTCTTTGAACTCCCATAGGCACTAGCTCACCATCCTTGTCTTTATCAATTTTAATGGGAGCCATAAACTTCATCTTCTTTGTAATAAGAATTATAATGCTCCACGATATCACCTTGATACAACAAGTTTATTCCACTTTTTCCAACGAGGCAAACATTGTCAGTTTCCTTAGTATGTTTGTCATAAGTAGTTGCCGCATACATTGCTTTTTGAGCAAGCTCTCAACCTCGCTAATTGGGATGTCAATGTTGTACCCCTGGCCCCTGGGTCAATATAGATCTAGCGTACACTACACTACTTCTAGTTACTGTAAAGTCATCTATAAATTCATGTGTTCCTGAACTGTCCACATAATACATACTAGCGGTCCTATAAATATTGCGTCCAATTAAGATAGTTTAAGTTTCGATGTAATATCTTATCTTATATTCTCTACTTTGATACAAAAAGTGTAACGCACTACCTTATACTTTCTACTCTAATACCAAAATGTGAAATTTCAAAATTTTTCCTTTCATCAACGTGACTTTGCTTTTCTTTATTAAGAGTAGTTCCCTAGTATATTTGTCAAAAGTAGTTGCCTCATACATTACCTTTTGGGTAAGTTCTCGAGCCTCGCTAATCGGGATGTCAATATTGTACCCCTTGGTTAACATAGATCTAGCGTATACTGCCTTACTTCCAGTTATTATAAAATCAACTTAAACTCATGCGTTCCTAAACCGTCCACATAATACATACTAGCCGTCTCATTAATATTGCTTCTATTTAAGATAGTTTAAGCTGTTGAAGTAATACTTATCTTATATTCTCTACTCTTATACTAAAAATGTAACACACTACCTTATATTCTCTACTCTGATACCAAAATGCAAATTTCTAAAATTTTTTCCTTTCATCAATGTGACTTCACTTTTCTTCATCAAGAGTAGTTCCCCAGTATATTTGTCAAGAGTAGGTTCCTTATACATTATTTTTTAGGCAAGCTCTTGAGGATCGCTAATCGGGATGTCAATGTTATGGTCATGGGGCAACATAGGTTAAGCATATATTGTCCCACTTCTAGTCATTGTAAAACCATCTATAACATCATGCGTTCCTGAACTATCCACATAATACATACAAGCCGTCCCATTACTATTGCGTTCCCCTAAGACAGTTTAAGTTGCTGATGTAATACCTTATCTTATATTCTCTACTCTGATACCAAAATATAAATTTCTAAAATTTTTCTTTTCATCAATATGACATCACTTTTCTTCATCAAGAGTAGTTTCTTAATATATTTGTCAAGAGTAGTTGTTTCATACATTACTTTTTAGGTAAGCTCTAGAGCCTCACAAATTGGGATGTCAATATTGTACCCCTAATTTAATATAAGGCTAGCATTTATTGACCTATTTTCTGTTATTATACAGTCATCTAAAATTCATGTGTTCTTGAACTGTTCACATAATACATACTAGTGGTCTAATTGATACTGTATCCAGCTAAGGTAGTTTAGGCTATATATATAATACCTTATCTTATATCTCTACTCTGATATAAAAAATGTAACACACTACCTTACATTTATTATTCTGATACCAAAACGTGAATTTTTAAATTTTTCCCTTTTCATCAACGTGACAGTAATTTCTTTTTTCATGAATAGTAGTTCCCCAATATATTTGTCAAGAGTAGTTGCCTCATTTATTGCTTTTTGGGCAAGCTCTGGAGCCTCGCTCATTAGAATGTCAGTGTTGTACCTTGGGTCAATATAGTCTTGACTGTCCACATAATACATGTTAGATATGAATAGTTTTGATGATGTCAAATATAGATGTTAAATATGAGCAAAAAGTTTGTATAATATACTTACCTTCCACATTGACTAACTACCATATTTAATGTTGTATATCTTGTAGATTAGTCATAGACATCATTGTGGGTTGATATTATAATGCCTCATAAATGGAGAATAATCATCAAGAAGAAAATCAAGAGGCAAGGAATTGAAGAAAGAAAGATGAAGATTGAAGATATTCATCAAGAAGATTGAAGTTGGGTTATGAAGAATGATCATCAAGAAGAAAAACAAGAAGAAAGAGATTAAAGAAAGAAGAACTTGCAAGATCACATGAGAATATCAAGATTCAAGCTCTTAGAAGTGATACCGGAGGTTTCTATGATCATACGGAAGTTGGAATGGATCAATACGAAGCTAAAATGATGTATACGGAAGCTATGGTACCTTTGGGGATGATTACCCGAGTAATCACTCGAATAATATGTCATTTTCTGATTTTGGACGTGTTTACTCGAGGCCTTACTCGAGTAATCTGCCGGGTTATTTGATGAATTACTCGAGGCAGCACTTGAAGTAATGGATACTCTGTTTTCGCGCGTCAGAACATAGTTTCGGTATTTTGATTATATCTCTCCAACCACATGTCTGATCGAACTGAAACCGGTGGCATATGAAACTAGACTTCCAACACGAACTTTTGACACCAAGATCACATTCAAAGGAGTTCAGATGAGGGAGATATGATCTGTTGAAGTTGACGCATGAATCACCGTCATATTCCAGGACAGCTTCGGTATTTTGAACATAACTCTCAAAATACATATCGGATTGAGACGAAACCGGTGCCATATGAAAGAAGACTCACAGTGCGTTCCATGGATATATAATATGTCACATTTGAAGCTATATCCTAAGAGCTATGACTTCTGGAAGTTGCTGCTCGTGATTTCAGGATTGCCGAAGAACAGTAGATACTCTTTGGATCATAACTTTCTGTACACAACGATTTTGGAGATGATTCTTGTTGCATTGGAATGTAGATAATGAGGGCTTTCCGATGATATATAATTTGCCATGTTTTGAGTCAAAATCAAGAATTCACTTGAAGGCACTACTCGAGTAACTGGTTGATATCAAAAGACTTTACTCGAGTAGGTACTCGAGTAATCAGATAGAAAATTTCCAGTTGCTCTCGGCCTGCAACATTACTCGAGTAGCTACTCGAGTAACCATGTGGAAAACTTCCAGTTGCCATCCGGTTGACAAAGATACTCGAGGAGCTACTCGAGTAACTCTGTTTCTCAAAAATATTGCTCTCGGCATTTTGTACCACTGCAACATTACTCGAGTATGTACTGGAGTAAATCACTGTTCATGAAGAGTTTTTGAACGAAAACTTCAAGTCACTACTGGAGTAAATCACTGTTCATGAAGAGTTTTTGAACGAAAACTTCAAGTCACTACTGGAGTAAATCACTGTTCATGAAGAGTTTTTGACGAAAACTTCAAGTCACTACTGGAGTAAAGCACTGTGCATGAAGAGAGAACTTCAAGTTACTACCCGAGTAAGCTATGCAGAAAATGGAAGGTCACTCGAGTAGCCACTCGAGTAACCTGTGAAGAAACTTGATGTTTACTCGAGTACGTACTCGAGTAATGCTTCCCAGAAAAACAAAGCAACGTCCCGAAAATTCTGGAAATCAATGGAATGATCATATAACTCATTCTTATTGCTTCTAATCACTCTAACACTTCATTGTATTAGTGTTTAATGCATTTTTCCAGTAAAACAATGAAGAGATGATGAGAAGAGATAAAAGTTGAGTTTACGGAGCGGAGCAGCCAACGTTTCAACGGCTAGTTTTCAAAATCGAAGAACGGTCAAACAAAGCTGCGTCACTCTAACGGACATGTTGAAATGCTCAAACGGTCATCAATCCTCATCAGCTATAAATAGAAGATCATCCAAAACAGAAGTAAGACTCAGAGTATACATCGTCCAAATGCCAACATCCTGACATCAATACTCATCGCACATACTCTCTGTTTCTCTAGCCTCTATATGATTTACCTTTGAGAGAGATATTATTTGTATTGTGCTTCAGTATTCATCTATTCACTTCTGAGAGAGAAGATTGACTGTAATCTTTCATCATCAAAGTTGTATCCTTACGGTGTGTAAGGGGGAGCAACTTGGTTGTAATCTTACGGTGCGTAAGGGGGAGTAATCTCAGTACGAGAATTGTAAAGGCTTCACAAGTGCCCGGATCAAACTTGTGAGAGTGTAGTGGTTCTCAAGTACCCAGTTAAACTTGAGGAAGATAGTGGATTGAAAATCTCAGGAGGAGCCTGGGGACTGGACGTAGGTCATCGTGGATTGGGCCGAACCAGGATAAATCACAGTTTGCATATTCTCTTCCTTAAGCTCTTATACTTCCAGCATATATCATTTAAATATCTAACTGTGATTTATGATTCATTACTTTCATATTTATTGCTTCCTCTAAAATGCGAAAAGAATCTCAAAGTTTTTAAGTTTTTATCTTACACCCAATTCACCCCCCCTCTTGGGTGTCAGCCGGTTCTAACAATACATACTAGTGGCCCCATTAATATCACGTCCAGATAAGATAGTTTAAGCTATTGATGTAATACCTTATCTTTTATTCTCTACTCTGATACAAAAAATATAACACATTAACTTTTATTCTTTACTTTGATACCAAAATGTGAATTTTTAAAATTTTCCCTTTTCATCAACATGACATCAATTTTTTCTTCAAGAGTAGTTTCCCTAATATATTTGTCAAGAGTAGCTACCTTATACATTACCTTTTGGGTAAGCTCTCGAACCTTGCTAATTGGGATGTCAATTTTGTACCCCTTGGTCAACATAAATCTAGCGTATACTACCCAACTTTCAGTTATTGTAAAATCATTTATAAACTCATGCGTTCCTAAAATGTTCACATAATATATAATAACGGTCCCATTAATATGGTGTCCACCTAAGACAGTTTAACCTGTTGATGTAATACCTTATATTATATTCTCTATTATGATACCAAAAATGTAACATGCTACCTTATATTCTCTACTCTGATACCAAAATGTGAATTTTCAAAAAAAAAAAATTCTTTTCATCAAGTAACGTTACTTTTTTTCATCAAGAGTTGTCCCCCAGTATATTTGTCCAGAGTAGTTGTTTCATACATTGCTTTTTGGGTAAGCTATAGAGCCTCGCTAATTGCGATGTCAATATTGTACCCCTGGGTCAATATAGATCTAGTGTATACTGCCCCAATTTTAGTTATTATGCAGTCATTTATAAATTTGTGTGTTCCTAAACTATCCACATAATACATATTAGTGCCCCCATTAATATTACATTCACCTAAGACAGTTTAAGTTGCTGATATAATACCTTATCTTATGTTCTCTACTTTGATACCAACAATATAATACACTACTTTATATTTTCTACTCTGATACTAAAATGCGAATTTTCAAAAATTATTTTCTTTCATCTACGTGACGTCACTTTTTTTCATCAAGAGTTGTCCCCTCAGTATGTTTGTCAAGAATATTCATCTCATATATGGCTTTTTAGGTAAGCCCTAGAGCCTTGCTAATTAGGATGCCAATATTGTACTCCTGAATCAATATATATCTAGCGTATACTACCTTAGTTCCAATTATTGTATGGTCATCTATAAATTCATGTGTTCCTAAGCTATCTACATTATACATACTAGCGATCCTATTGATATCGCGTCCAGCTAAGATAGTTTAAGCTGCTAATGTAATAACTTATCTTATATCTCTACTTTGATACCAAAAGTATAACACATTACCTTATACTTACTACTTTGATACCAAAATATGAATTTTCAAAAAAATTTCCTTTTCATTAACGAGACGTAAATTTTTTTTCATGAAGAGTAGTTCTCCCAGTATATTTATCAAGAGTAGTTGCCTCATTCATTACTTTTTGGGCAAGCTCTGAAGCCTCGCTCATTGGGATGTCAATATTATACTCCTGGGGTTAATATAGGTCTAATGTAGACTACCTCACTTCTAGTTATTGTAAAGTCATCTATAAATTCATGCTTTCCTGAATTGTCCACATAATACATAATAACAGCCCCATTAATATCGCGTCTAGATAAGATAGTTTAAGCTGTTGATGTAATACTTTATCTTTTATTCTTTACTTTGATACTAAAAATGTAACACATTACCTTATATTCTCTACTCTAATACCAAAATGTGAATATCAAAATTTTTCTTTTTCATCCAAGTGACGTCACTTTTTTTCTTCAAGAGTAGTTCCCCCAGTATATTTGTTAAAAGTAGTTTCCTCATACATTGCTTTTTAAGTAAGCTCTTGAGGATCGCTAATCAGGATCTCAATGTTGTGTTCATGGGGCAACATAGGTCAAGCGTATATTGTCTCACTTCTAGTCATTGTAAAGTCATCTATAATATCATGTATTTCTAAACTGTCCACATAATACATACTATCGATCCCATTAATATCACGTCCATCTAAGATATTTTATGTTATTAATGTAATACCTTATCTTATAATCTCTATTCTGTTACCAAAAATGTAATATACTACCTTATATTCTCTACTCTGATACTAAAATGTGAATTTTCAAAAAAAAAAATTTCATCAACGTGACCTCACTTTTCTTCATCAAAGATTGTTCCTAGTATATTTGTTAAAAGTAGTTGCCTAATACATTACTTTTTTAGGAAAGCTTTCGAGCGTCATTAATTGGGATGCCAATGTTGTACCTCTTGGTCAGTATAAGTCTAGCGTTTACTGCCCCATTTTCAGTTATATTAAGCTATCTATAAATTCATGCATTCTTAAATTGTCAAAATAATACATACTAAAGGTCCTATTAATATTGTGTTTAGCTAAGATAGTTTAAGCTACTGTTAACCTCATGAAATTCTTGTTAGAATTGCACATTTCCTCCTATTTCTTTCACATTTTGGGTGTACTAATGGGCATTTAGGAGTATTAAGTAGAGGAAATGTGTTCTATACATATTTGGCACAGAAAGAGTATAAATGTGGGAGAAATATGTGAATATCTGTTATGATTACCAAACTGTGATCTTTCATGAGTTCTTTGTGTTGAAAAAATAGAAATTCAGTCATAGCTAGAGCCAGCGAAAGCCAAAGTCAATGAAAAGAAGATGAAATGGAGTTGAAGCCATCAACCGTGCCAAGGAAATGCAAGAAGGGATGAGAACAAATCTTGGCAAGGGACAAATTTGCACTTTAGGGATTTTGGCTGCGGCCAATATATTCACTGGCCGCGGTCCACAGGAGGTCAGAAACATACTGGCTGCGGCCAAGTATCTTTGGGCCGCGGCCAATGGAAGCACAAAAGCTCACTGGCCGCAGCCAACTCCCGATACAGCTGTTATGCGTTTTGACATTCATGGCATATAAAAGCTAAAACCAGAAAGTGCTCATGCATATTTTGACAACTGTATGAGCTATTTTAACAAGTTCATTTTCCTCCTTGGACAAGTTTTGAAATTTCAGAATTAAATGCACCAATTTTGACAAATGTATATGCCTTTTTTGATAAGTGCTTATACATATTTTGACAACTGCATGAGTTATTTTGACAAGTTCATTTTCCTCCCTGATAAGAAAAAGATGCATAAAGGAAGGCACAACCTATGAGGAGTTTCAAAGAATCATATCATCTATAATTGAAAAAGAAAGTAATGAAATTTGTTTGAAATTCAAAGTAACCCTTGAAATTTCAAAACTTTTTTGGGGAGGAAAATTAACTTGTCAAAATAGCTTATCTAGTTGTCAAAATAGGCATAAGTACTTGTGAAAAAAAGCATATGTTGTTCCTTTTCTTTTTTATTCAATGGGGGTAAAAAAGTAATTTCACATTCTAAATTAGTTACAATGCAATCTCTAGGGATTTTTTTTTTGATTGGAGAATTTAGTTTGAGACTTTTTTATAATTTTTTATGGTCTTTGGGACCTCACAATGATTTTCCCTTAGTTTTACTAAGGGAAAATCACTCCTAGGTCCCTAACAAGGAAGATATTATTAGAAAGGTCCCTGGATACAACCCTAAAAGCGTGTGTTCACAACTTGATGAATGTGTTTTACAACCTCAAGGGACTTTTCTGACAATATCTTTTTTGCTCGGAACCTATGAGTGATTTTTCCTTTTACTAATTTACAAAGAACCGAAAAAGCAGCGTAGGTCGAGGTTTAGTCCTAGTTTACAATTTAAGAAAAAAATGGAGCAATGGGCGAATGGACGGTGCTCCAGATTTCCCAATTTTCCATGAATATAATATTGGTTTCTTTGAGTCTTGCCTTCTAATTTCGTATCTGGAATTTTGAATTTTATTGGATGTGTTCCCTGATTTTTTCGTTTTACGAAGGAAGTGATCAAAGGTGATCAAACAATTATGCAACAAGCTCTCATATTCCCAATGCCCATGGCGTCTTCATGTAGGATCCTTCGCATGGGTTCTTCCATTTTCTTGAGTTGGCAAGAAACGCCGCAAGAGATAACAATAAGACTCGTATTGTGCCTCACCATATTTGATTGCAGGTTAGGAATGATGAAGAACTCAACAAGCTTCCTTGAGGAGACCCATATTGTGCCTCACCAAAATTCATGAGGACTGCACCAGAGATTCATGGAGGAATAAGGAGCGTTGGAGAGGGTTTTGGAGAGCACACAGCAGATGAAAAAAAAAAAAAAAGACTAAAAACTGAGTTGTTTATTATTATTATTAAAATATGATTTTTTTTTAGGTAAAAAAACTAAATTTGCTTGGTTAGCGTTGTACAATTATCACTTAACTTTATTTAGTCAGCATTTCTCATCATTATAGTGAGTGTTTGGAATATCTTATTTTTGGGAAATAAACACTTATTACATAAGTCGAGATAAAACTTCTCTCACATATTTACCTCGTATACCGTGAATCACAAATTATAAGCATTTATTATCCAAAAATAAACTATAACAAACGAGTACTAACATTAACAGTGTTAAGTTTTAAGGACTAAAAGTGTAATATATAAATATAAGGGGCTAAAATAAAACCTATTGTAAATTTAAATGATAAAAAATATACTCTAGTCTTATGAAAATTTTGTAGATCATGGATTCTCAGTTGTAAGTCTAAAATTTAGTTTGTAAAAGATGGAAGATAAATCATAAAAAAACTGCAAATTAGGATAATATATTTACATTATAAACTAGATTTGTAATAACCACGTGTGGTAGTAATATAATTATCATAATTCTATGACAATGAGCCTATGTATGAATGGGAGAGCACTCTGCGCTGGTCTTGATTTGTGAAGGTAGGGATAGGCATAAAGATCGGAACGGTAGCTTGTACATATTTGTATTAACTTTTAAAAAATAATTTTTATAATTTACGAAGTATATAGGTGAGAGAAGGTTTATCTTAACTTATGGAAAAAGAATTTTGGAACCACGGTTTCCCAAATACTCAACTCACTGGCTCACCTATAGTTATATATATATATATATATTGACCAAAACTTTCAAACTTGCTCAGATGGATGGTCAAGATTTGCCAATTTATTCAGATATGAGTAATTTCATGCTCATTAATTAATTGGTATAATAAATATATTACGCATAGATGAAAGACGAATCGGATTGAGTTTTACGTTTAAGACAAAAGTCAATCCCCCAATTAACTTACATTTAGTGTGTGTTCGGATTAATTTTTGGATAATAGCTTTTAAAGTTTACGAGGTAAATATGTGAGAGAAGTTTTATCTTAATTTACGAAAAAATGCTTCTGAAACCATAATTTTGGGGTAGGCGAACACACACACTCAATAAGCACTTATTATATGTACCTTTTCCCCCTCTGTAAAAGCAATTACTGATATACTTAGAATGTGTTTGGAATAGTGATGGGAAAAATAGAGTTTCTTAATTTAGCGTTTGGTAATTTTAGTTTTGGTAAAAACTCGATTGTGTAATGTGATTTATATTTGGAACAGCGATTGTATAAATGAATTTTGTAAAATAAAACTTGTTTGGATTGACTTAAGCACAAGTGACTTTTGTGATAATAGTAAGAGAAGGTGGGTGGAAAAATATTTTAAAGGGTTAAAAACACCAAAAAATAGTTTAAAATAATTTATGGAACTGAAAAAGTACATTAAAGATAAAATTGCAATCAGTCTGATAACACATTGGGTACAGTTGAAAAAATATTTTAAGGGTTAAAAGCACCAAATAATAGTTGAAATTAATTTTTGTAGCAAAAAAAGTACATTAAGGATAAAATTGCAATAAGTCTGATAGTACACTGGACACAACTGAAAAAATATTTTAACCATTTTCACTCTCCCTAAAAGCTAAATCAATAAAAGCTAAGAAATGGAGCTTATGACAAGAATTATTAAAATAGAATTAAGCTCGATTGCTCACTGGTGAAACCAAACACTGCATTTTTTTTTTCAGTTGGGCTATTGAGCTTATAGGGTCAAACGCTCAATTGGGGTCCCCCAAAAACACTGCACAATTAATCCATCTACAAGTTTTTATATTGATAACTTTCATGGACTTATTCACAAAATAATTTGAATAAGAAATAATCTTGCCTATATATGTTTGGTTTGGCTTGAAAAACTCGTGGCGCTTTCAGAAATGAAATCTCTCTTGCATATTTAGTACTCAGTATTTCGTAAATATAATCACTAATTTAGTCACCTCACTATTGCGATTCATGTTAATTCATACAAACAAGCATCTTAGCAATCTGCGTCATATCACTGTTCTTGTTATGGTGTGGTCCACTCAAAACCAAACCTTTGACGGGGTCTGGTGACGAACCTGCCACACAATTCGTAGTCATGCATATGACTGACCATCTTCATTAACATGAACTTTTTCTTCTTCTCTTGTTACCTTTTCTTGATTAACCCAAATCCGAGTTTTCCGTTTCGTCAAGTCCACGACTAATGAAGTATCCAATTTTCTATCCTCCCACATACGCAACAAGCCAAGGACTAATCCAAACTTGTCAAGATTTTTAGCGCGTGATTTGGCCTCCAAATCCTCTGGCTGAGAGGGACATGTGTAACATTATTTGCATCATGTCTTGTTTGTTGAGCTATCAGCATTTATTTGGATTCTGGGAAGAAAATGTTATCAACAAGCTGTTAGTTGGGATGGTAAGCGATCTTACTTCTATAAGAAAGAAAATACAAATTTGAATATAGAAAATCATATTTACTAAAAGAAGAAAAGCTTTTACGTTCTAAGCCTAAATAATTAGTCTAAAGTTTACTTTGAACGTTAGGAACTCTGTTTTGCAAGTTAATTTGAACGTTGAAGTAAATGACCCCTGCTCTGGGCAAATTCGATCCATACGTAACCTATATATATTACTAGAGAAAGAAAACCTGGCCAGATATTTTGGATTTCCAGATGCATGATTCGTTATAAAAAAGCTTGTAGGGCAAAGTATTTCTAGGTGGGCCTGAGATATTTCTAAGTTCCACTTTTTATTTTTTGGACACACACAAGCTAATGGCAAAATCACCTAACGCGTCTAAGTTCCACTTTGAAATCTTCAGATTTGAGACTTGAATAGCGTTGCGGGGGTCATGATGCTCATTCTGCAGAAAAATCAACACTTTATGGCCCACCCCTCCCCCGTTTCATGGTAATCCATTTGCATCACGTAATAAATGTTGGCGTTTAATTAGAAAAAGGCTTGAAAAAGAAAAAGGCTTTGTGTATCGAAAAAAAAAGGCTGGAAAAAGTAAGTGGAATTCTGCTAATAAAACAAAGAAAGTCATTAATATTAACCAATATGTATTATGAGCTGGCAGTATTACCTCACATGAGCTGGCATAACTACTAGTTTGTTACTCTCTCCCTTGCCAGCTGTCACACTCACGTGTATGAAGCTGCCACACTCACGCACACTCACATGGATGAGTCATTTGAGTCTTTGTCTTTAAATACTTAACTCTGTATCACTTCAGTGATAATAATAAGATCCAGAGATCTCATTTCTCTCTAGTATTCTGGCATGGTATCAGAGCCAGACATTTAGTCTGCTCCGATTACTGCAGCCAAGAATCATTGACAAGCAAGACGATCTCCAATCCTTGGATTGATCTTTTGCACAAATGTCGATCTCCTCTGGATCTGATGCAAATGGTTCGTTATCGGCACTCTTGTCTTCCTCGACATTGGGTTCCAATCGAGGCTTCACCAACAAAAAGATCACCGTGAAGCTCGACGATACGAATTTTCTCCTCTGGAAACAGCAGGTCTATTTTATGGTGAAGCAGCACCGAGTTCATCACTATATTAACGGTACGATTCAACCTCCTCCGGTTCTGATTCGCGATGCTGATGGTCGTGAGTTGCCGAATCCTGATTTCGAAGAATATGAGGCACTCGATGCTGCCCTCGCTTCATGGCTTCTTTCCTCTGTTGCTCAGAATATCTTACCAGAACTGGTTGGTTTGGAAACATCAGCTCAGATCTGGACTAAGCTCACTGATTTATTCTCGAGTAAATCAGATGCTAAAATCCTCTCCCTACGAAATCAACTCTCTAATCAGCGTAAGGGTGAACTTACTATGCGCGAGTATCTGGCGAACGTCAAGTCGCTTTGTGATCATCTTGCCATTCTAGGTGAAAAAGTGGATGAAGCGGCTCATATTTCTTATGTCCTGAATGGTCTTACGGCTGAGTTTGAGCCGGTTATTGCTGTTATCAATGCGGCGGTGCCTCGATTCAGTCTTCCAACTGTGACCACCATGCTTCTTGACTCTGAATCGCGTCAGAAAGGTTTCCTGGCGAATGGTGCTTCTGTTCATGGCAATCATGTCTCTCGATCTATCTACGATAATGATGATTCCTATCCTGGTGTGTATTATGCTCAAGGTCCTGCAACGGCTCATGGCAATCGTGGCTTCCGTCCTCCTTTTCCCCGTGGCGGCGGTGCTCGTGGCCGTGGCCGATTCAACAATAATCGCCTTCAGTGTCAACTATGCTACAAAGTCGGTCATTCTGCTGACCACTGTTACTACAGGTATGACTATGCTCCTTCTCCACGATTTGGTGCTCAGGCTCATTATGTGTCCTCTGGTCCTCATGAAGTCTACTCTTACTATGATTCATCTTACACTCCTTCATCTGGACCGTCTATGAGTGGACCTTCGGCTGCTCCCGCTACACCTGTTGCACAATCCCCTCCTGCTCCGGTTGCACCTACCTCTGTTGTTAATGTTGTACCCAAGGATTCCTCTGCTTCTACTCCAGCGGCTCAGGCCTTTCTAGCGTCCCCTGCTATCGTTGCTGACAATCTGTGGTATCCTGACTCTGGTGCAACTGAGCATATCACACATGATGCTTCTTGCCTTGATCCGACCTCATCTCAAATTGCCTCGGGCCATGTTCAGGTTGGCACAGGTGAGATTTCTCCTATCACACATATTGGCAATACTCATCTGGTCTCTTCTGAGTCTCATTTTGTCATGAATAAGGTCCTGTGTGTGCCACGTATGCAGAAGAATCTATTGTCCGTTGCCCGGTTTACTAAAGAGAATAATGTCTCTATTGAATTCTTTCCCTCTCACTGTGTTGTTAAGGACTTGAGGACGCGTCAGCCTCTTCTGGCTGGTTCTGAGTGCAATGGCATGTACCCGTTGCTTGCAGATGCTCACAAGGACTCTCTACATAAAGTTTCTTCTCTGACTAGTCCAGCTTCTCCTGTTGCATTTGCCTCAAATCTACCGTCTCTAACTGTTTGGCATCAACGCTTAGGTCATCCCTCTATTGATACTGTTAAACATGTACTTTCGCACAATTTCATTCCAGTACCTTCCCTGGAC
Source organism: Inga laurina (assembly GCA_963855925.1). Classification (NCBI taxonomy): domain Eukaryota; kingdom Viridiplantae; phylum Streptophyta; class Magnoliopsida; order Fabales; family Fabaceae; genus Inga; species Inga laurina. Next base: position 1,804,972 of record OY979710.1, read on the forward strand.
CCCTCTTATTTTTGTACTGCATGTCAATATGGTAAGGCACATAAGCTACCATTTCATGCCTCCAATACTGTGTATGATCGTCCTTTGCAATTAATAATAATGGATCTCTGGGGTCCAGCTCCTATTCATTCTGCTGGTGCTTCTTATTATATTGCCTTTGTGGATGCCTACAGTCGTTTTACTTGGATTTATCTTCTGAATAAAAAATCTGATGCGCTCTCCCGTTTTAAGGAGTTTAAGGCTATGGTTGAAAACAAGTTACAATGCACCATTCAACAAGTCCAATCAGATAGTGGTGGTGAGTTTCTTGCTTTTAAACCGTTTCTTACTGTCTGTGGTATTGAGCACCGTTTTTCTTGCCCTCACACGTCTGAACAGAATGGCTTAGTTGAACGGAGGCATCGACTTATTGTTGAAACTGGTCTTACTTTATTAGCTACTGCTTCGCTGTCTCTTTCCTATTGGTCAGATGCTTTCACCACAGCTGTCTTTCTTCTTAATCGCCTTCCTTCTAAGGCCATTGCCAACCTTACACCTTATGGAAGCTATTTCGCACCAAACCGAACTACTCTATCTTGCGTGTGTTTGGGTGTGAGTGTTTTCCCTATATTCGTCCCTTCAACACCCATAAATTGGACTTTCGATCCTCTTCCTGCGTCTTCTTGGGCTATAATTCTCTGCATCGAGGTTATAAATGCCTTGACACCTCCACTGGTCGTCTCTATATCTCTCGTCATGTTCATTTTAATGAGGCCAAATTCCCTGATGTCCCTCAGTTTAGCATCACAAAGCAGCTCTGTTGTCCTGCCCCCTCACCTGCAGATATCTCCACCTTGCAACCACGTCTTTCAAATCCCACTCCTCTCTTCCGCTCGTTCCTCCAACTTCATCTCCAACTGATGTTGTTGCCTTTAACCACACCATCTCAGTCAAACTAGACTACTCTAATTTCCTCTTATGGCGTCAACAAATTCTGAGCGCTGTTCGTGGTTATGCTCTAGAATCATTTCTAGATTCCTCGATTTCTCCTCCTGAACAGTATGAGTATAATGGTGATCAGCGAATTGCTCTTACTCCGGCGTATTTCAAGTGGATGCGTCAGGATCAGTTGCTTATGTCCTGGATTCTTTCTTCCATGACTGAATCTGTTCTCATACGTACTGTTGGCTGCGAAACCACCGCTCAGATCTGGGATCGCATCAACGTTTTCTTTGCTTCTCAAACCAAGGCAAAGGTGAAGCAACTCAAAACAACTCTAAAGAACACACGGAAGGAGAGCTCGTCTATGAATGAGTATCTCTTAAAGGTTAAAACCAATTTCGATGCTCTGGCTGCAATCGGTTCACCGATTTCCTTGTCGGATTAGCTGGACTACATCTTTGATGGTCTCTCTGAAGACTATGATCCCTTTATTACGTCAATTTCAACCAGACTTGAGCCATACAATGTGGCCGAGGTTGAAGCGCTTTTAATGGCGCAGGAGGCTCGCATCGAGAAGCATCGTCCCATTGCTCCGACGTCCTCTGCCGCTCCTCCTCCCCTTGCTCACTTTGCTCAGCAGCGATCGACTCCTCAGCATCGTGGTGGTCGAAATCGCGGTGGTGCTCGCCGTGGTCGTGCACGTGGTCCTCACCACACTTCATCTCGGTCATCTATTGTTTGTCAACTCTGTGGCAAAACCGGCCATATTGTTGCAACTTGTTGGTACAGGTTTGATCAATCCTTCCAAGGTCTTTCAATTCATGATTCTCCTGCCTCCTCTTCCACTGATAAGACTAATCCTCCTACTGCTCTTCTTGCAACTTCTGATGTGGTGGCTGACCCTGCGTGGTACTTTGATTCTGGTGCTACGAGCCATCTCACTCATGATGCTGGCAATCTAGCTGACAGCTCGTCCTACAAGGGCACTGATCAGGTCTACATTGGAGACGGTGCAGGTTTGCCTATTAAGCATATTGGTTCCTCTGTTATTTCTACCACTTCTAAGCCTTTTAGGCTTGCTAATGTCTTACATGTTCCTTCCATTGTCAAGAATCTTATTTCAGTTAATCAATTTTGTCGTGATAATCGTGTCTCGGTTGAATTTGATGACACACAGTGCCGCGTCAGGGACACACAGACTAATCGTGTTGTCTATCACTGTGATGCCAAGAATGGAATGTATCCGGCCTCAAATCTTCATCTGCAATCTTCAAAGGAAGCGTGTTTTTCTGCTATTGTTGACAATCATAGTTGTCATTCTGATTCTTTTCTTGTTTCTAAGGATTCCTTGTATCAGTTGTGGCATAATAGATTGGGACATCCTTCCTCTACTGTCGTTGCTTCTGTTTTGAAATCATGTAATGTTTCTTTCAATAAAACATCTATGTTTGAATTCTGCAAGGCTTGTGCTCTGGGAAAATCACGGAAACATCCATTTCCTCGATCTGATACGTCTTATTCTGAGGCTTTTGAGTTGATTCACTCTGATTTGTGGGGTCCATCACCTGTTCAAACTCGTGAAGGTTATCACTACTATATACATTTTACTGATGCTTGTACTCGCTATACTTGGATATATCCCTTGAAGCGTAAGTCTGAAGCATTTACTGCTTTTCTTCAGTTTGAAGCCATGATTTCTATTCAATTTAATAAGTGCATCAAGATATTTCAATCCGATTGTGGTGGTGAATATGCCACATTCACTAAATATTTTGCTGATCATGGTATTCTCCATCGCCAAAGTTGTCCACATGTGCATGAACAAAATGGTGTAGCTGAGCGTAAACATCGGCATATTACTGAAGTAGGGCTTACCCTTCTTGCTCAAGCATCTCTCCCTTTATCTTATTGGTTTGATGCTTTTGCCATGGCTGTGGTTCTCATAAATGTTCTGCCTTCTTCAGTTCTTCTTAACAAGACTCCTTTTGAAGCTCTTTTTCACAAGCTTCCTAACTATAGCAGATTGCGTGTATTTGGATGCTCTTGTTTTCCTTTGACCCGACCTTATAATTCTCATAAGTTTGAGTTTAAATCTGTTAAGTGTGTTTATCTTGGTCCAAGTTCAGTGCATAAAGGATACAAGTGTCTGTCTTCTTCTGGCCGGTTGTTCATTGTGCGAGATGTTTTGTTTAATGAGAGAGTTTTCCCATATCCAACCTTGTTCAAATCCTCACCTCCTCAGTCCATTTCAGCCCCTCCCATCTCTGCTTTACCTCCTCTATTACCTACTGCCCCTTGCCCTTCCTCTTCACCTCCTTCTCCATCACCTACTTCTATTCCTTCATCTCAGCTTGCTGCCTCTTCTATTCCAGACCTTCCTTCTCAGCCTTCTCCTTCCTTTACTCATGATTTACCTTCTCCAACTGCTGTCTCTTGCCCTTCTCCTCCACCTCCTGCTCCTGTTTCTAAACATCCCATGATTACTAGGTCTAAAACCGGCCACCTTAAACCTAAGGTATTTTTGGCTACTACTGATTCTGAACCTGCCAGTGTTCAGGATGCTCTTCAGTCTTCTCACTGGCGCCAGGCCATGCAGGAGGAGTTTGATGCTCTTCAGAAGAATGACACTTGGTCTCTTGTTCCTTTACCTCCTAACCGTCAAGCAATTGGTTGCAAATGGGTCTTTCGCAAAAAGGTTAATCCTGTCACCTCTTCTTTTAAATATAAAGCTCGCCTTGTTGCTAAGGGTTTTCATCAACAAGAGGGGTATGATTTTCATGAGACTTTTAGTCCTGTTATTCGCCCTATTACTATTCGCACTGTTCTAAGTATTGCTGTCTCTCAAAGGTGGCATATTCATCAAATTGATGTCAACAATGCCTTTCTCAATGGCTATTTGAGGGAGGAAGTTTACATGACTCAACCTCCTGGTTTTGAGAGCAAGGATAAGTCCTTAGTTTGCCGTTTATCAAAGGCCTTATATGGTCTCAAGCAGGCCCCACGTGCTTGGTTTGAACGTTTGGGAGGTGCTCTTACAAAATATGGTTTTGTTTCAAGTAGGTGTGATCCTTCTCTGTTCATTAGACATACTTCCTTTGAACTTTTGTATGTGTTGGTTTATGTTGATGATATCCTTATCACTGGATCATCTCACGATAGTATTAAGCAGCTTATTGTTGATTTGGATCATGAATTCTCTCTTAAAGACCTTGGTTCCTTGCATTATTTCTTAGGCATAGAGGTTAAGACAAGATCAGATGGTTCAGTTCAGTTAGTTCAAACTAAGTATATTCAAGATGTTCTAGCTCGTGCACACATGCTTAATGCTAAGAAAGTTGCAACTCCCATGACTGTTGGTCTTAAACTTTTCAAACATGATTCTGATCCAGTTGCTGATCCTCATCTCTATCGCTCTATTGTTGGAGCACTTCAATATGCCACCATCACCAGACCTGAAATTAGCTATGCTGTCAACAAGGTTTGTCAGTTTCTGCAGGACCCGCAAGTTACTCACTGGAAGGCAGTCAAACGTATTCTTCGTTATCTGGCTGGTTCACCCACAGATGGTCTTGTTATTTGGCCTTGTCTTCATAGAACTATCACAGCTTACTGTGATGCCGATTGGGCATCTGATTGCAATGATAGGCGAAGTATCTCTGGATTTTGTATCTATCTTGGCTCAAACCTGATTGCTTGGTCATCTAAAAAGCAAGCAACAGTTTCCCTATCCAGTACAGAGGCAGAGTATCGCAGTATGGCCTCTACTGTCCAAGAAGTTTTATGGATTAAGTCCTTGTTACAAGAACTTCATGTTTCCTTCTCAGGTCCTGCTCGTATTCTATGTGACAATCTTAGTACTGTTATGATGACAACAAATCCTATTCTGCATGCCCGAACTAAACACATCGAGCTGGATCCGTTCCCTCTTTCTGTCTCTGTTCCCTCTTCTGCCACCACTCCTGTTTCTCGCCCTTCCCCGTCTCCCTTGGCCTCTGTTCCAGAATCTCCACCTGCTATCAATACTCATCACATGATCACCAGGAGCAAGGCTGGTGTGTTCAAGCCTCGTGTCTTCACTGCCACCCGTCATCTCACTTGTCCCACCTCTATTGCCGAGGCCTTATCTGATCCTGATTGGAAGCGTGCTGTTCTTGATGAATATGATACTCTTCTGCGGTTTGGCACTTGGTCTGTGGTGCCTTTACCCACTGGTCGTCAAGCCATTGGGTGTAAATGGCTCTGGAAAATCAAAACGCATGCAGACGGTTCTTTGGCTAAAAGGAAGGCTCGTTTGGTCGCCAAAGGATACTCTCAGGCTGCTGGCATCGATTACTATGACACCTTTAGCCCAGTTGTGAAATCTCCTACTCTGCGGATTCTCCTGACTCTTGCTGTTTCGTCTGGTTGGAAGTTACACCAATTGGACTTTAACAATGCCTTTTTGAATGGTGACCTTGTTGATGAGGTATATATGTCTCCACCTCCAGGTTTCTCTCTTGGTCTCAATCCCGCAGATGGTCGACCACTGGTTTGTCGCCTTCATAAGGCTATTTACGGTCTTAAGCAGGCTCCACGTGCTTGGTTTCAGAAATTAAACACTACATTGTGCACCTTGGGTTTTGAACCTTCTAAGGCTGCTTCATGTCTGTTTGTCTGTAAAAATGCTTCAGCTATCACCTATCTGCTTTTATATGTCGATGATATTGTGCTTACTGGTTCCAATGAAGCTGAGTTGGCTCGCTTCACTACTGCCATGAGTGACGTTTTCTCCCTGAAGGTACTTGGTGATCTCTCTTACTTCTTGGGGATTGAATTCAGTACCACCCCCCATGGTTTGTTCATGTCTCAACGCAAGTACACATTGGACTTACTTGCTGATCTGAAGTTTCTTGGTGCTAAACATGCAGCAAGCCCCATGGCTGTTAACACGCAGCTTACCTTCGTCGATGGTGCTTCCTTTCATAATCACACTCTGTATCGCAGTATCTTAGGTAAACTGCAATACCTCTGTTATACACGGCCTGAGCTATCTTTTGCTGTCAACCGGTTGAGACAATATATGCAAGACCCACGTGAACCGCACTGGGTATGCCTTAAGCGTATTCTGCGTTATTTGGTTGGTACCTCTGATTATGGGTTGCTTCTTAAACCCGCTCCTTACATCACTGTTCATGCATTTGCTGATGCTGATTGGGCCACCAACAGAGAAGATCGGCGTTCAGTTAGTGGCTACTGTACTTTTGTTGGCTCAAACCCTGTTACCTGGGCTTCCAAACGTCAGTAGGTGGTCTCTCGTGCCTCCACCGAAGCTGAGTATCGAAGCATTGGTGATGCTTCTTCTGATGTCTTATGGGTTCTCTCTTTGCTACACGAAATGCATGTCCTTGTTGAAGGCTCACCCACCATTTGGTGTGATAACTCGGGGGCTGTTGCTTTGACTGCCAATCCTGTTCTTCACTCCAAGACCAAGCATGTGGAAATTGATCTCCATTTTATTCATGAAAAGGTTGCTGCTGGTCTGTTACATATCGGGCAAATCTCTGCTGCTGATCAAGTTGCTGATATCTTCACCAAACCACTCGGCAAGTCACTGTTTCAGTATTTTCGCAACTGCTTAGGTGTCACTTCCCTTGCTCAATGTACTAGTCAGCATTTTGTCACACAAAAATTAGCATAAGGAATATTAACCAATATGTATTATGAGCTGGCAGTATTACCTCACATGAGCTGGCATAACTACTAGTTTGTTACTCTCTCCCTTGCCAGCTGTCACACTCACGTGTATGAAGCTGCCACACTCACGCACACTCACATGGATGAGTCATTTGAGTCTTTGTCTTTAAATACTTAACTCTGTATCACTTCAGTGATAATAATAAGATCCAGAGATCTCATTTCTCTCTAGTATTCTGGCAATTAAGATGATACAACGCCTTCATAATATATTAATGATCACATATCAAAATGATGTAAACCCCATGTGTTATTATGAGAGCAATCTGAATAGGTCAAGTTTAGAGCCTTTTGGATTAAGCAGAGTACTTAGATCTGGACCGGAAGGCCCGACTTCCACGGAAACCGCCGAACTAGTCAGTAGATTGGTCTGGTCCGGTGACCCGGTCCGGTTTGAGTTTTTTATTTTTATTTTTTTAAAAAATCAATTTTCTTTAATTTTTTTATAATTTCATATTAATAATCCAGAAAATTTTCATTTGTCACTGGTTTAGTCCCGATTTAGTTCTAGTTTGACTCTGGACTAACCCACTAACCCTTAACCCAGTACTCCTACCGGTTCAGTGACTGATCCGAATTTGATTACTTTGAGATTAAGGCCTGAATGCAGTATGGTGGAGGAAATTCAGTGTCATAGACTTGTCTAAGGCTGCTAGATTCTTTGGGTCTCAAACTCGAGTCCTAAAAAATATACTTGTGTTAGGAGAGTGCAACCACAAACCCTGAACTAAAAATCAGATGATAATATAAAAAAATATACATACACACACACATATACACACACACACACACGTATATAAATTGAATTGAATTGTTATATTATTCTCTTACCTTTATACGTGCTATGTGTAATATGTGGAATGTCATGGATTTTTCTTTTTAAAAAACACGTAACCTAAAGATTTACTTAATAGATAATATATAAATCATTAATAATTTTAATTTTACATAATATACCGATTTAACACACTGAACACAATCACATTTGTGTGTGTTTGGGTACGCGTTTTTGCAAAGAAATCACACAAATAATGGATAAATCACATGATTGAGATGTGATACCAAAAAGTGAGTGTTTGGCTAGAGGTGATGACCTTTCGTGCTTTCCATAAATTCGTGCGATTAACTATAAGCTCATAGGGGGAGCTTTTTGATTGTGATTCGTGCGATATGCTTTAAAAAAAAAAATTTAGTTATACCAAGTGTGCTATTAGAATGATTATAATTTTACTCTTAATGTACTTTTTCAGCTTCAAAAATTACTTTAAAATATTTTTTAGTGCGTTTAACCCTTAAAATATTTTTTCAGTTGTACTCAGTGTGCTATCAGACTGATTGCAATTTTACCTTTAATATACTTTTTCAGCTCCAAAAATTACTTTAAAATATTTTTTAGTGTTTTTAACCCCCTAAAAAAATATTTTTTCAGTTGTACTCAGTGTACTAATAGACTGATTACAATTTTACCCTTAATGTATTTTTTCAGCTCCAAAAATTATTTTAAAATATTTTTTTTATTTTTTTAACCTTTAAAATATTTTTTCAGTTGGACCTAATATTTTAAAGTAATTTTTAAATATTTACTTGATTTTTTAAATATTTTTCCACCCACTCTCTCTTACTATTATCACGAAAGTCATTTATATTTAAGTCAATCCAAACACTCACTTATTTTTACAAAATTCATTTATACAATCACTAATCCAAACATAAATTATATTACAAAATCTGACTTTATCAAAAGTACTATTACAAAAAATCAAATAAAAAAAATCATTTTTCCTATTACTATTCCAAACACTCTGTTGTAAAGCTTATCGTGATCTGAACAATAATGATCATATAGTCTATGGGCCCCGGGTGGATATTTTCAAGCTCGTCGCACAGTGGAATACTTGATAATGATATGCCAATGGCATTAAAAATTCTCTGTAGGGCGAACTTACAAATATCCGTTTCCCATTTTAAAGGATTTTTGTCCCTTTCAATAATTGATTTTTTTAGATTTTAAATTTGGATCCTCCTTCTCACGAAGTGGGATTGTTTGTATTGATAAGAAAGTGATATTTCCTCCCTTAATAGATATTAGGTGTTTGTAAATCTTTAACCCGATGCGGGCTTTACTTCTTGCTGGCATATAAATGGGCTGGCCCAATCTGTTCCGAATTTGTTGACCCAACAAAGTTTTTTTTTCCCCAAAAACGAATGCATAGCCGAATGAAAAACCTTAGAGGAGGGGAGCATTATAAGTTTAAACCCTAGACTGTTCCCCAAGATTTAAAGAAGAGGGAAACTGAAAGAAGAATCAGATATGTCGGACAGAGAAGAAGATAATGACGCGCCCGAGGAGCTTACAGCCGCTCAGGTTTCTTCACTGTCTTCTTCACTCGAATTGTTCGACTATTTGGTCCGGAGGAACGTAATTTGTATTGGCTTCATAATTTTGCTTTTCGCAGGGCGCACAACAAGAAGAGGAGATAAGGAAAATTCAGAAAGAAAGTAAAGTGAGGTAATTCCCTCTGTATAATGGATTGGATGTTTGTTTATTTATATAATATGGGAAAGTAGAATTGTAAAAGAGAAAGTTCTTCACCGAGTATCGTAATGTAATTGGAATGAAACTTTTGCTACTGTGTGCGTTTGAATTAGCTTTTAAAGATTAGCTTTTACGATTTATGAAGTAAGTATGTGAGAGGTGTTTTGTCTTGACTTGCGGAAAAAGAAAAAGGCTTTTGAAACCACAGTTTTGTGGTTTTTCAAACACTCACATTGTCTGCTAGGTTTTAACATATTGAGAAGAAAAAAGAAGTTAAAATCTAACTATTTAAGTGACAGTGAATTCAACATATGCTGTTGATCTTACTATGCATTCATTATATTAGTTGGCATCGAGTTGCTTCATCGAGTTGCTTTATGTACTTAAAGAATTAGCATACTATGCGAGTACACCTTTTAGACTGGAATTCAGGTAGCTCATCGGGGCATCTAGAAAGGCCTTTTCAGCTGGAGTTTAAGAAACTAGAGTGAGTTCCATGCATTTGTGCAAGCTCAAGATGACTAGTTCCATCTTTTTACATTTTATATTGATTAATGATTCTTTAAAGCATGCATATTCACTTTTTTTTTTACCAAAGGATACATATTCACTTAAGAATGCAGCCATTTATAAAATTTTGGACATATTGCTACTGGATACCATGGACCATTGTTTACTAGGTTGTTGCTATGAAAAATTAAATTTAATGAGAGGTTGAGGGTTTCCTGTTTCTACCGTTGGAGTTTTTTTTTTTTTTTTTTTTGTACAGAGGGTGTAATTTGTCGGTTAAAGTAATTTACATCTTTAGGCCAAAATAGAAATCCAAGGGTGGAAACACTCGAGCTTTCAAGGGATTGAGCTTGTGGATTGCAACAATCCGTGTATCAGCATCAGGCATTTATTGAACTGTTTTTGTAGATACAATGGCAAGCCAAAGCTTAAGAATTTATTGAACTTTTTCTGCACATATCTCTGTTATGCCCCGTTTGGTATGATGAAAGAGTTTTTTATGGAAGTGAAAGTGGAATTGGAAGTGGAAGTGCTTTATAAAATATGTTTGGTAGGATGGTGGAAGTGAGATATAATTTTTAATTAAAATGTGTACTTATAATGTGAAAATACAGAAATGCCCTTAAAAAAAAAAACCCTCTGTGTCTGTTCGATCACCGACCCACACCCATCAAGTGAGCATCACCATCTCTGCCAGAAACACACCTGCGAATAGCTTCTATAGCAACAGTACCAGACACAATGCTTCATCTTCATTTGCAAATCAATGGAACTAAACCATAAAAACAAGAAAAAATTGAAGCACCAAATACAAAACTTAAAATCAGAACCAAACATCGAAGCACCAAAACCATCGCCGGTGAACACCATCTTCGTCAACCGGATACCAAAGATGCAAATCGACCAAACCAAAGACCCAAAGGTAATTACCGTCGTCGTCGTTAAGCAGATCCAAGTCGCACCTTGACTCGATCTTTGTCGCTAAGCAGTAATCGTCGTCGCTGTCGCTAGTAGAAACAACATGTCACCGTTGTCGTCGCCGTAGCTGGTGGAGAAGGGTCAATGAGCCATCCAAACGAGAAGTTGAAGACGAAAGGAGAGGAAGGAGATGGGTCAGCCGTCGCCGTCGCTGCTATTGGTGGAGGACTATCACCGCCTTTGCTGGTGGAAGGCCACCATCGGCTTCACTGAGATGCCCATCGTTGCTGGTGGAGGAAGAAGGAAGAGAAGAAGGGTAAGATTGGAAATAGAAGGATGGAAATGGTGCTGGAACTCACTTCTTTGGGTGTAGGCATGGAAGTCACTTCCATCGATTTTGATGGAAGTGGCTTCCTTCAAGAAGTGAGCTCTGTCGTACCAAACAAGTTAATATTTGATTCCTCTTCCATTTCCACTTCTCACTCTCCCATTTCCATGATACCAAACGGGCCCTTACTAAACTTACTGCTGCTTTTTCTTGGCTGAATCAAGTTTAAGATATGACATCGTGCTCTTCAACTGTTAAAGTCACTAGTAGATGCATGAATCGTACATAAATGCTATGGTGTTTAATATTTGTGTGCCTTGTAGGGCTAATCGTGAAAAAAAAGATCATAGGAGAAAATTGGCTCAGAGGTTAACACCTCGACCATCCAAAAAAGGTAAAGACCCCCAAGATGTATCAGACACTGAAACTGAGCAGGTATCAGCAGAAGATGCAGGATTTCTTCCAGAAAGCATTGTCCAGATTATTGCCGCGAGTGAGAAGTATGACATCATTTTTGTTAAGCGCAAGTATGTATGCTTGTTTATATAACATCTCTCACAAAAGGTCTATAATTCATTTGCAGACAAGTTTTCTTATCAGACTCGGATGATGAAGATAAAGTTAAGACTACTTCAAGGAAGAAAAAGTCGAAGAAAGCAGGGTAAAACTATCATTATTTCCATCACACGACATATTGATCCTCTGCCTATTGCTTTTCAACCTTTAGTTATTTTGTGTTCCTTTTGTGATCTGCAGTTTGTATAATGATGATGGTCCTATCGTTTTGGACGAAGTTGGACCCCCTCCATGTTTACAGAGTTCCTTAGAATTCTTGAAGAGAAGGAAAATGGAGGTTCCGAGATCATCTGCAGTTTTGAACAATTCCAACCGAGCATTACGTTTGCTCACTGGATCAGGTGTTCTGGGCCGAAACTGAGGATTTGTTATTACCTATGAATACCTAGACAACATGCTCAAGAATAGTCATAACAAGAAAGAAAAACACCTATATATCTTCTATCCTAATTCTTGTACGCAATTTCCTTTTTCTTTTGCAATGCTATTGTCGGTAGTGTACAAAAGAGGCAAAGAGATTTTCTGGAAGTTCTGTGATTTGCCCCGAAAAAAAAAAGGGAGCAAGTTCTAGGAATTTGCTGATTGAACAAGAAGTTGTCAATATATGATTACCAAATTAGAGAAAAATAGAATTAAAAGAGGTTATCCAAATTCAAATTAAAATAAAACTAAGAGATAAAATAAAGTTAAGAAAATAAACTGACATCGGATTAGTTTATTACACAAAATAAGAACGGATTCACCATTTGATGTAGTGTTCGTTTCGGATAACTTATTTTTGGGTAATAAATGTTTATAAATCGTAATTTACGGTATACGAGATAAGTATATGAGAGTTTTATCTTGATTTACGTAATAAGTACTTATTGACTCCCAATAAGTAATACCAAACACACACGTAGCTTGTTTATTTTTATTTGGGTTAATATCATCTTTGATTCTTATAGTTTACATTGATTTTGTTTTCGGTCCTTGAAGTTTTAAATAGGTGTTTTTAGTCTTTCAAGCTTATTCTAGTTTAAACCGTTAGTCTCTATAGTTTGAAAAGAACGCTGATGGTGTTAAGTTTGATGATGTGGCATAAATGTTGTTAAAGTTGCTTCTGTGGCTGGCTGACTGGGCAAGATGACAGGGTATTTTTGCTGATTAAGCAATGAAAATTTGTTTTTTTTTTTTTAAATTCATTTTCAAGAAAAATAGTGAAGAAAATGAACAAAGATCTTCATCTTCATTGTCACCGTCCTCGTCGTTCTCTTTCTGCCACCACCTTCTCGGCTCCCAATTTTGCCTCTCCCTCTCCCAACTTTGGCTCTAGCACTGGTGTTGCCCCTTTGACACTGTTTCCACCTTATTGCAGCCCTAGTCTACCTCCGCCATCGGCACCGATAACGAATCCAACCTGCCCACGCCCCAGACTCCGATAACGAAGTCCACCTCTGCGTGACTCTAATTCAAATCCGCATGTGGTGCCTTTTTTGCAGTCGCCGACTTCGCCGCCACCTTCTTTAACAAGAGGGCAGTCCCCACCTCAAGCCCACCCAGTTTGACGCTAATAATTCTAGGTTCTACACATGCATAACTGTATTTTGTGAAATTGAGTAAGGGATTTAGAATTTCCTTGCTGGGAAATTGGTTTCGTTTGATACAAGAGCTTTGCATAGGAAAATGTGGGTTAATTAATTGGTATTTGTTTGTTCTATGCGGCTTTTACGATCAGAGCAAACATTCATATGCTTGGATTCTTGATTCACATTGTGTTCATTGAGTGATCGGTGTTCATCTTCTTCATTATTTTTCTCTAATCAATGACAGTAAGAATGGTGAGAGCAAGAAAGAGGGAGAAAATGCAATAGAGGAAAATGAGTTTATTTTTTAAATAACAAATTTTCATTACCTAGTCAGCAAAAATACCCAATCATCTTGCCCAGTCAGCCACACACATAAGCAACTTTGATGGCGTTAATGCCACGTCATTAACTTAACACTGTCAACGTTCTTTTCAAACTACAAGGACTAATAGTTTGAAACGGAATAAACTTAAAGGATCAAAATCATTTGTTTGAAATTTCGAAGACCAAAACCAAAATGGATGTAAACTACAGGGACCAAAGATGGCACTAACCCTTTTGATTTTCTTTGTTTCCATACAAGCACCATTCTAATAGAGACAATCTTGTTTGAGTCACGCTTGAAATCTAAAAGCCCGTTTGGTTTGATCCCATTGCACCTTTGTAATGTAATGCGATGCAATGGAAATGTAATGCCATAATAATTACATGTTAGTATTTGGTTTGATTTTTGAATAAGGTACAATGGGTTATTTTATTAATAATTATTTAAATTTAATATATAACGCAAAGTCTATTTTGCCCTTAACAAATTCTATAAAAAAAAATTGCTAAGAGCCACCTTGTTGCCTTACCATAATCGTCACACTACCTTGACGATGATTGTCCAACATAACTCACTGCTGTGGCCCTTGGTTGTCTATACCACTGCTGCCCCTAGTTGTGTTCGTCACAGTTTTCTTACACTCTAGTTTAGGAAAAGGAAAAGACCAAACGAGATACTTAGAAACGTAGAATGACTTGTTGGTGGTTGGGCCGGTGGCGGCGTGGGGGCGTGTAGCAGTGGTGGTGGTGCTTATGGCAAGGGTGGGGTGGGGGCGAACAATAGTGGCTATAGTTGTGAAGGTGTAGGTGGCAGGGGCAAGCAATAGTTGCGGGGGAAAGCAGTAGTGGTAGTGGTTGTGGCGGCAAAGCGAGGGCGAGTAGCAATTGCAGTGGTTGTGGCAGCGGCGCGGGGGCGAGCAGCAGTGGCGGTGGTCATGGCGGAGGTGGTGGCTGCGAGGGTGGGGGAAGAGGAGGTAGTGGTGGTAGCATGACATGGTGGGTGGAATGAGACAAGTGAAACTAAAGGATAAGTTGGATTTTTTCAACCATACAATGAAGTAGTAATTGGTATTCAAAGAGGAAGGTATGAATGAGAATTATCAATTTTTTTGGCAATCATCATTATCATGATAAAACCTATTATTATATTAAAGAACAACCAAACACTCTTCTCTTAACAATGTAATTATGATTATCATTACATGTCTGCAATGGGTTCAACCAAATGGGCTCTGAATGTGGACACCTTAATATGAAATTCAAACATTAATTTGTCATATTTAATTTTATTCCCACTTTGATTTTGAAAAACTATTTTACAAACCAATTTTTAAAAATATTTTAAAAGAAAATAAACAAAAAACATTTGATTACATCAATTTAAAAAGTTTGAGTTAAAAAAACAAAAGGACTAGAGGTAGCAGTCAGTAGCAATCAGTGGTGGCGGCAGCTTATGGTCGTAGTCAACCGTGTCAACCACGGTTGACGATGGTTGCTAGCCAAGGTGGCCGATAACGGTCAATGGTGGCATTCCGCATTGGATGAAGGTGGTGGAAGGAGTTTTCGATAGCGGTGGCTAGTGGTGACAACTGGTGATGACAGTTGGTGGCGGCAACTGGTGACGATGGTTGGTAAATAAGGTTTTAATGTGGTCCTTACTGAAGTTCTCCTGAAGGGGAAAGAATAGTAGTAATACTGATTTAGTAAACAAAGATATACCCCCTTTGCCCAAACAAAAAACAAAGATATACTTCCTCCGTTTTTTTTCATTAGAGACATTTTTGGGTGAGTTGATTCTTCTTATAGGAGACATTTATAGGTTATCCTAAATTTGTTTTTGTTAAATTTTCAATTATAACCCCGTTTAATTACCCCTAACATCACTATATTTAATTCTCACCACTCATTCTCTCTTTTCCACAACATTTTTTACATTTTTATTGTCTTCAATTTTTACCAACTACTAACATGATTCAGATAATTGTTTCTTTTGTATACGGAAAAGCACAGCCTTTACAGTTCATGATTATTGATTGATTAGGTCACGAGAAAAGAGAGTTACATTTCACCCCCTGGGATTCAGCTCTTCAGCAGCGGCAGAATTGGAATTTCATTTTCAATGGATATTGCCATCACAGTCTCATCCTTTGTATAGTTTTCACAAGCTTCATTCTCAGTCACACAACTCATCTATAACTTCTCTCAAGCCCATGACTTATCAGTCGCCCTAAAACCCGCCTGGAAATCAAGCATGAAAAAGTCAGTCATTCCATGAGATGAGAATAGGATGTTCCAATTAAAACTGGGAAAGGGAAGGCATATGAATGTTGACTCAACAAATATTGCAAGAAGACACTTTCACATCCTACAAATAATCTCTTCATTCTCTTGTTTTTATTCATGGTCTCAGTTTATGTCCCTGATATTTTTCCACGTGATCTCCCTCATTCATCAGTGAGGGGGATAGATTTTTAATCTTTTCACGTTTTAACTTAAAACTTATTGATTTTAATTAAATTGCATTTACTTCAAAAGAAAAAGAAAATTTATGTCTTGACTGTCAAAAGCTATACGAACAAACTCATAATAACACAAAGAAAGTTACATCTCTGGTTATACTTAATAGTAAAACTAATTATCAACCATTCTTTTGGTCTGGTCAAAATAGTATTATTGATTTTTTTTTTTTTGGTAAAAAAAAAATAGTATTATTGATTGAGCAAAACACTAACTTCACAGATATCCCACTTGTAAAGATGTGTACTAATGCTTCACTAGCACAACCAACTCTCAAGGTTAACAGCTATAGAACTGTAGTAATTACTCCTCCAGTCCTTAATATAAGCTATATTTGGGGAACTGATTATAGTCCTAAGTATAAGATAAATTTTTCATATTTGTTAATCTTTTACTAATTTATCCCTATTAATACTCCCTCAACAACAATCAAGGAGGAGAGGGAATGAAGGAATTGAGGAAGATGACTAGGACATTTAAGAAAATACATGTCATATTAACTAACCCAACTAACTTCCTTAATCTAATCAAATTAGGTAAATATGTCTTATATTAAGGACCGGAGGAGTAAATACCAGTATCTGACTAAAGGGGTCAAAACTCAGCATCTTGCGGTGTGGTTCATCGTTTCACCACCAAATCATCAGCAGAGTAATAATCAGTTATGAGCCGGTACATGAATGATGGGTTATGGCCACCTCTGAAAAGGTAAGGAAAATGCATAAGGAAACTGAGTATAATAATTTTCAGGAAGTTGATGATAAAGGAGAGCTAAAGATTCTTACTGAAACCTAGTTCAACGTACGTGTCAGTAATGAAGAGACTAACAAGCTTCGGCGGCACATAATCAAATGTTGGATTAACAACATGAAGAGAACCAGCGCCACTTGCAGAATCCATACAATCTGAAAATTCCCCAAAGTCGAGCAATTCAGAAGGAGACCTCAGCTCATTCAGCAAGACCTCTGGATTGTGTGGATACAAAGGGCACAGCTGTCAAAATAAAAGGGCAGTTTTCAATCATCAACACTACAAACCAAATAATAATCAAGTTTTATAACCAGACTATGGCATTAAAGACTGCCAACTCGGAATGTACAGAAACCGAGGGATTCATTATAGAGACTCCAAAATTATTAGTTATTTATTGTTTGTCTTCCTGGTCAGTCACATATTGAGCATTAAGTCATCTTACGAGTCTGGATGATGACTAATGCGTGATGGAAAATGACCAGATCTGCTAATAGCCCCAGACATACCCAAATGAGGATTTGCAATACTACATTAATTGTATGTAACCCGCACAGCAAAGACTATTTAGACAAAATGGTGTCAAAATAACGGCAAACATCAACTAATATTTTTCCATAACATTAATATTAAAACAAGCTGTTATACTGGTCTATTTGTGAATGTTTTTGTGTCAAACAATCACATTAACCACTTGGGCAATATACTTTAGCAAAAACATTTAAATTTAAAAATTAAAACAGCAACCCCACACCAGCGATCCTGCCCCAAAGAAAAGGAAATTAAAAACCCATTACCTGTCAGCAGAAAAAACACTCTTGAAAGCTAGAAATTGAACTTGTTTCCAAAAGAAAACAAACTACATATGGTTAAAGCATGACTATTACAACCCGCTAAAATGTATGTTTACAAACTATTTCAAGCAGGTGGCAGAGAAAAAAAAGTATTCTTATTTCTTAGAGATCATAAAGATTCTTAGTGATAGATTTTATGATGAAATGAAAAAAAAGCACAATTCTATTGCTTACCATGAGGCTAGAGATGAAGAAAGAAAATACAAATACAATAATTTGACTGTTTAATTATTTGGTGATCATCTAGTTTCTTTGATTGTTCAGTTCTGATATTCCCAAATTATCTGTATTCAAAATTATTCAATCAAGTAACAAAGGAGATAGTGATCAAAGAGCTTCCCCCCCCCCCCCTTACAGAAACATTGGTCAAAGAGTTATGCAAACTTTTGGTACTCTGGTAAGAACTAAGAGGCATTACTAAAATTTAAATAAAGAAAGCAAAAAAGTAAATTCAACTAGTAAGGATGAGAAAAAGAAATTCAAGCATTGAGCGGATCTTGGTTTTCAAATGGACATGGCTATATAGAACATTATTATCCCAATTCAAGTCTTTAAGCAAACAATTATTCACACACGCCTCTTATTTCAAATATTTAACCAAAAGAGACATGATATGACCATACATAAGTGAAAAGTCCTTAGATTTTTTTTTTTTTTTTTTAATATGACAGATGCAAAGAAGATGGACATGATATTCTAATAATCACCTTGAGACTCCCAGCAAGTACAACAAAAGGAACGGCATGCCTTTGAGCTGCAAGTGCAACCATATTCAACCCAACAGGGGCAATAACACCCCCATTAGCCATGACAGCATGAGCTCCAACTATAACCTACACAATTTTAAATTCCAAAATCAGTTTAAATTTAGGGTAAATGATTCTATTCCAAATACAGAACAAGAATTTTCATGTACCATGTTTACTCGGGATATCATGGCAAAAACTGCAGAATCAGTTATTACAGTGGTTTGTAAGCCTCTTTTTGCCAAATCTTTTGCAAGTAGATGCCCCTGATATCTGATTACACACACACACTAACATTATTTAATCTTATAAATACTACATACACATTGCTAAAAAAAGCAGGTGGCATTCCTTGCCAATGTTAGTTAGCAACTGCCACCAACCTTGGAGCGCCCTCAGCAACAAAGACCCGAAATGATCTCTTCTTCTCCTTTGCAGCACAAAGAAACTCCAACACTGTTCTTGAACTTCCTAGTGTTAATATTACCTCACTGAAAAACATGCAACCAGCAGCGTATAGAAATAAGAAAAACTAATGACTTGACATGGCAAAACAACACGTCAATATCATTTTGATTCATTTCAAATAAATTACTTGAAAGAATAAAAACAAAAATAATTAAATTTTTAATATTTACAATTAAGAACGAGGGGGAAGTTAAATAACTTCATTCTACACATGTATCAATAACTACCTAAACTTTTCGTTACTACTTGATAAGCCTTTGTCTCTTAAATATCCATCACAGACCCTAACACTAAGATGAATCAACTGAAGTTTCTATTCACTTTCCATATTATTTAACATTTATCAGGTGCAAGAAAACAATTTTATAAGAGAACGCATTAACACAAATTTTCTTCATTTTAGTGCTAATATATAACGCTGACACATTCAATCTATAACTTAACACCTTTGACAATCTAGAAAACAGTCAATATATTTCCCCACTGCTAATTATAGCTTGAGGGAAGCAAATATTGCTCCTACTAACATGTTTTCAACCAACATGGACTTTGAGAATAACAAGAAAATCTAAAAATATTAACAACATCCTCTTAGAGCATTAGAGGAAGAAGTACTTTTGATGTATATGTTCAACAGCTTGCTCTGCTATTTGTTCATGGCAAGTGCCAATATCTTGGATAAGATCATTGACAGCTTCAATGACATCATGTTTCAGCTTCCGGCCTCGGGAACCTTTGTCAGCTGCTGTAAGATAATTAAAAAATAATTACAAAAATTGAATAAAAGACACAGGCAGCTGAACGCCAAGGCAATGGCAGCATTTTCATCATGAAATGACACATGATGGCATGGACTCAATCTTAGTCAAATCAGAGTTAGTGACTTGAATTACAGGCAGATAAATCATCAAGAAGTGTGGATTCTTATTCATGACAGACTCAATAACTACTCAAGGATACAACATTCTCATAGCCTGTCATCTCAAACCTACTTTTTCCTTTAGATTCAACCCCTAAAGAAGAAGCACGTGGACCAGCAGCTGAATCAGGCATATCCTCTAGAAGAGTTTGCAATGATGGTGGACGCAAAGTGCTTCTGGCAGCAGCAGCAACAGCAGATGCAGATAGAACAGGATAATCATCTCGCTCCACATCATCTTCATCATCATTTCCTGCTGATATTCCCAGATCAGCAATACCATCTGTTGCAAGAGAAAGATCTTCCTCCCTTATAATGTGCAAAACCAGCCTTACTATATTACCCACAGCTATCTCTGCAATTACAAACATACCATATAATGATAGGAAAACTATATATAAATATCCAAAAATAATAATCATGATGATGATCAAACATCACTACGGGAATTGAGTAATGGGATAGTTTTCAAAAAAACAGTGGTTGAAGGACTATGCCTTTCAGAAACAAGCCTGTTGGAAGAAGTGGGCTTAGGGGAAGCACTGGCTTGGGAATCCATGACATTGGGCCAAGCAAGATGGATAAGTTTAGGAAATGCATAAAATTGACTATGCTCGATTGATAGTGATATATTCTCTACTCTCTAGAATATAATTAAGGTAGTACAAATAAAATCAGGACCAGTCACTTGTTAACCACACAGCTGGAGTCGATTAACAGAACATGCCAAAGGTGATGACTATCTATTACCACCCGAGGCAATACAAAAATAACAACCTACCAACATTACAAAATATTCACAAATAGTGTGCATATACAATATGATGATCTAACAAAGCATCTCGAAGACGTGCTTCAACTTACACAAGCAATCAAGTAGAAAATAGACCCAATGCATACTCATCTGAAATTAAAAATGTGGTCAAGGCAAGAAAAAATTTTACAAGGAAACTATATATCCATACCAACAGGATTTGCAGCAATGAGCTGCTCCCCCGCAGCTCTTACCGCATCAATCAGAGCACCAGCCTGGTTTGTGTGGAGCACCCGCTGTTGAGAAATCACAGACCGAAGCACTTCTGCTGTCTGCTTTGCTGTGGCCTGGGAACCTTCAGTTTTGCTACACCACATATAAAAGTTATAGAAATTAGTTCTCAATCTCACAAGATTGCATCCAACACTGTACTCATTCAACTCTACCGGTGATGGTGAAGAAAATATACCGTTTCTTAAGCTGATTCAAGAAATCATTAACAACGGACTGAACATCAGGCATTGTGATCCCTGATTATACCAGAAACGTAAAAAAATGTCAGAGCCTCCCTATCTCAGCAAGTGTCAAAATCGTACCTCACCTGAAATCACTGCATGACACTCTATTAGCACTAGCATGAGAGCAACAGGGCTACCTACCTTTATTAAGCTTCAGATATGCGATTCTGCAAATACAAACTTCAGAGCCGGACAGCGGCCGGCGAAGTGAGAGACGAGGTGACGACTGACGAGGCCGAGAGGTGAAATGCGACTTGCGACTTGCGACTTGCGATTTGCCACTTGCGAGTTGCAGGAGCGAGAGATGAGAGCAGAGACGAGAGTCGAGACTCGATCACTGGAGAGGTTCACTGAACTTGATAGAATCAGTGGCATGACTAAGCGCGAGTGCCTGTGCGTAACCGACTGACGCAGCGCGGCAGTGAGCGTGTGAACTGAACTGAAGTGTGTTTTTTTGGAAATAACTGAAGGGAGATCTTTTAATAATTAATCAGGTTTTATTATTATTGACAAAAAAGTTTACTTATTTTCACATGCTTTAAAGTTAAAACACAAACTTTACCTTCCATTTAAATAATTAAACGATGTTTTTCCCAGAAGATCTCACCATAAGCTTTCTTTAGCTACCTAGTTCCTCCAAAAAAATAAAAAAAAGTTTGACCAACGAGTTCAGCCCATTTTAACATTTTTAACTTACATGCACATTCGAAGGAACCCACTTCTGTAGAAAACCCACTTCAACCAGTAAGGATTTGGATCAAGAGCTATTTCGGTTTGACTATATGTTATAGATTCGATCCTTTAAGAATGCAACAATCTAGATAGCAGGGTTGTCGCTCATAAGCATGTTTGTTTCAACTTATAAAAACTTATAAGTTGCTTTTTACGTAAATCGAGACACAACTCCTCTCATATACTTACTTCGTATACCGTAAATCACTATTAAAAAGCAACTTATAAGCAATCGAATCGCTCAACCAAACATACCGCATATAGATCCCTACCATGACCGAATCGAATTAATCTAATTTTACTAATTTGTGATTTCCTAAAACCAAGTGCTCACACCAAAAAATAAAAAAACTCCTTCACATGTACGAAACACAGAATCATGGAGGGGATTGGTGCCTCTGCCCCAATCCTAATGTGCTCTTTGCTGCTCCCATATTTTAGGGTCTTTTCAAATGTATTTTTTATAGTTTTTTAGATCATTAGATTCTATATAAAATGAGTGAAATTTTAACATATTATAGGAAAAAAATGGATTTGTTTTCAATTTTTTTTATGATTTTTTTAAAAAAAAGTACTTAAAGTGAAAAAAAATACACCATTTTTTTGAAAAATCTTTAAAAAATTGAAAATATATTCATTTTTTGCCCATAATTTATCAAAATTTCACTCATTTTGTGTAGAATATAATAATCCAAAAAGCTATAAAAAATATATTTAAGAAGACCCCCAAAATATGAAGACAGCAGAGAGCACATCATGATTGGGGCAGCAGAGGCCCCAATCCCATCATGGAGCATTAGCTCTTACCAAATAGCAATTGTTGTTAAATACCCATAAATTTAACACTCGATATACATATATAGCAATTGCAGGTCCCACCTATACACTCTTATATGCCAAATATACACATTCTTAACACAAATGGCGCCACTCTCAGACTTTCTAGATGGTTGGATTAATTTATTTTAAATGATTTTGTGATGTACAAATTAAAAATAAATATGTGCGATGAATTATGTCTCAAAAGATGTATAAATACTTCAAACAATATCTATGTCAATATTATTACCAACAATAACATCAATCTCTTGTGGAATAAATCATAACATAAAATGTCCGTGCCTCTTGCTGATGATTTATGATTTAGAATTCCTTCTCAAAAGTGCCCCACTTAATATAGTTGATTTGGCAACTTATCTAACATGTTACGTTGCAATTTTAACTTGAAATTGTACTAATGTGAATATCTGATTAAAAATATACTTATAAATGTAATTATATAGTAAATGTTTGAGTTCCTCTCCAAAATAAGAAAACCACCGAATGGTACAATTGAAAGAAAGATCGTTCAAGTGAACCTAAGTCTCGTAACTACATATTTAAACCATTTTTTTCTTTTGCCAGTTACATATTTAAACATTATTTCATTCCAAACAAGAATTTTTAAAATAAAGTAGACTTGAAAACAATACTCAAGTAAAAGATTTTTATTTAAACCCAAGAAGGAAATCCAAATTTTACGGGGCAAACAGAATGGACAAGTACAGATTAATATTTTCATTTATTATCGTTCTGGTCAATATAACTCAGTAAAAAGCCGCTAACAACTCTGCGGGCTACAGGATTGGGAATACAGCGACAAAGACGTCCATCGATATATGCCAAAATGCCTGACAACACAAACTTACTAATTCCCCATCTCTGAATAAATCTCACCTTCTTCTCCTTTTCCTTTAAGCTTGGTAAGTGCTCATTGTCAGACTCGGACTTATTTGCCCATTTCAGGTTGGAAATAAACTTGTTACACTGCCTTCTCAGCAACCGAATTGCAAAGCTAACAAAAAGGTGCTCAAACAATGTCATCACTGTTGGCCCAATTTTCCATTCCTGCACGAAATATCTCTGTATGGATTAGTTCAACTTGAGCATGTTGTTCCAGAGAAATGTGAAAAATACAGTTTTTCCAATCTTAAAATACATTCCATGCACATCCAAGTGATGCAGGAATGAACAAGAATTCATTAGATAGGGCTGTCAATTCCAACACTCGTTCCAGTGTATTTTGGTTATTTTACATCCAATTGATACATTCATGTGGCTAAAGGTTAATCAACAAAGCAGATCTGTAATGATCATAAGCTCAAAGGGAGAGCCCAATCCCAAAAGACTAGTTTATTGGGAGGAAGAACCTCTTGAACTTATAAACCCCACTCTATTTGTGAGATTTCCTGATACGAGACACATAACAATGCCACCCCCTCCTCAAGAGCCGACATCCCCAGTAGCTTCACACCACGGTACTTCACTCGGTCTCTGACCAGTCAAAACCCTCTGTGGGAGGCTCTTTCCGTGGACATGGAATCGAACTCTCAATGAAAGCACCAATATAATGATCACAACCCTAAAAAGAGAGCCCAATCCCAAAAGACTAGTCTATTGGGAGGGAAAACCCCTTGAATTTATAAATTCCACTACATGTGTGAGATTTTCCGATGTGGGACTCATAACAAGATCCCAAAGAAGGAAAAAGAAAGAGAAAAATGGCTCAAACAGTGGATTTTACATATTTGACATCTGAAGCACTTGCAAACTAACAAATTCAACCCAAGGTTCTAGGGTAAGTAGATATTTTGGGCGCTTCTGGTAACAAAGAAAGAAAAGACAAAATACTAATACAAACATGCTCACAAAAATAAAACTTACACTTTCTCCACGAAGACGACGCAAAGGACGGGAAGTGGTCGAAGGATCTCCTTTGAGCAATGCCTTGCTAACAAGGAACTCCTTTACCCGATCCATGATCTCATTAATGAGGGAATGATTTGGAGGCAGGTTTTTAAGGATAACCTAGACACGTCAAAAATTTCATCATAACCAGCAGTACAGGGTCTTCAATCAATGACAGCCAATTTGTATACTACAGGTTATCTGGTTATCACAATATTATTTTTTTAAAAAAAAAACTATAGCACAATACATCTGATATTCTATAAACAAGGATATCTTGTTGAAATTCCATTCAAAATACTCAAGCTTGCTAGATAGTCTTTCATGCGACCTTACCAACTAGATGCAGATTTAGCTAACGATTACCTGGTTGTCAATGACTCTGACCCTTAGGTATTCTTGTCTATAAACAGTATCCAACATGGCCTGGATATATCCTTCAATGTATAACTGCAACAGTACCCACATCTCATCAGTGCTCGATAACATCACCAATGCTTCCCACACTCAAGGTCAACACAGCAAGTCAGTATTATTGCCATTAAAAGAAGCCTCTCAAAATTTATTTGAAAGTTTTAAATAGTTCTTCCAGCTCCTGTTCTTTTATTTTGAATACCACCACTCAATATTATTGTTGTTTGCATGTATGAATTGGCGCTATGTATGTAAATGCTTCCCACTCAGGATGAATGCAACATGTCCATATTTTTGGCATTAACAGATGCCTCTCGGAAATTATTGAAATTTAAAAATAGATCTTCCAGCTTCCAGCTTTTGTTTGTTTCTTTTGCGTGCACGCTACAACCTTGTTTGTCAGTCCAGCTACCCCCAATTTTATGTCAACCAAATGGGGGTAAAGGAATGCATATATGCATACATACAAACTTACATATGGTGTTGAAGATCAGAGGGAATGGCACATAGATTCGTCAGCACAATCAAATGTAATCTTCCAATACCATGGGCACAGCATAACAAAACAAATCATGTAGTACCTCATCAACTCCTGGACTTTGATCAAGTACGATCTTTCTATCTGGTCCACCTTCCATTAATGCAGTTCCCAGAAATGATGGTTCCATAGCCAATTTTAGTATTCCTTGATGAAACCCGCTCACCTTTAACACACACACATAAGTGGTTAAAAGATGCCATAATAGATAGGTCCCTGCTCCAATAAATTATCAATAAACAAAACAGGGCAGCAGTTTCATACCATTCCGTTGACACCATTTGCTTCTGCTCCTTTAAGAACAGAGTCTGATATTTCAGCTACAGCTGTAAAAATTACATTGGAACCAGCGGATCTCAACTGCAGGACCACCATCAATTGATCGTTACGACATGACAATTACACCTGTAATTGAAATTTAATGTTGTAAACAACAAAGAGCAAACATACTGTTTTCCCAAGGTCACCAAAGTAGCGTCTTGTCCCTGAAACACCTTCACCTTTGATGCACTTAGTGATAAATTTGAAAGTACCTGGACAACAAAAAACAATATATATATATACATATTATACATAATTTGAAGGAGACAGTAAGGCCCCGTTTCATTGTTGCACGGGAAAGGTTGCAAGGTTTTAAAGTCTCAACCCTTATTAGGACAATCTAAATTCTATGATAAAAGAAAGAGTGAAGTAAAGAGACATGAAAACTTGAGCTACTCATGATCATGATGATAATTACAGTTTTAGACCTAGCTATAAATCCTTGTAACACTCAGCATCCAGATCTTGAGTTTAAGTAGGCACATCACATAAAAAGCACAAAGCAGAATTTGAAACCTATAAGATAAAACCGACAAGTAGGAGCAGAATAGATACTTTGTAAGAGAGATACCTAACGTCAGTCCTGGAAGATTCATCAACCCACGGGATGGATCAAAGAAGACATCAAGAGAAGATGAAGCCAAATCATCAAAAATAGAAACAAAATCGGGCGGAAGCAAAGGGCTTCCTTTAGCAATATATATGGCCCTCATAGTATACCTGAATAAAATTGTCAATTATAAGCCATGACTTAGCGCAATTCTTCAATTAAAGAGGGAGCATATATCAGAGGCTTACCAAGAATAATGCTGCCCACACTTGATGATTAGTTCACGCACTGTTATCAAAGCATGGCTAATCAGGATGCCATTCAGTTCTATAATCATGCCTTTCATGGGAGGCACCTGGAAAGAGAGAGATTAAGGTGCAGTTAAGGTGCATCACGATTAATTACATTGTTATATAGGATTACTTAAAAAATTGATAAAGTATGGCAATCAAACCTTAATTACACTATGAAGTAAAGATCTCAGAGCTTCCTGTGCTGAACTATAACTTGAACGTGGATCCCCAGGAATAAAGCTTGCAGTGATCTAGAAAGTCCATACATTACACAACTGTTACAGAAAATATTCATGGTAAAGGGAAAAAATGATAATATGAAAACAGTGGAACCTTTATTGGATGGATTTCAAAATTATCAAAGTAAAAACGCTGACTCTCTGAGTCACTGAGAGATCTCCTCCAAAATGAAGCAAGTTTCATTAATGTCTCCTCATCAAGGTTCAAATCAATTGGCTGCACAAACCAAGGAGTTCAATCATATATGACCATCACAAATTCTAATATGAATAATTAGCAGCTAACAAGCTTATCATTGAATTGTAATGACTTTTAACAAGCTAAAGTAGTTTTGGTAGAAGAAAGAACACCAAAAAATAAAAGAGAACAAAATAAAAATGCCCCTTTCAACTTTACCTGAAGAAAAATAGAGGAGTATCTAAATTGCTTAACCTTTGCACTGGAGGTCAGTTGGACAAAAACAACCTTCAGCACACTATCATTTGAATCGCTGTAATCAGATTGATGCCTCCGAAGCATTGATGCAAAAGGAGCCCCATTCCACTTAAGTTCCAAATTCAAGTACTGGATCAATGCAAACGGATAAAAATCAAGGATCACTCGACTGGAAAAATTAATTGAGAATCTAGAAGATTTATTCTTTGTAGTACCTGTATACTGAACTGATTATATTTCTGATGACTATTAGAAACAGTACTCAAGTTCAGATTCCCAAGCTTTGCGACTGCAATTGGTGAAAAATCTGTGGAATCATTTTCATCCACCTCCTTCACAAAATAGTAACATAAATGAATATTAGCAGAAAGTATGCAAATGTTGCCCCATCACACGCAAAACTGAAGTATAAAACTTAAAACGGCATTACTATACCTGAGATGCTTTCAATGCAATGTCCTGAATAATTTAATATAATCAAGTAGAATGGGAGAGGTCCCTTCCCTTTCCAATGGAACATACATTTCATAACTATAAATTCATATTTATAGCAATAACAGCAGCATTTGGAATTCAATCACTGATGTTTTTATCCATGTGAGATCCTGAATTACAAATTTATATGAAATGTCCTTCTCAAGTTCTATATTTCATCTTCAGGATGGATAGTCATAAGAACCAGGTACACACTGAGCAATACAAACTATATTCCAAAGTGAGCAATATACATTTATGTCCCAAATCAAATTATTTTAAGTAAATTTAAAATATGCAAATATTTAGAAGCCAAACCACAATATAGAAAAGGAAAGTTCAACAAAAACTACTAGGCATTAACTATTGATGGACTCAAGCACTCATAAAAAATGTAAATACCTGTTTTGAAGGTTCAAGAAGATGGATAGCAAACTGAGAAATTCTCAATTGCATTTTTGCACGCAAATCAAGAACTGAATCTCCCTTGAAGCAATCAGAGATCTCACAAATTCGCAAGACACGGGTGGGTCCCTCTGCATATATTTCATACCCCACTTTTTCCATCTCTACGCCATTAAACCCATTGAAAGTCACACTATGATCTCTTGATCTTTTGTCTGAAAGCAAACGTGGAGCCAATACTCTTTGTTGCCCAACCTTGTAAAACGGTTTCCATGGCCGCACCTTATCCAACTTAATTTCTCGTAACTGCAGGCTATCTGCAAGAGAAATCATTACTGTTATAAGATGTAAACCTAAACATTTCTTTAGTTCCCCAAAACAGTCAAATACAAGGAAAGGGATTAACAAAAACATCAGAATAATGCAAAAATAGAGTTCCTTACTTTCTCTTTGCATTATACATATGATGACTAAGTAATGTATCCAAGGGTCAAGCCCTGTATTCTAAATCATAAGGTTTCTGACCACAAGGAAAGCATAGGTAATGAAGTAGGGTAATAAAAGGACTTCAAATTCAACAGTATCACATCCAGTTTATATAGTAATGAATTAAAAAAAGTAGATATTGGCTTAAGTGGCATCTCTACTACACTTGAATATGGAAAATAAATAATAACCACTCGAGCATTTCTTAGAAAAGACTAAAGGGAAAAGATGAACGGGTTTGAGAAAGTACCATTAATGCGGACAACTAGCTTATGAGGAAGAGTTAAATCATCCCAGACATAATCAGCACTGGTAGTAGATCCAAGAACCTCAGGCTCCGATGAACCCTGGAAGGTTCTCAGTTGATGTAAGGAGAAGAAAAATTCAAAGTTAAAAATTATCATAAAATGTGAAAAAAAAAATGGTATAACCTTTTGATAGTAAGTTATGGATAAATTGTGCAAACGATTCTCAATTCGATATGGTAGCCTTAGATTTGGGGGTTTGTAGAAATGTAAAACAAGCGTAGATCCTTCTTCCAACACATGAATTTCAGCAAACTGTGTCATATCACTGTCTGGTATTGTCAAATGGTTAGTTATCTTTCTGAATTTCAGGAAAAAACGTCCTAGTGAAGCTATGCACACAGGCCCTGACCATCCAAATCCCGGATCATTTGTTTTAATCTGAACATACAACAAAGATTTGTCACTGGAGCTTCTGTGCTTCCTAATAAAATGATCAAATAAACTCAACTCTCTCTCCCTGCCAAATCCTTCCTTTAGCTGCAGTGTTGTTGGCTGTTTACTGTCAATGGAGGTAATGCCCGCCAAGTCATCCTTCACAAACAGAAAAACTAATTACATGTGTTTAAAAGAAAAGTAAACATTCTCATTATTATTTATAAAATCAAACCTGCAAGTAGCATTGACGGACAGTGATACGTTCTTCCGATTCATTACAAATGACATATCGTGGTACCAAAGTCACCATTTGAAATGGTAGAACAATTTCCCCCGAATGAGGACCAGTAGACACCCCAAGCTTTATTATAGATTTGATCTCAGATCCTTCCTCTTTATAAAAGCTTATTTCTGTAAGGCCTGATAAAGCATCCAAGTCTAACAGTGCCTCAGATTGATAGTCCTCAAGCAATCTAAGTTGCAGTTTTTTGGATCTGGAAGCAAGTTGGATAGGGTACCACAAAACCCATGCAAGTTTAGGTAATCTCACAGGAAAGCATTAATCAGGCACAATAAATCCATTAGTGCTGGAAGATAAATATCTTACTTCAAGAACCATGATCTGGTAGACTTAGGAGGCAAGCACAAACCATACTCCAAAGGACTGCTGGAATTTAAATTGTCCAATTCAATCCTGTGTATAGGTTTCCATCCAACGGATCAAGACTGATAAAAAAAGTTTAATTGTTTTTTTTTTTGTAGGAAAAAAAAAGTTTAATTTTACTATTAATGAAAGAAATGGAATCACCTGGACAAATGCCTCTTTTTATTTGCAAGAACATAGATTGGAAAGTCTGTCTCATTCTTTATCGCATATGATGTAAAAACTACAGCCTGCAACCAGCACAACAGATTGACAGTATGGTAAAACAATTGAGTCCTCAATTACAATATAAAATATACAATCTCCAAAACTGGAAATAAATTTTTGGTCACTTTTAATGTAAACAACTACTAGCTTAACAACCTCTAGCATGCCTCTGTTTCCACGATACAATCTCAATGTTGCAAAAAATTTCCCACCGTCAAAGTCCAAAATTATATCCAGATATTGCGCATCACCATTTTGCTTCAGTACCCTCTTCACACAATCACTACTGTTCACTGTCTTGGAACTCAAATCAGAAGCAGTTAAAGCAATGGTGAAATATATAACTGCAGGATTGGCATAAAAGTCAACCGAGGAGCCACATGATATCTTTGCTTGCTTCCCAATATTGTCATTCCCATAAATGTTGGGCTGATCTACACCACAGGAAAAAAGAACACATTAAATCTGGTAACAGAAAGTTAATCTGCAAAACAATCATTATCTCACCTGTTTCACTTAAAAGGACTTCTATCTCACAGTGCAATAAATTGGTCATCCTTACAGTGGGAAGAATATAAATTTCTTTCTGCTCTTGCAATGAAACTGATGAATTTTTATTCTTAAACACAGCTGAGGAATGTTCAGGTGGCACAACAGGGACTTCTCTGGCAATTGTCTGAATGAGGAAGTGCATATTGCCAACATGTACTCCCTCTGAGTTGAGGGCACAGTGAGCCGTGCTAAAGGAACATTTAACTGATTTTACTGATAATGCCTTACGGACTCTGTAGTTTAATTTATCAAATATGCCAGAGAGACGGACTGCTTTTCCACCTTTAATACAATCCGACCATCCCACGGAAAGAGAACTTTCTGAATTTATTATGTCCCTTGTCATTTCAGGTCTTAATGAAAGTAAGAAGTTACCTGAAATTTAATCATTAGCCACATCAGTCACAAGAATCAAGACGCAAGACCATGAGAAAACTTGATGCCTCGGAAAAGAAGATAATAAATATGTATGACCATAACATTTGTATGTGAGAAAAGAAAAATAACTAATGAAGAAAAGATTAAAAAAAAAATCAAATTTACCCTGTTCACCCTTTTTCCCCCTTTGGGTTTTCAACTCTGTGGGGTGTTAGTATCCACCAAAAAAAAAAAAAACGTAACCACGTTTTAGTCTTAAACGTTCCCTCAATTAAAAAATGCTACTCTAAATACTATTCAAGTTTTACAGATTTAGAAAGTAAACTTCTTTGTATTTAAATTTGGAAATCAAGATTTCAAAAGGCCTTCCTTCTCTTTTGCATGAATTAAGAAATATTCTCATATTTAGAACTAAACAACATGAATCGTGGGACACTATGCTCAGCCATTTGGTAGCATCAGCACATTACTGTAAAGTAATTAGTTCATAAATAGGTGAAAGGAAGGAGCTGTTTAACTTGGAGAGCTCAACCAACATACTTTTTCTGCTAGATTGAATTAGAGGAAAGCAAGTGAATTTTCCCACAGATAAAATATTAAAAAAGAAGAAGAAGAAAAACTATTAGAATATAAGGTGGTTTTGTGAAAGTCTAAAATTCATCTTCATTACTTCTTTTTCACTTGCTATCTAAAAGAACAGTGTGGGTGTGTGACAGGAGGGCTAACTAAGTATTTGATTATTAGTGAGCTGGGTTATACTAGTTGCATCATTGTTGTGACGAGGCCTATGGAATCCCTACTTCCATCATTGTTGTGGTCCGAAGCCTCATGACCAGCGGCACACACAGCTTTACTTAGACTGTCACCACCTGCTGCTGTCACCAGACGAGGAAAAAAGTGAAGAAGGCTAATGCAAAGCTTTATTTTTTTCTGTATTTTTTTTAATTTTTTTTTATCATGGGTATTTGTGTAATTTGAATGATTCTTTTCTTCTCTCTTTTTTTTTTTTTGGGTTAGTTTATCTTCAAACATTTTTATTCTCTTATTCATACCAAGTAACCAATTATACAAATTGATTCCATGGAAGGCCAACTTGCCATTCTTAATCCCATTCCTGTTGCCATTTGCATTCCACTATTGAAGGGAAATGCTACCAAATGGAACATTAGTTTTGAAAAAGAGTAAATTGAAGACATTATGATAGGGACCAAGGTAGTATGACTGCCAAAGTCCTATATTGAGTAGTATGGGCTGTTTGATGGGGTACTTAAGTGCTTTGACTCTCCCACCTCAATAGCTAGCTTTTGGGGTGTGTTTCTCCAAGGTTCTTGGGTGCCTATCATTTGGTATCAAAGCTGGTGGCTGGCAGACCAGAGAGGGCTACTGATGGAGGGTTCTGACCGGCAAGGAGGCCGAGGGAAGTGCCACCGAGTGAAGCCGCCAAGACGTCGGCTTTCCAAGGAGGGTGTATTGATAGGGACCAAGGTAGTATGGGCTACCAAAGTCCCACATTAAGTAGTATAGGTTGTTTGATAGGGTACTAAAAGCCTTAACTCTCCCATCTCAATAGCTAGCTTTTGGAGTGCAATTCTCCAAAACGCTTGGGTGCCTATCACATTACCAGTTTACTACTAGGGTTTTGTTTTGTTGGATTCCCTTGTGGGCAACCCAAGCAGTAAAGACTTGTTGGGAGAAGTTTGAGAACACAACTTAGGAGAAGTAGGTCAAAGACTTTTGGGAACTGTGTCAGTATACCTGGCAAGAGCAGCTAGAGCAATGTTGAAAGGGCCACTAATGGGAAGTAGGTCAAACAATACTAGAGTTGCTTGTCTACCTAGGACATCACTAGAGGAAGGGTTGGTGGTTGTATTTCTTCAATTGTGGTTGGGTGACCATGGGAGTCATTGAACCTAGTCTAGGTGTTTAGGGTTCTGATATGTGTATTTGTGTTGTGTGTGAATATTTTTTCCAATTTTTTTTTAACAAGTAGAAGCTTGACTAATTTTCAATTTGAGGGACTATTAAAATAATGAGTGTGTCGAAGTTAAAATATGAGTTTTAATCACTAGTAGACTGAACTTGCACTAGTTGTACTGCCCTTGTACTTGCCCAAATCAATGATTACAAATACAAATAGAAAAACTGGCTAAGGCAAGGCAGCATTCTTATTCAAATTCCTCCATCTTTCTTATTCTTTGAGAAACTTCTTTTTTTCCCCTAGTGAAGCTCCTAATGTGACTCAAATAGCTTGAACTTCTCTTTTCTCATCACCCTTTACACCCAACCTTTTCTTTTCTTTTCTTTCTAGCTTTATGACAGATGCTTCCTTGCATACTGCAGCCAACCTGTTAGAGTACCACAACAGTTTCTGGTTTATTCTAGGAGAAAGCGTGTAAACTGAAGGTGGTTAACATAGGAGTAGCTATCTTTAGTCTTATCCTTATCCTAATGTAAGTTTCTAGCAGTTTAGTGTCAAGATGAGTCAGCTATGTATCCTAGTCAGTTATGTATTTCCCTATAAATAGCTATGTTGTAAGGCAGATTATCATGAATGAAGTATTGTCCAAAAATATTGCCTTGTCTTTGTAGCTCTAGAACTTCAGATTCTGGTTCTAGATTCTTGATACTAACACAACCCCTTACATCATTTCTGATAAAGGGCTAGAAGCAGGAAACTAAGGTTAGACTTTATCCTAAATTCTTGAAACCTATCTTGAAATCGTACCCCAAACCCAAAAGATAAAAAATACTGTCTTGAAATCAGACCTCTGATAAAAGGCTAGAAACTGTGATGGGGCAAAGCAATATATAAAGGGAATTCACATTTGTATTCATCTTTCACTAAGTAAAACAATGTATTAAGCCATTAAGGTACTAAAAAATTGATATTTCAGAAGAAACACCAGAATTTCTTGTGTGTGTGCACACTTTCGGTCTGTTTGGTACGCTGGAATTGAGGTAGGTGGATATGGAAATAGAATTCATTTCCATGATGAAGTTTGTTTGGTATAAAAAGTTGATCAGGGAATTGGGCTCCATGGAGGAGCCAATTCCATCAAAATTGGTAGAATTGAGCTTCCATCATACACTCTATGGAATTGTAACAAATTCTATGGAATTCCCTTTTTGCCCACCCTGTTATTCATCTCCTTCGGACCTCTACTCCATCCCCATCATCACTGACATCGATCTTTGCAAACCGTGGCGGCGGCGGCATCTCATCCTCTTCACAGATCTCTGGCAATGATGAGGAAGCAAAAACGGTGGCTCCACTTTTTGCGGCGACCTGTAGCAACCCACAACATTGAATATTGAAGCTTCACAAATACTGAAGCTTGCAATGACGATGAGCAACCCACAACAGTGGCTCCCTTTGATTCACGATTCCAAGCTCAATGGTTTCTATAGATCGGTGGTTTCAATGATCTCTCTTCAATCTCCCACCGGCGACACTTCCAACTTCTCCGATCTGCAAATTTGGCCATCCCCATATCTTCCTCTTCGATTCTGAGCAAGCTTTCAACTATGGATGATAATTTTTATGGGATTGTTCATATGTTCACAAGATATTGAAGAGATTTTTTTTTTTTATGCTTAAGCAAAGTTTCTACAGACATGGTTTGATGCTTCTAGATGTTGGGTGTTCGCGTAGTGAGGAAGATGGGTATTGGGTTCATATAGCTGGGAAGATTTTTTATTTTTGATAGAAGGGTGTTTTGGTCTTTTTCTATAAAAATTAACTCTCATTTCCAAGACGTACCAAACATACTTATAAATCTTAATTCCATATCCATCTCCATGTCCATTTTCATCTCCATTTCCATTTCCATCAAAATCAATTCTAAGTACCAAACGGGCCCTTTGTGTTACACATGAATAGAAGAGAAATAGTAGCAAGGATAGAAGAGAAAAGCATAAGAAGTTGACAGTGCATACCAACAGTTAAGGACATCAAAGCCCTCTTTACTCCCCCAGAGAACTTCATAGCATCAAAAGTTGCCATGGAATCATCAATAGAATCACCTGGCTTAAGCGACACACAAGCAAATTCATCTTCCTTTGGTTGGGATCGTTGGAACCGCAGTTCCATTGATAGTCCAGTTTCATTACATATTGTAACCAATGGAGAAACCGCAACCAACAAACCATCCTTAAAAAATAAGCACAACAGCATTGAGCTTAACAGACAAACTATAATCTCCATGAATAGTCAAATAGATGGAGCGAAATTGCAGTATACAATGACATGCGAAGATACCTCTAATTTTCTTGAAATGTTAACCACAAGAAATGGCCCTGGATATGTTCTTGAACCTGTCCAATGGCAAAAGAGGATAAGTTTTCCTTTTCAGAAGTTACAAGATCTTAAAATTGCAGAGTTTAAAAAGATTAATAAAAGTGAAGACTGGTAGTTTTGATGTTGGGTTACTTAAAGACCATACAACTCTGCTTATATTGCATGTCAATAATTACACCAAAATAAGATGTCACTCTTATCCTTTTATTGTTTCTTTTTTCTTAAATCAAAGGTGACTCACATGAGAAATATTTTACAAATACTCCTAGACAGTCTAGAACACAGGGAGGAGGGAATTGTAATTCAATTAATAATGTAGAATCCCATATAATCCCACGATTATAGGGATTAATTAAATCCAAGATTATAGCAGATAATTAGGATTATTAGTTTAGATTTATTTCCTGATTATATAGTGATTTAATATTATCTTATCCGGATCTTATCAAAACGTTCCGATTCTCTTTTCATGTATATATGTACCTATTCCCTCTCTGAATAATACACAACAATTATTTCATTCATCTGATTTACTTCAAATAAGAAGCCTTCATAACAGAACTATTTAATGATGTTTCATTTAAATGTACAAGAAAGTGGTTTACTGAGACCTTCCATTGACATTATACGCGTTCTCCAAGCAAGGGTTGATTGTGAAAGTGAAAGACGAACAGAAGTTGTCAACAAGGATCCAAAATCAGCAAGCTGGATTGAAACAGAGGCTGCATTATCTAAATCTTGAGCCGTGAAATCAGAAAGCCTGCTGTCACATGAAAGTCACAATTTATCAATCAATTAATAAATAAGAATGCAACTCTAATCATTAAAATTTAAAAGTATCCCGCTGATACACGGTGGTTAAAAAAGAACCTGATAACTCTTGTGCAGACTATTAATCTTCCCTCATTCATAACTTCTTTCTATCAATTTTTCTCTATTTTATATAATAAGAGATAACTGACATTTATTACAGTAGGCGACAGATATTAGCTACCTTCCCTAACCAACTCAACTGGCATTAAAAATTCTCTCCAGTCCTAGCTACCAAATATAATCCTATATAGAGCTTAACTGTCAATAACCAGTCTTTAACACTCATAATATAAATATGAATGAGAATTAAGTTACATGGCCCGAGTGAATGAACATATTAAAAACAAAGAGACAGAATAAGGAAAACCTTTTCATATCAATAGATAACCATAAACCTACACAACAGTGGTTATCAAGACCTACAACTCAAACAATATCAGCCATCAAATAAAATACAAGGCCATGATCAAATAATGAGATTCAAAACCAAAGTAGCTGTGAAACACATTCACTGGAAAATAATTAATCAGAAGCAACATGTGCAGGAAAATGACAATCAAATTAATGTCACAACAGGAATTCTTTGCCAGTAAACTACACTCTCCAGTATAAAACAACACCTAAACAGTCTAATTTATCATGGTTTCATACATGGAAACTATCAATGGTTGTCATCCATGTAGATACCTTAGTAGAACAGAAGTAGACTGTTTTCTGGCTACAGTCACCCTTTGCTGATGGAAATGAAATAGAAGATTTAAGCCTGACTGGTTCTCCACCTGCCATTCTAGCCATTGTTATTTAATAAAAATTCCATATCTGATAGGTCCATAATAATTAGCAGATTAGACTTGAGAAATCTTGACAAAGAAAACAAGGCAGATAAGAGAAGACAAGAACAGTGATGAAAATTATGAGATTAAGCAGAGACAGAATTACTGGGGGGGGGGGGGGGGAACAAAAATCAGTTGAGTCCTTCTTTTGCCATGCTGTTAAGAATCATAAAGATGCAATGGATCTATAACCTTGCAGTAGTTAGCCAGAATCATGGAGCTTCGCAATGAATAAGGACCAGCCAGATTCAGTTTCCCAATCATGAACAGAAGCACGTCCAATGATAGCTCGCAAAGGCATATATTCAGCTGTAAATATGATGAGAAATGTTAGAAGATGGTAAAATGATGCCCAAATGAAAGTAAAGAAACAAGAAATGAGAGATAGCTCTAACAACCTCTTTAGCTCTGCAATAGAAATTGACAGGAACTGCATCAGATGCATATTCTGACAGCTGGCTTTGAAATTTAGTTCGATGAAAAAGACACATTTCAACAGGACGAAGAAGTTCTCCCCTAGAACAAAAAAACACAAGGAAATATCACAATTCATGAAAAGTATTACAACTAGAAACATTGGACATAAAAAGAAAAGTTTACAGTTAGAATGGACAACTAACTAACCATTTATTTCTTTGAGCATCAAAATAATGTGCCACAGCACTTGATGTGCTTATGATCCGGGATTTTGTTGCAAAACTCTGCATTATAAGTTGGGCACTATTGATGCTTGCACGAACAAGAGGGAAGAAATCTTCTGTGCCTGGAAGTTCATGAACAAAATTCACAGAAATTTTCTCCACTTTAATATCAATTTGAGGAAGTTTCCCATTCAACCATGCCAAACGTTCTTCATTTATATGCGGACTGTTCAGAGAAGCCATTCTAGGGTAGTTATCTGCCCCTATACCATGAAGAGCAACAGAAAGGTCATGAAAAACTTTGAACTTGATTGGGTTCCCAGGTTTCTGCACATACTCTGGAACGCCATTGAGAAAAGCAACACCAGAGTCATTTTTTTTGTTAACAAGGTAAAACGTTCTATTCACCAGCGGGTTACAGCCCTCCCATTCAGTAACTCCTTCAGAACCATCATCCTGAAGAGGATGAGCTCGCCAAAGTGCACATCCTCCATCATTAGTACAGCAGACGTCAACAAAACATGATCCTGGACTATAATTTAATCTCAGTGGCACGCCCATGTCATTCTTAGCATACAATGATATCAATGAAAACCACAAAACCGTAGACTTCCATCTCCTTTCAATGCAGTATTTGACCTACAGAAAATTTAGCCAATACATATGAACCATAAGAATGATGACATTCCAACCAAGAGCACCAACAGTATGCGTAGCCAGAGAAGAAATGAGGT
The DNA here is from genome assembly GCA_963855925.1 of Inga laurina. Taxonomy (NCBI): domain Eukaryota; kingdom Viridiplantae; phylum Streptophyta; class Magnoliopsida; order Fabales; family Fabaceae; genus Inga; species Inga laurina. The sequence goes on from OY979710.1 coordinate 1,843,329, forward strand.
GATGTTTTACTTTATCTCAAAACCAAGCTCTGAAAGACAGGACAATTGTAATCCTCAAGCAAAAATCTGACCATCCGACCACTGAAGTTCACACAGTATTCTCACAATTGGACTAGATGGTTTCAGGAAATTTGCTTGTTTGCAAACATAAAATTCTAGCCAAGGCCAAGAACTGGGATTCTTGGTTCTAAATCATTACCATGACAAGTAGCTAATGAAAACAGTCTAACCGACAGTCTGAGAGAATTATAAGCCCCAACACAGCGAAAACCCCACAAATTACCTTATTTTTCTCCTTTACAGTTCAGGAATTCTCAGGACATGTATTTATTGTTTAGGGACGAGAAACCAGACTGGTAGTAAAACATAATTATAGAGAGGTTAATGTATTATTAATGGGCCTAGTGGGCAGGTTAAGCAGGTGCACAAAATGTCAAAACCTAAAATGCTTCTTGCCAAGAAACATAAGAATAATGAAGATGAGGGTCCAAGTGAAGCTTCTCAGGTCAGAGGCCCAATAGGTGAGAAGATACTGTTTCCTAGAGTTGCATGCAGCTGAAGAGAAGGCAAGGAATAGACTGGCTTCTTGGAAGGGGAGCCTCTGACCTCTCAAAAGTCAGAGAACCCATTTCCATTTTCTGTTTCTTTTCCATTCGTTTCAGTTAAGACAGTATTAGCCATATATTAGTAGTTTTTCTATATCTTTTCCTCTACCATTCATCAAAAAGGAAAACTGTAACTAATCTTTGCTAGAAATAACATCTCTGATTATCAAGCTACATCAGTTTGCCATATATTTATTTAACTAACTACTGGTCTAACTTATTTTTCCTAATCTAGAAATATAAATATTTAAGAGTTCCTAAACCAGAGGTCTCCCTTTTATTTATAAAAAGATAATAAAAATTTGAAAATCGTCAAAACTTGTTTACCAAACGGGGGAAGCGTAGAGAAATCTGCACTTGTTATCAGATAGAACCATAAATGAATGAGATTTTGCAGTAATATAAACGTATATAGCTCACAAGCCAGTAACCTAAGGTATAGAACATAAATTTCATACCCTGAAAAGAGCCCTTTCCCCTTCAAGAGAATAATGGATTGTTCCACCAATACTTAAATTCCTTTCGTCACCTTTAACTGTAAAATACATATGTTGGGTGACATCTTGAATTGCAACAATTGCTCCTACACAAGTTCACAACTAATTACTACTGTAATTTGCCAATAAATAATAAACCAAACTACAAAATTTGATTCTGAGTACCATCAGGAACTATTGCTTCCAAATTATTGTTAAATTCCTGTCTAGCAGTGCCATTATTTCTGTTCAATTCTCTGGATGTCTTCTGACTAAATGTACCATAAAATGAGGATGTCATTGACACAATTGTCTGGCATAATGAAAACAGAGTTAGATGGGGGAAAAATGCTTGGACAAATGCTGACAAAATATAAATAGCAGAAGAAATTATTACCTGTATTTCAGATAAAGAAAGTGTAATATCAATGCCGGGAAGAGAACAACTGCCAAACCAACCGTGAGACAAGTGTAAAGAACCATTCTCTGGCCTCTCTAGTGACATAAATGCCCTTAAATCTTTCAAAATAGGCTTAGGATGACTTGAATAAAGGAGCTCAGAAGCAGATCTATAATTATAAAACATTTTCAAGGGAACAGAGTCTCTTGAGCTACTTGCAACATTGACATAGTTAAGTTCATCTAAATTCTGAGATCCTGAAAGAGAATCTCCAGATGCATGGTGAGATGACAACACTTTTGGTGTCACTGAAGAAAAATGAGGGATTTCTGCTCCATCATCCTCACTTGTATGAAGAACTTGAGAGAGTATAGATAATTGGGAAAGATCAAATGTCAACTTCTTCCCAGTAGTTGCTGCTTCAAGTTTCAGATGGATGTCAACCTCAATTAAAATCTCTCGGATTTCACCTGTATCAACAGATTAAACATTCAATTAACTTTCTCTACGCTACAATGCAGTGTGTCACACTTAAAGAAGAAATTAATTTACCAGATTCATTTTCATGCACAAAAACAAGAGCAAAGTGAGACAAAGATAAGGAAAATGTATTTGGTAATCCCATTTCAGCTTGACGAGACGTGCAAAGAGTCCCTTGAGCATCCTCTGCAGGAAGATTATAGCTTGCTTCACTATGTTCTGCCATCATGAATTCATTATGTCGTCGCCCAGCAGAGGTAAGACTTGAAATACAGTGAAGATATGAAGCAGAACAATCAGTGACCACTGCTAAAGATGTTGTTTCAAGAACCACTCCGCCCTGCCCGATAAAATTTATGACTCAGATGAATGAAATAAAATATTGTAAATATTGAGATAACGGCACTTATAGGTAATAGCTTGAAAGTGTGACAGATCAGAAAGCTGCATAATCAACTTTTTTACGAACTTCAATTTGTTTAAAAAAAAAAATTCAGAATATGATGTTCTCCCTGATTCTTCTCAAAATGGAACAAGTGCAAATACATATATGGGACTCAAGGCAACAGACCCGCCAATCAGATTCCAAAACAGAAGTTAACAATAAAACAAAACCAAATATCTTATCATGGGCAAAACACAAGAGAGGAGAAGTAAATTAAACATTAAAAGAAGAGACATAAATGAGGACAAAAAAGGTTGAGATGCAACACATGGAATTTCAAAACTTCATTTTATAGAAAGGCTTCAAGCAGAGATTCAGTTAAAAGCATGAGAGAGAGCACATTTATTCCCTCTAAAGCACACACATTACCAGAAATTCCAATGAAATCAACTCAAATTCTCCACCAATAGATAGCAAACACAGAAACTTATTCAATTGATGTGCTTGAACCAAATCATTCTTCATTTGACATCTTCCTATGAAAACATTATCTACAGCAACACTTTTAAGTAGCCAGTAACTTCCTGAAGCTGGAGTACGAATGTTTGTAGCAGACCCCCTTTCCTTAACAAAGTGGAGAGGTTGATTATTGGATCTTTCAGAGCAGATTTCTTGATCAGCATCCTGTCCCAAAGATATATTACCACCAGGACTAGAAATTCCAAGTTTTTCACCCTCGTTACCTGAAGAAGCATTCTTAGGGGAACCCAAGTATAAAGTAAATTTGCAGTCAGAAAGAGATACTTCATGTAAGCAATTAACAGATTGCGAAACCAAATTTTCAAGGAGAACACGATTATCATTGTCTCCAATAGAGTTCCCATATTCAAAGACAAGAAGCATAATTCCTGATAAATCAGTGAGAATATCTGCTTTTCCTTCTTCACAAGATGTTGTAAGAGTTGTATGCTGAATAGAAACCCAAATTCCATAATCAGGCAACTTTTTCTCAGCCAAAACGTTGCCAGTTACAAAGCTAAAAGTTCTCATCCAACTATCTATATTATCTTTTGTCCTAGAATTGTGAAGAATTACATCCACTGACTTAAATCTGCAGTTCCCATTAATTGAAAACAAGCAGCTATAATTTGTCAACAGAGTTCCTCCAATAGATCCCTCTCCCCTCTCAGGTTCTGCAATTAACGCTTCTTCTTTCATGATTTTCAAATGTACAATATCAACAGCTTCAAAGCTTCCAAAAAGACAAGACACCACGTCATACAAACTTGCAACTGCCTGTAAAAGAGAAAATAGATCCTTTAGCAACAATAATAAAAAATTATGAAGTCAGGTCCTTACAATTTAGCAACAATATATTTGGTCCCCACAATTTAATTCTTTTTTTTTTATAATTTTAATTCTACCTTAAATTAAATCCTCATAATTTTTCTTTGAAATCAGGTCCTTAAAATTTAAAGTCCTTTGGAACTGGCTTTCTCCCATCAACTGGTATTATTGACTCCACTAATATTTGGTCCTTATTATTTGTAATTCGACCATGCCCCAATATGGAAAAAATGCAAAAAAACTGAATCCATCAAATGGAGAAAGCATTTAGGGAAATAGCCAAGCACACAGGGATCTCCGTCTAGCTAAAGGGCAATGGAATTAATCATATTTCATGTAATCAGAAAGAAATCATGTATCCCATTAGCCACCTGAAGACTTGAAACATGTGATTGATGTAGGGTGGAAACAGAATTTTTATTAAATAGAAACTCTGTTAGAAAAATATAAGCATCTCACCCCGAAGTTCTAATAGTTTTAGGAGAATCTCCCAAATAAAAGAAACAAAGCAATTATTCTAGCCAACCAACAATGTACACCTACAGTAGCTATTTATAGTACTTGAAATAACAATGGAAGTTAAATAAATTACAACAACAACAATAAGCCATATCCCATTAAGTGAGGTTGGCTATATTGATCGCATGACATCATTAAGCATTATCAATGTCTAAAATATCCCATTCAATGTCTTCCTTGAGTGTCCTTCTGGGTCTCCCGCTGCATGCCTTTAAAAGGTTGAAGATGATCAACTTGATTCTCCTCATTAGTGCATCTTATAGCCTCCTTGCCACATGTCCAAACAATTTATAATGATTTTATACAACTTTTTCCTTGATAGATGCCATGCCAACTTCTTCTCATATACAATCATATGTGCAAAGTGGTAAATGGTGGCACGTTATGGGTTCCTAAAGTGCTGTCAACATTGTCTGCTCTCTAAGTGACATGGTGATCACCCCTTCCCCACTATCTCCACTATTTCTCCCATGTCCAGCAACTACCCAGCTCCCCTTATCCACAACCTCATGCCTCTCACCTGCCAATCTTCTTGCCTACATATCTTTCTCTTAGTGCAAGTGAGAATGGGTCTCTTAACAACCTGTCTGTTTGCAACAACCTTAAAAGAAAGCTAAAGAGAGAAGAAAATTCTGATGAGGCTAGCCTCCTAAGATTCAGAACTGTGATTAGGTTGAGTCAGGAAAAAGCAGAGTGAATCTTATGATGGTATTAAGCTGCCATTTCTGAGTTTCCAAATTGGGGACAACGTGAATCTTCATGAGGGAATATGAATGGGACCCAACCTACTTCTGCCACCAAAACATACAGAAGGGGACATGAGGGAGTAGGAAAGAGGACCTAAAAGGGGGGCACTGGTTCAGAAGAGAGAACAAAGGTAAAGAACGAAATAAGACAGAAAAAGCAGAAGAGAAAGCAGTAAAGGTAAAAGAGAGAAGTTAAAGAGTAGGTGATAGGGAAATATAAAGAGAAAAGCTGAAATAGAAAGGGAAACAAAACAAAACTTTGGGTCAGAGTTTAGGTGGAGAAAGCCATCCTCTCAAAAGTTGGTAACCTTGTTCTAATATAAGGGTTTAGTGTATGTTTGGATTAACTTTTGAGAATAGCTTTTACGATTTACGAGATAAGTGTGTGAGAGGAGTTTTGTCTTGGGTTGCGCAAACCTAGGTTTAGGGAATTCCCAAACACTCACTTAGTGCTGTATTAGTTGTATTTCTAGTGGGTCTCTGTATTAGTTATGTTTCTAGGGGGTGTCAAGTGGGTGTCTATTGTATTAGTTGTGTTTCTAGTAGGTGTACGTGCGGTGTGGAGTTCCTCTTTCTTCATTTTATGAGCCGGTTTTCTGCATTGTTATCTATATAGTTCCTCTTTTTTTGGGCCCCGGATTGTACTTGTTCTTAGTCATAGATCCACAATTTTTTTTTTTTTTTTTTGCCTTTTCTTCTTCTTCTTGATGTCCCACTAACCGAATGGCTCCAAATATCATGTTGAATTTTTATATATTGGTAAAGGTTGAGATCACCTTTCTATTAAAATGACTTAAGTCAATTGATAGGACCTACCTCGACTTTATCTTTAATTCAATATCCAACTAATTGATGCAGGACTCTCTTAATATATTCCGATACCTAGCACTTAAGGGACAATAAATTCAATCAGCTACACGATATACATTTTACCATGTCACTTAAACATGATTAGAAAAAAAATACCTGATAGATCATATACAACTCATCCAAAAATGACAGAACGGTTAATCCTCCAGCCATTATGCCAAAAGCAGCTGAAAAAGCAACTGTTGTTGTGCATAAAGAGTACATAAACTCCCTGAAAAATCAATTTAAAACTCACAAATCACAATCACAATAAGAAATATGCATATGACACAGCATATTTTCAAGCTACAGAATGGAAGGACTTGTAATTATAAATCTATTGCAAATACAAGGGCCTGGAAAAAAAAACAAAGTAACTCATCATCAAATTTCAACATGAAGTAATGGCCATATGACTGGTGGAAACTTCTATCTCACGAGAAGCAGCAGAATGATGTAATCATAACTTAAGAGCCCAGTAAGAGAGAGAGTTTTGGTGCTTTTTTTTTGGGGGGGGGGGGTTTGTGGTTAAGACGAACAACAATTTCAGTCCCTACGATATTTTTAGAAGTTTCTAATTTTTTTTCCAATTAAAGGGTAATTCCAAACTTTCAGTTGAATGTTCTTTGTATTGTCTTCAATCGTAATTGTTTGTTTTATGATGATCTAATTTGGAGAACATACTTTCCTCTTAATTGTACAATTATTTGCGTTCTACTTAATAAAATTTGTGCATCAAACTTCAAATTTGTTATTTCCTCCTCAATCAACATTGAATCAATCAGAGATTAAATTCACTAAACTTTTTTCATGACTCTTTTTCGATCTTCAACATATATCAACCCCAGCACTGACAAAGGAATATAATAAGCCTGATCAAAATTGACCAAAAAGGAAAGCTATCCATAGTGAAAATCAAGTCTACATAGGTGCTGAAACTTCTTTTTTCCCCCTCATTAAACTGAAAAAAGGGACTAATATTACTAGGAACAGTGTAAAAGCAACATATTGATAAGATTTTCCAATTTTTTTAATGCATTCCCAAGTCAGCACCTTCGGCACAATCATGCATTTACATAATATTCTTTTATCCATAAATGAACTCGTGGAGAAAGAAAACAAGTTAGCGCTTGAATATCATGAATCCTCAAAAAAGAAAAGAAAGCAGAAAGGAACAAGAAACAAAGGAAAAACGAATATCAGCTCAAAGAGATAAGATCATCCTCAAATGAGGTCTTTGGATATTTGCATATCTTCAACTTTTAAGCTGAAGGACCATAAATCACCAAATCCCATTGGAGATTTCACAACAAAGGGCATAAATTAAAAATTGAAGAATAATAAAATAAAAATTCAAGTGTAAATGATTTTCTCATGGAAATTGGAAACATCAATAACTTTTCAGACATTGATTAAAACAATAATTTAAATTGTCATGCTAACCAGTCAGAATGTCAAGATATAAGACCCATTGAAAACCATCAAGGAAATAAATAATGAAATCAAAGTATCATCCTATAAGCAACATCCTACCTAGTGGATGATATCTGTAACGTGATTGGTTTCATTACAAAAAGCTGAAATTGATGGCTATCAGTAGGTTTCCTCAAGCAAGCATTTAAACCATTTAGACGAAGATAACAACCAAATGAAATCTTTCCCCATGATGCATATTTATCATAATTTGGTTTAGGGATTTCAATTGCCTGAGGTTCCAACCTAAAACAGTCTTCTTTTACATCATCAAATTCCAGCAAATCTACGAATGGTGCCACACCACATAAGGAAGGTGAACCAACAGCCACTTCTATCTCATGGAAATCAAAAATCAAGTCAAAACAATTATGGCTAACAATGTCATTAATCTCCTGACCACCAGGATCAGCCTTCTTGTTGTGTAAAAATCTCACAGAAGGGCCTTCAACAAATACTCCAAGCCGAATGTTTTTCTCTGGAAGCACTTCAAGCAAGGTCATAATCCATGCTTTGGCATAATACTCAAATTTGTTTACCCAACAAACTTCCGGTTTATCCATACAATTCGAAGTAAGTGGTGTTTTCCCCTTGTCCTCTTGCCACATAAAATGCTGCATCTGACTAAGAAGTAGAGACACTGATGTTACTGAATAATGAGTCAAGACTAAATTTAACTTTCCTAGAATCAAACCACATTCAAGAAAACCAAAATCTGGATTCTTAAGGCCTGGATATGTGAATGATCTTTCAAATTTACAGAGAAGAGATGGATTTTCAGAATACTCCATCTCATTTTCAATAAAACTATCACAAAGTCCTTTCCAGCTCGAACAAATTTTTCCCAGAAAGTTTTCCATACGAAGAGCACATGAACCTTCATCCTGGGCATCATTAGCATCTGAAAGAAAAAATAATTTTGCTGGCTCAACCCATAAAATTAATTCCATATCATTGATTCCTTTCTTCCTATTCTCTTTCTCTGAATCACTAATCATATTCATTTTACTTGACCTTGATGATGCTTTAACAGATGCAGGCATAACCTTCATTAGCCCACATGATAGAAAAACTCTCTGTTCAAAAATGTCTTCAACTGATACAAATGACAAAGCATCAATACAAAAGCTTATTGAATGGAAATCTGTGTATTCAATCCCAGCATGTGACTGTAGCTTTGCATATATAGATGGTTGAATTCTACTGGTTTGGGAAACTGTTAAAACCAGTTTCCCAACGTTCAGAATGAAACAACGCTTTTGACAAGGAGATTTGGTGGCACTTTCCAAACCTTCATCAGTATATGGATCCTTCACAATTTCTTTTCTCAAAAATAAGAGATTTGCTAAATATTGTAGTACTTTTGATTTCACTGTCCATATAAGTATCACTATGGGGAAAAGGGGGCGAAAGAAATTGAAAGGACTTGTAATCAAATGTTTCTCACTATCAGATTGAACTTTCAATGTGGCTCTATGACGAGCAACTCGCCTTGCCAAAGCTATGCCTTCAATGGGCAACCTTTCCTCAGTGTCAGATATCACCTTCCAGTGGTGTCTAGCAGAACCCAACATGGGGTAGTTCTTGGAAATGGATCTATTCAATAAGAGGCCAGAAGAATATCCAATGAGCAGCAAGAGATTCTCATAAGCATTGACATAATGTATCCATTGACTAATAACACAAACTAATCTATGCAGTGACAATCTGGGAATTACAGTATAGCCCATTCTGCTGGCAGCTAATCTCCATAATTCTCTAGCACTTCTAGCATGATTGTACTTATAAGATAGCAGTTTTTCAAGAGCTGGATATATAAAAATGTCATCTGGAGAGAATGAAAAAGTCAGTTCTGGAAAATAGACAGTGCAATCTGCCAGCTGAAGATCATGTAATTTGATGTGTGTACACAGATCAGATGAAAGCAAAACACGGTCTGTGCAATCTTCCTCATTCAATCCAATCTTCAATCCAATGCCATTCAATATGTAAGAGCTCTCATTCATAGGAAGAAAAATTGCACTGAGTAGACCTCTGGTAAGACATTGATCATCCAGAAACTTAGACCTTGCATTAAACTCCTCTAATTCCCCAAAAAACATCAGCACATTGTTTAAGATAGGGAATTGAACCTCCACACGAATGTGATGTACCTCTAGATGACAGTGTTTGAGAATAATATTAACAAGTGATGTTGAGAAATCCTTTTTTGAAGGTGCAGCGAACAAGATCCTCTCCAAGAGGTGATGCAAAGCACAGCCCTAAAATCAATCAAAATGTTACCAAGATGGGCATAATGATGTCTCTTAATAAAAATTGTTTCACCTGAAGATACTTGATATAAAAAAATTATAAGCCTAATCATGTCTAACTCTTTGGATCAGAATATCAGATAACAATGCATAGAGTTCATCCCAAATGACCTTTCACCATTTTTAGTGAATCTACAACATAGAAACCCAATGGACTTTCGTTTTCAAGCTTAATTCCCACACTTCAACGTTTTTATAAGCAATTAGAAGGTAAGAAAGAAGCAGCCAACCAACTACTTTCAGTGTTTCCATTTGTTTTCAAGTATCTCATTCAGTGTCATTTCTTGGCAGAGAACCTTTTCACAGCAGAAAAGATTGAAATGAATATGATTTGAAGCATAGTAATTCAACAAACATGGGAGGCAACTTAAGCACCAAGCAAATTTTATGCAAAGAATTCTTTTTTGTCACGAGAATAGAGGCTTCAGTGTTGGCTGAAAGTAGCTTTGATGGAGAACTTCGACGGGTAGCAAATATCTCGTATACAGCTTCGTAAGTAATGTAATAGGAAAAGAAACAGTAGCTGTAACAAATCGAACAGTGACTTGTATATAATTTTTCAGAGAATTACCTCAGGATCAAGTGCCGAAAGCTTCTTCCTCACATTTTCTGAGTCATCATGCTTTGATGTCCGCAAGCGCCCCAAGCATCCCTCCTGCTCTGGCTTCCTTATATATAATATATAAAATGCCACCTTTAGGAGATATTGACTAAGGTGCAAACTACGAAGGCAAGGAACAAGACATAGAAGGACACGCAAAACAAAACAAAAGCCTGTAAGCAGGGACTTACTCAAATGATAGTACAACGTGGACTCCATGAACTTCGATTGAGAAGGCTGGTGCAGACCAGTTCGAGAATCGAACGCTCAGGCGTTCAATTGTAACGTCCTTGAAAAACAACAACGCAGGCGAGTCAAAGAGCTCGTTGAGAACTGAAACATCAATGCGGAGATTATTCGCAACGGCAAAAGAATGGATGAACCCTAATTTGAGATCGAACTCAGGTTCCTCCAGCAGCCATGGCCGAAGCAGAGACAGTAGTCTCCGCCGGATGATTTGTTTAAAAGGCATAGTAACATTAATTAGGATTTGGACCGGATAACACTGAATTTTTATCCAAGTTCTAATGGAAAAGCAGAATTCGAAGTGGTTCCAGAAGTCAAAGTAGATTCAGCATGAAATTGTTGCGCACCGCGTACGGAAGTGAATCGGCGGGAACTTGACGAACCATATGGGTGTCTGAAGTCCTTTTGTTGTCACGGTTTACCCGGCAAAAAACATGTCATTTTGTTTTTTTCCAGCAAAAAAATGTCATTTTGTTACCGTATAGAGTTTCTCACCAGAAAGAGTTTTCTAGAGAAAAAAAGGAAGGTACCTTAGCCCGTTGAGGAATAATAAAAGTGGTTTTGTTTTGGACTTTGATGAGTGATCAATATGAATTGTTTTATATTTTTTATAAGAGTTAATATAACTTTTGGTCCCTGAAGTTTGATCCAATTTTGCTTTTGGTCCTTCAAGTTTGAAATCCGTGGTTTAGGTCCCTGAAGTTTCATCCAATTTTGGTTTTAGTCCCTCAAGTTTGAAATCGATGGTTTTGGTCTCTGAAGTTTCACCCGATTTTGGTTTTAGTCCCTCAAGTTTGAAAAGGATTTGGTGACCCGTTTTTGAAACCCGACCCGACCCAGGAAAAAAATCAAGTCATTTTCAAACTTGAGGGACTAAAACCAAAATCGGGTGAAACTTCAGGGACCAAAACCACCAATTTCAAACTTGAGGGACCAAAATCAAAATTGGGTGAAACTTCAAGAACCAAAACCACCGATTTCAAACTTGAGGGACCAAAAGCAAAATTGGATCAAACTTCAGAGACCAAAAATTATATTAACCCTTTCTATAAAGTATTAAAGTGGAAATAAATATTATTAGTATATTGTATGATATGATGTGATAACATTTAAGAATAAGGTTTTTTCTTCTATCCCATATTGAATGACAATATACTTTATAACCCCAAACTGAAGAGTTTTTAGCCTTCATTTTTTGTAACCTCTAATTATATAATTATGTTGTCCAACTCTCTTGTCTTTTTTTATTTTCATAACAAAAGTAATTTGCTTTATTTTTTTCATGCAAATGTCCTAGTTTATGTGGCTTCAATTTTCTTATATAAAATATATCAATTAACTCGTATTACTAACTAATATAAACATATATGTAGCACTCCCTTCACTTATATCTAGTCTTGTAGTATCGTTTGATTAGTAGTAGTATTTTCAATAAAGGTGGAGATTTGGATTTAGTCTCCAAATATAAAGATTTTTTTTTTTCGGAATGAGCAAATGTCATTAAGGTAATTAAAGTAAAATGAACATATTTTACATAGGATTAGTAAATATTCTTGGTGAAAAACGAAAAACATGAGAAAATAAAATCTTCCTGCAAGCCAAAAGCTTGAAACGATATGAAAAACTATTGAAGCAGCTAGCTGACATCTTTATAGAGGACCGATAAAGAATAAGGGTTAAGGTGTAACTTTATTAGAAGTATTTACGAAATCTCAATATCACCCTAGAGGGTTTTTTTATTTCAATATCGTCTTAAAATATAACAATGACACCCCTATCTTAACAGCTCAAATATTTGACTATTATTTGGTCCTATATTGCTGATGTGGCTTGTAAATGTAGCATCCACCTCACTTTTTATATGAGCCACGTGGCTGAGGCTGTCCATGTGGCAAAATTCTTGTCCCTTCCCCTTTGTTCCTCCGGAGTCCTTCACCTTCTTCATGCTTGTGCAAACACCAGCCAGAAATTCTTGTCGGAATTTCACCTAAAGGCAGCACCTCCTCCTTTATCTACTCCGTTCTAGAACCCTTCACTCCTTCATCCTAGCATCGACTTCTAGAGCCTTCCCTCCTCTCCCTTCCTTTTCACGCTCGAAGCTTCCTCGAATGCCGACGTCGTCGCTAACCCCACCTCGATCTCATTTCTCTCTATTTTCTAACTTCAACAATTTTGTGTTTTAGAGCTTCCAATTAGGCAGGTATTCTGGTAAAAAATCTTTCAGATTAAAAGAGTTAAGGAATGACCAAAAATTGTATCTCTCATCTTCTTCCTTCCCTCCGCAACTCCGTTGGGTCGGGAAGTTTTCTTACCGCAACAATGGCCATTAAAAAAAACTTGCAGAGATTTATAAGCTACAATGGAGGTTGAAGGTTGAAGGTTGAAATGGAGAGGAAGGTGATAGTCGTCAGATCTTTCCGTCTTGAGTTTCGATCGTTGCCATCGCATCCTCCCCATCGCCGGAGATCTTGGCCATAAAAAATACCACACTGTTTAGCCTCCTCCTACTTTAACCGAAACTTAGATTCGAACATCAAAAAACTTGTTATAATATGCCAGTTAGAAAAGTGAAATTCGGTTGCTCTGTTCCTGTAATTCAAAATGTGCTTTCTATTGAAGTCCATTTGGATTATAATATGTCAGACAATCTTCTTTAAAGCTTTTGAATTTATTTTATTCCTTTATTGATACCCTGTTCTGCTTCAATGGAAAGTTTATTTAATGGTCTACAAATTATCCCACCCTTGTTTATGGAATAGACCTGTTTGAAGGAGAGGAAGAAGAGGTGATGACAGTGAAGGAGAGGAAAGAAGGTCATGGGGAGGAAAAAGAAGGCCATGGGTAAAGGGTATTTGACTTTGTTAACATGATGCAATAATGAGATGGTGAGGAGTTGGATTATTGAATGCCAATTGAGAATGTAACGTTGGATATTCAGTCAAACTTAACATCTTTTAACAGCAGGGCGACAATGTTGTTGTAAATAATATGTGTGGATGTGTTAAAGGAAGAGTCCCATATTGTATGGGATTATAGGGTCCAAGTAATAATAAGTGATTCCGGGTTAATAAATGGGTTGAGAGAAGGAATAGGCTTATTCGCATGACAATAAGCGATAACAACAAAATATAGAGTCAAAAATTCCATAAGTACACGGGGTGTATCAAGTAATAAAGAGTGAGTGAGATATCGTTCCCGTGAGAACTTGGTACCAACAATGTAGTTAAGCAATGACTTTACACTTTTGTTTAAGTTGAATGAACATAATTTAAATCAAGATATGAATAAAACTAACTGAAAAAGGGAAAATCAAATCTAACTACGTTTTAGGCTAGGGATAATTCTAGATCTTAAGCGGTGACTTATATTATTACAGCCTTGATTACTTTTTAGTGTCTAATTTATCCCTTTAACTACATTTAAAGTTATATTTGATAGTAGAGGTCTCTTATCTACCTAGGAGTGTCTTTTGATTTACTAAAAGACATTTCTAACTATGTTAATCCTTAATGTCTTAGGCGATTAGTACTTAATTGGATTAATTTAAGTGCAAGACTAATGAGACTATGTAGGGCCGGTAGGTATATGTCTATCCTACAAGCAAATTAAGCCCAAAAACCTAATCCTACACGATTCAATTAAAGGTCTATTCTAAATTCCCTATGTTTAGGCTCATTTAGAATATCAAAATAATCTCCCAATCAGATGTCTCTTGTTTCAGGATAATCAAACACACAATTAAATCAATAAATACAATCTTAAAGCAATTAATGACAAAAATTATCATCCACTAATCCATAATCAAACTAAATAATCCAAAACTAACTGTTTAACTATATAAACTGAACATTGTCACGACCAAAATAATAGCTAACCAAAGACAAAATAAAGAAGATAAAGGAAAGAAGAAACAAAAATTCAATGTTGAGTTTTTATCCGTGCTATCGCTCTTCTACATCTCCAAACTTTAATCTCCCTTCATTAAAACTCTTGTCTTGCCGTCACCAATCAGGAAAATAGAACACACCTCCCTCTTGCTACTCCTAGCATATATATATAGGTATATATTGCCTCCTTACATGCATCTCTATCACAATATCTTGATTTATCTTTTCTTTTTATCTATTATCTTATAATATAAATATATTATATTGATATTTTGTTCTCACTTGAATCTTATAATATCCCCTACAAAATAAATTAAGAAATGAGTAGATTTTATATCAAAATATCATTTTATCCTATCATTAATTAAATGATAGAAAAAATATATAAAGGATAATTAAATAAGTATTAAAATATTAATAAATTTAATCAAATATATCTTAGAATATACACTTATTTAATTATAAAATATATATTTATCAAACTCCCCCACACTTAACCATTTGCTTGTCCTCAAGTAAAAGAAAGAAAATTCCATTATTCAAATAAGAAGAACATTGCTTATAACATTCCTAAACAGAGAGTAGCACACCACCACACTTAGATCATGCTAGCAAATTTTAATTTAATTTCTTATAAGAATGGATAACTAAACCAATAACCTTGAACAATTGTAATAATCTCTTAACATTCCAATGACAAAAAGATTGGCAAGTAACAAGTGCAACAATAAAATTAGTAAAGGAATATTAAGTTACTCAACTCCTCCAAAAAAAAATTTGAATGCTCCAATTAACTAAGCTTTTCACTTAGTTTAATAAGGATCATCAGGTAGAAAATTGATTCATTATATTTTTTTCTCCTTTTTTTTTTTCCTATTTTTTCCATCTTGGGTTGTTGTAGGTTCCCTTTTGATGTGATCCTACATATGGGTAATGTGGCACCGGTTACTTATTTACTCTAACAGATATCTCAAGAGGCTTTTAGCCCAACTCATAACCCTCTCTGACTTTACCGTTTGACGCGAGTGCCAACATTGGTGATGAAGTGCCCCCAGTTACTAAGTTAGGTCTAGAGAAGCCTTTAGAGTTGTGTTTCTTATTCTCCTTTTTTGTCTTTTTCTTTGCTCTTTTTTTTTCGGGAGTCATTTCCTTAAATAGAAGCTTTGCTTAACCAACAAGGGTCATCATCATATTTCTAAAGAAATTAAGAGGCAAACTATTCATAAACTAATAATTAGTTGGTCATATTACAAACTAACCCTATTCTCATAGTTCATCTCTAGATTTATACAAAAAATCAAGGCTTAAAAGTTTAACTGAAACTTTTTTACTATTTTAATTTTTTTCAACAACATTTTCTAAAATGGGGAAGGCTCAAATTTAAGTTCAATAACAAGCAATGCAATAATTTCAACTTTTGAAAATCTTGCCAAAAAAGATTTTTTCAATTGCATAAGGACAAGCACAAAAGAAAAAATCATATCCCTTCCCCACACTTAAATCAAACATTGTCCTCAATGTTGCCAAAATTAATAAAGAGAGAAGAGAACTAGTACTCCCCTGGTTTAGTTCTCTGATTCTGACGTGGAGTTCTTCCTCTAACACCTTCAATGATGCTTCACTTTCTTATAACGCAACTTGAGAGGGGTGTTAGCAAAAAATTTGAGGTTAAGAGGCGGCCAAAAAAAAAAGAAAAGAAAAGGAATAATAATTGAAAGCAAAATTCATTATATTAAGTTGCCTCCCAACAAGCGCTAAATTTAAAGTCTTCAGCCAGACTTCTCAACATAATCATCTAATCATACATATCAAGCATCATAATCACCTTGTCTTCATTTCTTTTCAAGTGACAAGGTTTCCAACCAAAAAGGTGCTAATTTATGTTAATTACTTGTAATTTCTCAATCATACATAATCTCAGAGTACAAGCATTTACTGAATTTAAAGGAAGCATAACATGAATATCATTGCAAATAGACATAGGCACTTTCAAAAATTTAGAGCATCCAACAAAATCCACTTGACTCTTATCAGTAAGAGTCAAAGAATCAACAAGAAAGTCATATGCAACAACTCTTGGGATTTCCTCATCAATCTCAACATCAAAATGACATGAATTAGGCTCCATAGCGGGACCCTCTTCTAGACACCCACTATTCTCATCTAAATCAATTCTAAGCTCACAGTCACCTTCTATGTTATCCATAGTCTCACGCAATTCCACATCTTCAACTTTCTCACAAGAATCAACACAAGAAGTTATCATCATGCTTAAGGAATTATCTTGCCTTATAGTCTCAAGGGTTGAAACAATTTGACTCATATATATTCCAATATTTTGGACATTTGACTCAACTCAAGTGACAAGTTCTTTTTGCTTTCTACTAAATCTCTCTGATGCTTCCGGACACTCCTCAAATAATCTTCTAAATTAGATTTCTCCTTATACTCAAGGGTGTGTTCTGATATGTGGATAAGAGTAGAAAGGAGGGTTAATTTCATTAGGGTAATAATTGATATATGGATCTAAAGACTCTTGTTACTCTAAAATTCTACTAGGATAAAATGAATGATCAAAGCAAGTTTGCTTCCTAGTGAATTCATCTCTCCTATAATGACTAATTGTGCTATATGGACAATTCACATATAAATGACTCTCTCTACAACAAACACAAGAAAAGTAACTACAAGGAGAAGAATTTTCAATTCAATCAGCATTTATATTTGTTTGTCTCATTTCATCCACGTGCATATCTAATAAAGAATAAAGAATTAACAATCTATCAACGAATGAATGCTCAAATGAATGTTGTGAATGTTAGATCTCATGTTTTGATGATAACAAAAGAATGGTATGAAAAAGAAGTGATTAATAAATAAGTTTGAGCAAAGGAATAACAGGGATAAGCATCACTTGAAGTAAGCATTGGAGTAATGAAGAAAGGCCAAGATAAAAAGCTGAGAAACTTGATCAGAAGCAAGTTTTCTAAGGCATTACTCGAGGCGGTACTCGAGTAATGAGTCAAAACTTGAAGTAACCAGAGGCACCTTCCAGTAACCTGCCAACGTTACTCGAGTACTTGTGTAAGTATTTTCAAGTTGCTCTCGGCCTGCCAATGTTACTCGAGTAGCTACTCAAGTAACCAGGTAAATACTTGGAGTTGCTCTCGGCCTGCCAATGTTACTCGAGGCGCTACTCGAGTAACCATGTGAAAAACTTTTAGTTGCTTTCAAGTTGCCAATGATACTCGAGTAACTCGGTTTCTGAAAATGTGTTGCTCTCGGCACTTTGTACCACTGTCAATGTTACTCGAGTAGGTACTCGAGTAACACACTGAAGTAAGTGAAAACTTGAAGGTGGTACCCGATTAACGTGATATCATTCTATCTCTTTTTTCTCGAGTTATTACTCTAGTATGCAAGTATCTAATGTTCTATTTTAAGTGAATTCCTCGAGTAGGTACCCGAGTATGCAGAGATATTTTCAAGGAAAACCTCAAGTCATTACCCGAGTAAGTTGTGCCCAAAAAGTAAGTTTACTCGAGTAAGTACTCGAGTAACAAGGTAAGTGCTCTCGGCCTTGAAATCCTGCCAACATTACTGGAGTGAAGCATCGAGTAACCAAAAGTTTATTTGAAGGTTTACTCGAGTTGGTACCCGAGTAACTCATAAAGGTGTAAGTGTATTACTCGAGTAGGTACCCGAGTAAACACACATTTCCAAAGGTTTAAAAATTGATTATTCCATGCATTACTCGAGTAATCTTAAATTTGTCTGTTGACTTGCAGTTAATCAAAGTTTTCCCGATGATACTCGAGTAAGGGATACTCGAGTAGCTACTCGAGTAAGCAAACCCAGAATTTTAGAAATCATTCAAACATTCATTGATTTGTTTCCTATATGATTAATATTTCATTGTATTAGCATTCTTAGTCTATTTACAGATAAACAATGAAGAAATCATATCAAGTAATGGAAGTCAAATGAAACGTTCAAATGCCAACCACCGCCAACGGATATTTTTCAAAAACTGGAAAAGTCAATAGTGGTTGCGCACTCTCCAACGGACGAGAAGAAAATGTTCCAACGGTCATCACCAACATATCTATATATATGGGAACATCCAAACAGAGATAGATAAGAAAAACACATACAACCACAAGATTACACTCAAACTTATCATTACTCTGTTCTTACATTGTATTAGAAACTCTATGCTTCAGTGATTCTTATTCACTCTTGAGAGAGATATTTCATTCAAACTCAATATTTGTTATTGAGGTAACTTAAGGTTGTGGAACCTTGAGTTGGGATTGGATTACAACTTGTAAGGGGGAGCGAGTGTCCAGGTGTAGGAACTTGCTTGTACTGAGGTGCCAAGAACCCACTGAATCTTGGAAGATATAGTGAAATTCTCAGAGAAGCTCTGAGGACTGGACGTAGGTCAAAGTGGTTGTGGCCGAACCAGTATAACTCCCGGTGTACACTTCGGTGATATTTTTCCTTACTCTTTCCTGTTTTAATTTCAACGTCAAATTTTATATTTGCAACGAAATTTTTAAGATCACTCAATTCACCCCCCTCTTGGGTGAAACGCTTGCTCTAACAGTGAATAATTCATGTTTTTTTATCTTCGTTTCTTAAATATGAGTAAAAAAATAAGGAAAAACAAAAAAAAATATTCACAAAACTCAAGCTTAAACTATTAATGCTCAATGAATTCCAACCAAACAGTGTGAGCACACAAGTACCAGGCAACGACACCAAAACTTGATAGCGGCAAAATATAGAGCCAAAAACTTTGCAAGTGTATGTGCCATATCAAGTGATAAAGAGTGAGTAAGATATCGTTCCCATGAAGACTTGATACTAATAATACGGTTGAGCAATGACTTTATACTTGTGCTTAAATTAAGTGAACACAATTTAAATCAAGGTATGAATAAAACTAACTAAAAAACGAAAAATCAAATCTAACTATGTTTTAGGCTAAGGGTGATTCTAGATCTTAAGCGGCAACTTGGATTATTATAGCCTTCATTACTTCTTAGTGTCTAATTTATCCCTTTAATTGCATTTAAAGTTATATTTGATAGTCTAGGTCTCTTTATTACCTAAGAGTGTCTTTCGATTCACTAAAAGGCATTCTAACTATGTTAATCCCTAATGTCTTAGCCAATTAGTACTTAATTAGATTACTTTAAGTACAAGCTTAATGAGACTAAGTAGGGTCGGTAAGTATATATCTATCTTACAAGTAAATTAAGCCCGAAAACCTAATCCTACATGATTCAATTGAAGGTCTATTCTAAATTCTCTATATCTAGGCTCCTTTAGAATACCAAAATAATCTCTCAATCATATGTATCTTGTTTTAGAATAATTAAACACATACACTACTATAAAAAGAGGGAGTTGTGGCGCTTATATTTGAATAAGGTGTGACGCTTAAGAAGCGTCATATATAAAGACACCACAAAAAGAAGTTGTGATGCTTCCAAGCGCCATAGCTTATAATTTTTTTTAAACACCCTTCCTGTGGCGCTTCTTCAGGGAAGCGCCACAAGAAGTTTTTTTTTTTAAAGAATATTTTTTTTTGTATTTTTAATTCATACCCCTATAAATTATACTAACAAAATGAAAAAAGCAAACAACAATGAAATAACTCAAAAATGATACAAACAAATAACTAATTAATAAAATCAATACTAAATATATTTATAACAGTTGTGAATGAATGACTCCAACTTTTAAAGCAAACCAAACTAACACTCCACAGCTTTTAAAGCAAAAAAAAGGTATTAAAGTGCAAATAATATATGTATGTATGTTTATGTATATTGAATGACTTCCACTAGCTTGGTTATGACAACCCTTAAAACTTTGTGACAGTGTGTGTACAGATAGCACTACAACAAAGGAGTATAAAATTTAAAAAAAAATGGCATGTATGCTTGTGCGTGTGTGTGTGTGTCCATAGATGTAGCATAATTTTTTTTTAAAAAAAAAGCATGTATGCGTGTGTATGTGTCTAGATATAGTATAATTTTTTTTTCAAAAAAATGGCTTGTATGCATGTGTGTATGTGTCCAGATGCAATATAAAAAATAAAAAAAATGGCAGCATGTATGTGTGTGTATGTGTCTCCAGAAAGATATATAGATCTATAAAAAAATTTTAAAAAAAATAACGTACTTACAAATTTGCAGTAGTAGGGACTGGATGGACACTGAAGTGGAGACCAACAGAGGAGGAGAGGAAGAAAAACTCTGACTTGGATATAGAGTGGGGACCAAAAGAGTAGGAGAGGACAAAGAAAAAGAAATAAAAGGATGAAGCAAAAACAAAGCCTATGGGGGCAAAAGGGAAAATAAAAGAAAATAAAAGGATGAAGAAAAATGAAGCTTATGGGATAAAAGGGAACAAAAAGGACTAATGAAGGGGAGGGAAAAGGCTGACAATGAAATTGGGAGGAGGGAGAGTGTAAGAATTTTTAAGAGAAGAGGGAAATAATGAAATTGGGATGGAAAAAAGCTGCCATGTGATTGGTGGAGTGAATTTCCTTTATCCACTCCACTTTGGGTGGCGCTTACTTAAATAAGCGTCACCTAAAACCACATAGCAGCTGTGATGCTTCACTAGTTGCTCTCCTTTTCTTTTGTGACTCTTTTCTGATGAAGCGCCACATAAGACTACCCAATTGTTGTGGCCCTTCCTTAATAAAGCGCCACATAATCCCAATAATTTTTTAAAAAAAATTAGTTACAAGTTGTGGCACTTCTTTAAATAAGCGCTATCAAAATGTGCGCCACTAATTCCATTTTTTGTAATAGTGATAATTAAATCAACAAATATAATATAAAAGCAATTAATGACAAAATTATCATCCACTAATCCATAATCAAACTAAATAATCCAAAACTAGCTGTTTAACTATATAAACTAAACATTGTCATAACCAAAATAATAGCTAATCAAACAAAATAAAGAAGATAAATAAAAGGAGAAACAAAAATTCAATGTCGAATTTTCATCCGTGCTGTCGCTCTTCTGCATCTCCAAACTTTAATCTCCCTTCACTAAAGCTCTTGCCTTGCCGTCACCAATAAGAAAAATAGAACACACCTCGCTCTTGCTACTCCTAGCATATATATAGGTATATATTGCCTCATTGCATGCGTCTCCATCACAATATCTTGATTTATCTTTTTTTTTTATCGATTATCTTATAATATAGATATATTATATTAATATTCCGTTCTCACTTGAATCTTATAATATTCCCTGCAAAATAAATTAAGAAATAAATAGATTTTATACCAAAATATCCTTTTATCCTATCATTAATCAAATGATAGGAAAAAAATATAAAGGATAATTAAATAAATATAAAATAACAATAACTTTAATCAAATATATCTTAGAATTTACACTTATTTAATTATAAAATATATACTTATCAACAAGCCACCGGAAACGTAGTTAAAAACCGTCAATCTCCCCCCTCCTTGTATGCGAGTTAAACATGGTACTTGGCACTCTTTATAGGAAATATCTGTCTAATTAATCCATAAATCTAATAACCATTATGAGTCTTCAGTGTTTGTTACTGACATCTTTAATTATTATTATTAAGTGTGTTAATGACTATGTAATCACCCATTTGATTGTACTTATCTGCATTAACTGATGAGTTAATTATCTTTAAATGTATTTAAGTGTGCCCAATGTCATGATGATTCGTGGCTTATAAAAGGGGCATGAGACCGAAGGTCTAGGGATAAGCTCTAGCATTTGAGCAACTTCTCTTTCCTCCTCTTGTGTTTTGCCTTATTGAGTTCTATTATCTTTTATAGTTCTGGTCACCCTGTTTTTGCAGAAAGGGTTCTTCTAATTCTGGGGATGTCACTTCTTACTTGCTGGTAGTTACGGAATAGCTTTTAAGGACAGTATTCTCAGGCACAACTCAAATCAACTCTCTTATTTGTAGGTGATGCCGCTAACAAGATTTGCATGTCACTATAAAGGACTGAAAGATCTACTAAATTGTGTGACAATTTAGGAGCTGTCGCTAATAATCTTAAGAGGTAGTCTCTATTAATCTTTTTGTTGTGGTGTGCATCAACAACAAAGTTCTTGAATGGCCTTTGAGCTTTGTCCTAATTTGATAGTTATATTTAAATGGGTGAAGGTGCAAAAATACCCATCTACATATCGCGTATGTGTGTCTGGTACCATATACAATCCTTAAGTGCAAAAATACCTATGATCTTTACAAAAAGGGGCAAAAATACTAGCTCCATCAATTAGGGCAAACGACCGTTAAGTTTTTTTGTGGGTCCCACTTTAATATTTTTAAATAATTATTTTAAAGGTTAAGGTGCAAAATTACCTATCTACATATCCTTCGGGTGGAAAAATACCCATGATCATTGAAAAAGTAGACAAAAATGCCAGCTTCATTAATGAAGGCAAACGCCCGTTAATTTCTAATTTTGTGAACCCCACTTTAATCATATTTAAATAATTATTTAAAAAACTCTCACCCCTCCCTCTCTTTTCCCGCACCCTTTCCCTCTCCCCCTCCTTTCTCTCTCCCCCTCCAAACTAGAGCTCCACCTTCACACCAGCAATAACTCTCTCCGGCCACCCACATGGTACTAACTAAAAGCTTAATGTAGAGAGGTATTTTAAGATTTTAATTAATACCTATGATCATTAAAAAAGGGCGACAAAATGCTGCTTTTAGTTAATACCTATTATCATTGTGTCTGCTTTTTTAATGATCATAGCTTTTAATTAATAACTATGATAATTAAAAAGGGGACAAAATGCCATCTCCATTAATGAAGACAAATGTTCGTTAATTTTTGACTTCGTTAATGAAGGGAAAAGTTTTGATGATGAACTACAAAAGTGTATTTGGAGGGAGCAGGTAGTATAAAGGTTATGACCATATGGGTGGCCGGAGAGAGTTATTGCCAGTGTGAAGGTGGGGCTCTAATTTGGAGAGGGAGAGAGAAAGGAGGGTGAGAGGGAAAGGGGTGCGAGAAGAGAGAAAGGGTGATGGTTTTTTAAATAATTATTTAAAAATGATTAAAGTGGGCCCACAAAACCAGAAATTAAAGAATGTTTGCCTTCATTAACGAAGCTGGCATTTTTATCCACTTTTTTAATGATCATAGGTATTTTTTCACATGAAGGATATGTAGATAAGTAATTTTGCACCTTAGCCCCTAAAATAATTATTTAAAAAATATTAAAGTGGGGCCTACAAAAAAAACTTAACGGTCATTTGCCTTAATTGACGAAGCTGGTATTTTTGCCCCTTTTTATAAAGATAATGGGTATTTTTGCACCCAAGAATTGTATATGGTGCCAGACGCACATGCGGGATATTTAGATGGGTATTTTTGCACCTTCGCCCTATTTAAATTAGTATTTTCCTCTTTTGTAGGAATATTGAATTAGTCTCACACTTTTATTTATGCCTCATTACAAGACATTTTTGAGTCCTCTTTACAAAGAATCCAACTTGAACAGGCTATTCCTTATCTTCATGGTAGTATTGAGACGATAAAAATTCATTTTTGCGGTGCTAATCTTAGATTAGCATAAGCCCTCTGGTGATCATAAAGATTAGGGATGATATAAGAATTGATTGTTAACTCGTATTGGTAGCGGGGCATGGTTACCTAATGTGGTGATTCATGGAACATATAAAAGGATATATTGAGGGACTGAGTTTGATGATGTTTTATGAATAAAACTAGGGTGTAGGGCATGTGCCATATGCTCAAGAGGGCCATGGTGGTTGTGAACCCCAAATGCCACGTTCGTTTTTCAGCTGGACTCATATAAGACCTCATAAATGCTACCTTTAAGATGGATAAAGTCCCAGTGGTGGTGGTGGAGATGTCTGGAAAATTGTGTTGCCCAATCTCTGCAAAGCAAGGTGAAACCATTGCTGAGTGTCACACTGATTAGGTATTTCCTTCATAAGCAAGCACGCACGAACCTATGGATAGACACACGATTTCATGCTTTATGGTAGTCATGTGGAAATAATCTCATTGATTCCGATCGCTTAGTGGCGTCTTTGTGCTAATTGTGATCATAACTGAAACTCAAATATTTATTTGTGTTTGCTTCTCTGGTTCTTGTTAGAGGCAAGTGGCTCCCTTGTATTATAATGAGTTTATTTTCTCTCAGGAAGGAAAAGAAATGTTTTAAATCATTTGGATGGCCGTTGCGTGTCATGTGGACATGAATGATGAGTTTATTTGTATTTAAATGTGAATGAATTATTTTGAACTGGTTATTTAAAGCATGTAATTGCAGCTTTGTTAACATCTAATTATGTTTGTCACCAGAGAATGCATGGCCTGTTATAGTTAGGAGAGGGGCCTCTCCATTTCCCTTACCTTCCACTTCCCTCCACTTCTTTATTCTCACCGTCAGATTAACTCTGAATGGTTAAGATTTAATATTCTATAAAAATATTATTATAATATTAAATAACAAAAATGTATATAAATAAATTTAAATCATTAAAATTTGATATAACTGTTCATATCTTTATACTTTTGTTAACGTATTTTATGTATAATTTTTAATTTGTATATGATATTAAATCTTAACCGTTTAGAGTTAATCTAATGGTGAAAATAAAGAAGTGGAGGGAAGTGGATGGTAAGGGAAGTGGAGAGACCCCTCTCCCCGTATTTATACATTTAGAAGGAAGAATAGTAGTATTTAATAGCCCTCTAGGTCCGTGGAAAACGACGTTGGTGTAATAATAAGGGAATTATATATTAAATTACCTGAGGAATTTTGTTTTACCATAAAAATGATGAATATTGAATTGGTAATAAAGTCCAAAGCAGGCAGATTGTTAGTCTAATACTTTTTTACCACTAATAACAATATATAATTCTTACTGTATGGTTTGTAACTGTCATGATACCAGTATGGGCTGTTAATTATTAGTGTGGTCTGGCCATAATTTACCAATTGTTACGATTTGTGTTTTTACCCCATTGTAGTCAATCGCGGAAAGAAAATTTTTTGAGTGCTACAAGCAATTGCAATATTAAAATTGTGGGGGTGTGCGTCAGTTTTGAAAGCAACATCCATGTATATACAATAACCATTGATTTTATTGTGAAAGAAACCTTGGAGATTTGGTGATGATATTTTGTGAAATTAGAATGATATTATTTAATTTGAGAATATTCTAATTTAATTAGAATGGAAGGGGATTATAAGGTGTGAGATTCTAACTCAATTAGAATCATTAGATAAGATAAAGTGTAAAAAACTTCTTTTTCAAATTTAAATGAGTATTTAAAAGTGTGGGGTCACCTAACATGTGAAGGTACCTTATAAATTTTAAAGTTGCTTAATATAATTTGAGATATTTGAAAGTGTGGGAGTATTATATAAAGTTGCAAATTGTTTCTAACCTCATTTGATAAAGCCAAATTGTGATTTAAAATTAATTATGTGGAGGCTTTGTTTTTTGCTATTAAGAGAAAATTAATGAATTATGAAATTCTTGTGTGGCTTGAAACGAGTTTATGATGGTGGTATGAAAATTTAATCATTCTCATGATGTGAAGGTATATATTTATAGTGGTATAAGCATGCATGGCTATTGTGAATATTCCTTATGATGCTACCATAAATTTTGAAGTGACTTTGTAACTCAATTTGGGTATACACAAATTGTTAAGAATTTGTTGCATTGAAGGATGTTAATCCCTGTGACATAACTTGTGCTATATGGAGATTGAGCATATGTGATTATGTAGCCCTATGAGGGAAATAAAATATTTGAGAGGTATCATAAATGTTGGTACGGTGTGCGGTCGATTCCTATTGTATTGAGATATACGGATGTTAACTGAGTTTCAGTTTTATATGAGAAAATTTACTAGTAGACAAAATAAATATTATGTGACACAGAGATTATTACTTTGAAATTAGTTGAAATTGAACGCTAAGTTGTATAAAACTTCTTAGCAAATATTATGGTGTAAAAACCAACATTTAGTGTCCATGAATTAAGACTGCCAAATGACAATAGCCATAGTAAATAAACAAATGCGCCACATGTCCCTCTCATCCACTCGCTGCCATGTGTCGGCTCCTCATGCTGCCATGTGTCTCTACTTCTCATAATTCTTGAAAATGCTTCTCCTCCTGTTTGAACCTATGACCTCATGGTGCTAACGCCTTCGTGCGCGAGCATTTGCTAGTTATGCCGAAATGAACTTGTGTTAAATTATTACATATTGTTATATATATATAATATTATCATATATATACACATACACACGTAATTAATTAATTAATTAGATATATATATATATATGATAATTAATTATTAATTATATATAATATTATTAAAAAATAATGATAAATTAAATAAACATGTAAAAATTATTTATATATTTAATTAACCAATTTTATGCGACGGAAAAATTCCATGGCAAAATTACCCACGGAATTCCATCGCAAATTCCATGGCTAAATTAGCCAAGGAAAACTTCCATCAGAAATCGAGTGTTTTTTTGTAATGTCAGCTAATGGTACTTCCTTTGACACATGTGGGGGTTTGTTATAAATAATATGTGTGGGTGTGTCAAAGGAAGAGTCTCACATTGAATGGGATTGTGGTGTCCAAGTAATAACAAATGATCTTGGGCTAATATATGGGCTAATAGGAGAAATAGGCTTAGTTGCACGACAACAAGCCACCAGAAACATAGTTGAAATCTAGTAATTTCCCCTCTTTTTGTGTGCAAGTTAAACGCAGTACTGGGCACTCTTTATAAGAAATGTCCATCTAATTAATATGTCACTCTGATAACCATTATGAGTCTTCAATATTTGTAATCGTTTTTAATCATTATTAAGTGTATTAATGACTATGTAACTATCCATTTAATTGTACTTATGTGCATTAACTGAGGAGTTAATCATCTTTAAATGTGCCCAATGTCATGATGATCCACGGCCTATAAAAGGAGCATGTGACCAAAGGTCTGGGGATTAGCTCTAGCCTTCAAGCAATTTTTATTTCCTTCTTTTGTGTTTTGCCTCGTTGAATTTTATTATCTTCCATAATTCTACTCACCCTATTTTTGCAGGAAGAGTTTGATTTTGGGGAGTGCCGCTTCTTATCTACCAATAGTTGTAGAATAGCTCTTAAAGACAATGTCCTCGAGCACAACTCGAATCAACTCTCTTATTTGCAAGTGATGCGGCTAACAGGATTTGCATGTCACTACAGAGAACTTGGAAGATCTACTGAATTGTATGACAATCTCATACTTTCAGGGTAGTATTGAGACCAAACAAACTTCATAGGCCATATTGAGATTTTGTGAATACTTTCATGACAGATTTATACCTTAACTCTAAAAAATAATGTCGTTTAGTGTCAAAAAATAATACTTTCACCGCTCGAATAGAAAGAAGAGCTACAGAGAATGCCTTTTCCTATTTAGCTATAATGTGTGCACGTTTGATTCAACAAGATCGGATTTGTCAATTTACTATAAGGGCAGAGGGCCCTAATTAATTAATTAAATTAAATTATCGATTATTTTTATAATTAGTATTGAAGTTTTTTGGGAAAATCCCTAAAAAAAGAACTTTAAAAATGCTCAAGGACAAAAAAGTGTTGTGAACATTTATAATAGTAGACAAGTGTGAGGGCTTGATTTGTAATTTTCAAAATTAAATAGAAATGACATAAATATCCCTCTAATTTAAAAAACGTGCTCCCATTTTTTATAAGGTTTTAAATAGTTCTAATAAAATTTTTACAAATTTCAATTCAAAATTCACTCCTTACCATAGTGGTAAGATATTGATTCCTACTTCTGATAAGGGTTTCACAAGTTCATATATAAGGTTTTCACAAATTCCAATTCAAAATTCACCACTTGCTATAGTGGCAAGGTATTAATTCCCACTTCTAATAAGGGTTTCACAAGTTCAGATATGGTTTTAACAAATTCTAATAAGATTTTCATAAATTTTAATTCAAAAATCACCACTTACAACAAATAGTAAGGTATTGATTCCCACTATTAATAAAGATTTAACAAGTTTAAATAAAGGTTTAACAAATTTTGGTAATCTTATTTGATTGCAAGTAATAATTTTTGAATTGGAATTTGTGAAAAGCTTATCATAACTCGTTAAAACCTTATATGATCTTGTTAAATCCTTATAAAAAATGAGAGCATGTTTTTTAAAATCAAAGGGATATTTTATCATTTCTATTTAATTTTAAAAATGATAAATCAGGTTCTCACACCTCTATGATATTATGAATATTCAGAAAATATTTTTATTCTTTAACATTTTTTTAAGTTCTTTTTTAAAAATTTTCCCAAGTTTTCCTTTATTTCATTTACTATTATATTTATGAATTAAAGTGTAAATTCGTCTCAAAAAAATTTGTGAAAGAAAAAATGGCAGCCACACCCATTCTAAATTATAACACCTCTTCCTCTCTTTATTTCTCTCTCCCACCCTCACTCGCTTTCTGGATTGATCTATCGCCCACAGTCATAGAGATGAAATCGATCCTTGCTGTTATTCTCACCATCTCTTCCCTCACTATCGTAGCTGCCAATTCTGAGGCTCCAAATCTGGATCTCCCCTTTTCTCTCTCCCTCTCATTCACCAACCATCTTCATCGTCTTCCTTGCATCCCACTTTCTCCTTGGTCCTAGTGTTGCTCAAATGGGGCAATGGCGAACCAAATCCCCTCATTTCCTACTCCTAGTGATGGAGCACCGATGTAGGAGCCAAGAGCAGTGGCTCCGCTAGAAGGTATGCCTCTCTAGTTTTCTTTGTTTTTAATTTTCTTTTCTGCTTTATTCTGTGAACTTGTGATTGAGGTTATGGGTTTTAAAGATTCGATCTTGACATTGTGCTAGATCTTGCAACAGCGATCATAGAGTAGAAAGATCAAGAAAGACAATGAAGTTTTTGGGGTAGTGTTAAATCTGGAAAGGTATAGACATTTTGGTGTTCAATAATCAACACCTATCTTTGGTGAATGATTGATTTGAAGATGAAGATCTTGTGTGTTCTGTATGTTCTTTTTTTAAGATGACTGGTTTAAAGATGGCTTGTGTAAGTCCCTCGTCGCCGGTGGTGTTGCAAAAGGAGTGTAAGTTATATTCTCATCAATGCAATTTTTTATTTCAAGGATCCTAGTTCGTTGGAAGACAAGCTTTACTTTTCCTATGCACTGATGACTGGGTTTAAATCCTAGTTCTTTTTTCTTAAAGTAATGTTTATCTTTGTACTAAGAAGAAGAAAAAGAAGAAGAAGAAGAAGAAGAAGGGGGTAGGAGGGGCATATATTATATTATATTATATTATATTTTTTTATTGAAGTTTTATCTTTTGTGGTAAAAATAGCACTGCTTTAATTTTCATGTTCCATTATAAATGAGGGTAAATATTTTTGGGAAAATCACTCCTAGGTCCCAAGAAACAAAGATGATAACAGAAAAGTCCCTAGGGACTGTTCTGTGATTATTTTTATAAGTCAAATGACAAATATGCCTCCAAGAATTTAAACTCTCCTTTATTACAGGCGTTCACCTTCGTTCAAAAAAGAAGCATTTTAAAACTTGCTCTGCTTTTGGCTCTTGAGCTGTTCCCGTTGAATCGGAGTCTGTCGCTCCTCTGCTCGAGTTGTCCTTGGCTCTTTCGGTGTAGAAGGCTCTGTCGTTCCTTCATAGTTGCAGTATCCGTCGCTCCTCTCACGCTGCAGGCTCCATCGGTCCTCCAAAGCCCAAGCGTGCATCGGTCCCCTAACAGCCAGCCCCCGTCAGTCCTCTAAAGCCACAAGGTCTGCCACTCCTCTGAAGTCCAACGGTCCATCGCTGCCCCCAACACCCAGCCTCGGTCGTCGCTCCTCTGCAGATTCGGCAAAATAGAACAAAGAAGGTGAGTGAAAAGAATTATAGCAATGTTGGATTTTTTAACTAGTTTGAAATTAGAATTGGATAGCAGAATCAGTTGCACATGAACTGAACAATGCTTAGGAGGTGTGGGTGATTTTCCCATATGAAATTGTTTTCTGTGGGGGGCTCACTGATCCTGAAATGAAATTGAATTTTTTCTATATAAACTTGCATATAATCATGATGACTACTGCGTGCGTACTAGTTATGTATACTTGCTTGTGTGCTTTTGAAATGTGAGTTGACAGTAGTCTGCATTATGATAGTGGTGATTGGGTTGATCTCATGTCTTCATCTTATTCCTGTTGATGTCGCTTTAAAGTTAGATGCTTTAGATAGTTTGATTATGTGGTTTTAATCCTAGGATAGTTTGAATTGCTACATTCAATGTTATCATCAGTGCGTGTTTTTTTAAAAAATAATTTTCCTCATATTTAGTATTGCACTCTAACTAACTTCCCTCCATTGTTATAATTACATAACATACAACTACATGTTATGGGCAGAAAGTCATGTTCGTAGCAATTAATAATTAGAAATGATTAGCACCTATTGATATTTGCTTATATTGACGAAATTGGGTCAATGAAAATTGGTTGGAATTTGTAAAGTAATCCCTTGCTATTGGGAGTAATGCATGTCTTATGTTTGTGGTGGTGGGTGATTGAAGTAGTAATTATGTTTTAGGTTAAGAAGAAAATGCCAAATAATAAAAAAAAATAAAGATAAAGACGAAGAGAGACAGCCAAAAGTGTCTGCGTGTATATTATTCACGCAAGAGTATTATCAGAATGAGAAAAACAAGAATGAGGAGTTTAAGCCTTTTAAAGAGGAGAGTCAATTGGTGAAAGAAGCTTGGAACTCATTGAAAGATGACGAGAAGGAGACATATAGGGTGAGGGCGAAGAAATTAAGAAGCCGGGAAAAAGGGATAAAACATGTGATTCCATTCTTGACTCGTTGTGCCCCTAATCAGTTTATGAAAGTGTGCAAAAGTGTGAAGAATAGAGAACATAGGATAGAGCGGATATAAAAAGTTGGATTTGATAAGTTGGTTAACATATACTGCTTACAAATCCTCCGAGATTTATGTAGTCAGTTTATGGTTGCATTTGACCCTCCAACTAACAATGTTTCGATTAAAAGGAGGTCACTTCACATCCGTCGGGAAGATGTAAAAGAATTTATGGGCTTACCGTGTGATGGGGGACATTGAAAGAAATGTGACGAAGGAAGATGAATGTTTTTAGCAATTGAAAATATTGTATGGGACAGTGCCATGTAAGACGATCGGAAAATGACTAATTAAGAGAAAGGAGGATCCAGATTTTGAATTCCTCTTTGTTATGTATGCATTGGAAACTCTTTTGTATCCCGAAGCGAGTGTTAAATTGAGTGACCAAGTGTTAAAGGTGATGGTAACAAATGAAGCTTTTAAGTACTATGATTGGGCGACCTTCGTGTTGAATGAACTATCCAATTTAGTTGCACAGTACAAGAAAGAAGTCAGGAAAGGGAAAGCTTCAGGAAGAATCAAAGTAGGAGGATGTATATATTTTCTGATGGTAAGTGCAAGTTTTATTCATGTAACCTAAGTTGTAAACTGCTGCATTAAATGTTAACATTTGCTGCTGGTAAATTGATATTTTAATTTTATAAAGGTTTTTTGCTTGCAACATTTTCCCCTCGTTCAACTACAAGCCTCTACAAATGACAATGTGATTGGATATTGGAATAATAATAACATCAAGAGTAGAGTGCAAATAGAGAAGGAAAGCAACCAAGGCTTGCTATATTATGTAGGTAATGTAGTTGGGGATCCCTCTTTGGAATTGTATAAACAAAATATGTTAACACGCTAAGTATTGAAATTTGACGCCAGCTTCACATTCCGTCCAAATTATTGTATGATTAATGTTTTCCTCCTAATTTGTAGGAAATCAAGAAAGCTTATGAAATACTTATATTAAAGGTGGTGTCAATGGTGCAAGAGAAAATGGTTTCCCTACAGGCAGGTTGATGGGCGAGGGGAAAATCAATGGAGGGGAAGAAAATTTGGAAGATGAACAATCTTCATCAGAAAATGAAGATGAACAACCTTTATCGACAAGTGAAGATGACGATGCTAACATAAGAAAAGGAGTAGATGACGAAGTTCGGTCTACAAATGAAGATGAAGGGTCCGAGGAAGAAAATTATGGTAAAGCTGATAGGGTAGGCAAAGAGGAAGAATAAGGATAGGAAGTGGGGCGCAAAAAAAATAAAGGAAATGAAGGTGAGGGAAAAGATGAGTATGATGCAGATGTATTGAAAGGGGAGCAAGAATTACAATTGAGAAAATCCATAAGGGTAAAAAAAACTTGTTATTGCCTCTCTCTGGGTGACAAAAATAGGTAAGAAAAGAACAAAAGATGATAAGGAAGAGGAAACTTTATACCTGTTATGGACAATAAGATGTAATAAAGAGGAGACCCAAGAGTAATTCATTAAACTTCTTCTATCTTTGTTGAGTTGAACAACGAAAACTGACTGAAAAACGTTATTTGTCTTATAGGGAGTTTGTAGATATGTATGATTATTTCGTCACCTGAGGTGAACTATGTTGTCTACGTAAAAGGGGGTGGATTAATAATAGGGTAAGTTACATATATAGTAAACTCATAGTTAGTTACTTTAGTGTGCTAATTACCTACATTTACGTATTTATGCACAATTTATGTCAATGGTTGGAAAGACATTGGTGGGGGATCAATTGCACAAGTCTAGTCGCGTAAGTAGACACAAGTTTAGCTGTGTGAGTAGACTCATAGTTATTTCTTCATGCAGAGAGATTGCAACATTAACGTACTTTTGCCCAGTTCACTTCATTATTGTCATGACACAACATAGCAAGGACAACAACACAGCGATTATTGACAATTTCATATGTGCAATTTACAACAGATGCATATAATTAAGTTGTAGTGCTTACATACTGGCTTATCAACCATTCCTTAGCAAGAAAATCTCCTTGTTGCTTTTGGCTCAATCTCTTCGCTTTGCTTGTCTAGTCACCCCCTTTAAGTACATCTTCTTCCTTATTTTGAAACATTATATATGTCAGCTGGTCCACCAATGAGTCAAGGGCATAGAAATGCATTGTCTTAGTATCCAAAACATAACAAACTAGTAATCGAGCGGCAGTGTAGGAGCAAAGATGAAGTTGCAATCCTTAATATTGTACCCAATATGTTTAAGAAGGATCTTCGCTTTATTCGCTTTTGATGACCAGTTCTTTGGATTCGCAGACATTTTTTCCATCAACTCTGAAGAAAAAATGTGTCTACTCATGCGGCTATACTTGTACAATTGATCCCCCACTAAGGTCTTTCCAACCATTGACATAAATTGTGCATATATACGTAAATGCAGATAATTAGCACACTAAAGTAACTAACTATGAGTTTACTATATATGTAACTTACCCCGTTATTAATCCACCCCCTTTCACGTAGACAATATAGTTCACCTCGGGTGACAAAATAATCATACATATCTACAAATTCCCTATAAGACAAACAAGCGTTTTTCAATCAATTTTCGTTGTTCAACTCAACAAAGATAGAAGAAGTTTAATGACTTACTCCTAGGCCTCCTCTTTATTACATCTTCTTGTGCACAACTGGTATAAAGTTTCCTTGTCCTTGTCATCTTTGTTCTTTTCTTACCTATTGTTGTCACCCAGGGAGAGGCAATAGCAAGTTTTTACCATTGCGAATTTCCTCAATTGTAATTTTTGCTCCCCTTTTAGTACATATTCATCACACTCATATTTGCTCTCACCTTCCTTTACTTCAGTTTTTTTGTGCCCCACTTCTTGTCCTTGTTCTTCCTCTTTGCCTGCCCTATTAGCTTCACCATCATTTTCTTCCTTGGACCCTTCATCTTCATTTATAAACCGAACTTCATCATCTACTCCTTTTCCTATGTCAGCCCCGTCACACTTGTCGATGAAGGTTGTTCATCTTCATTGTCTGATAAAGATTATTTGTCTTCTAAATTTTCTTCCCCTCCATCAATTTTTCCCCTACCCAACAATCTTGCTTGAAAGGAAACCAGTTCCTCTTGTAACATTGACACCACCCTTGACATATGTCTTTTATATGTTCTCTTGATTTCTTGCAAATTAGAAGGAAAACATTAATCATACAATAATTTGGACGAAATGTGAAGTTGACGTCAAATTTCAATACTTACTTGGTGTGTTAACATATTTTGTTTATGCAATTCCAAAGAGAGACCCCCAGCTACATTACCTACATAATGTAACAAGCCTTGGTTGCTTTCCTTCTCTATTTGCACTCTACTCTTGATGTTGTTATCATTCTAATATCCAATCGCATCATCATTTGTAGAGACTTGTAGTTGGCCGAGGGGAAAATGTTGCAAGCAAAAAACCTTCATAAAATTAAAATATCAACTTACCAGCGGCAAATGTCAACATTTAATGAAGCAATTTACAACTTAGGTTACATGGATGGAACTTGCACTTTCCATCAGAAAATATATACATTCTCTTACATTGATTCTTCCTGAAGCTTTCCCTTTCCTAATTTTTTTTTTCTTATACTGTGCAAGTAAATTGGATAGTTCATTCAACACAAATGTCACCCAATCATAGTCCTCAAGAACTCCCTTTGTTGCCACTATCACCTTTAACATTATGTCACTCACTTTAACACTCGCTCAAGAACACAAGAGTGTTCCCAATGCATACATAACAAAGACGAATTCAAAATCCGGATCCTCCTCTCTCTCTCAATTAGGCATTTTATGATCGTCTTGTATGACACTGTCCCATACAATGTTTTCAATTGCTGAAAACCTTCATCTTCCTTCATCACATTTCTTTCAATGTCCCCCATCACACAATAAGCCAATAAATTCTTTTACATCTTCCCGATGGATGTGAAGTGACCTCCCTCTAATCGAAACATTGTTAATTGGAGAGTCAAATGCACCTATAAACTGACTACATAAATCTCGAAGGATTTGTGAGCAACATATGTTAACCAACATATCAAATCCAACTTTTTATAGCCGCTCCATCCTATCTTCTCTATTCTTCACACTTTTACATACTTTCATAAACTGATTAAGGGCACAACGAGTCAAGAATGGAACCACATATTTTGTCCATTTTTCTCGGCTTCTTAATTTCTTTGCCCTCACCCTATATGTCTCCTTCTTGTCATCTTTTAATGCATTCCAAGCTTTTTTCATCAACTAACTCTCCTCTTTAAAAGGCCTAAACTCCTCATTCTTGTTCTGATAATACTCTTACGTGAACAATATAGACATATACACTTTTGGCCGCTTCTCTTCGTCTTTACCTTTACTTTTCTGTTGTTCGGCATTTTCTTCTTAACATGAAACATAATTACTACTTCAATCACCCACCACCACAAACATTAGACATGCATTGCTCTCAATAGCAAGGGATTACTTTGTAAATTCCAACAAATTTTTATTGATCCAATTTCATCAATATAAGCAAATATCAATATGCGCTAATCATTTCTAATCATTAATTGCTACGAACATGACTTTCTGCTCATAGCATGTGGCTATATGTTATGTAATTATAACAATGGGGGGGAAGTTAGTTAGAGTCCAATACTAAATATGAGGAAAATTATTTTTTAAAAAACCACGCAATGATGATAACATTGAATGTAGCAGTTCAAACTATACTAGGATTAAAACCACATAGTCAAATTATCTAAAGCATCTAACTTTAAAGTGATATCACCAGGAATAAGATAAAGACATGAAATCAACCCAATCACCACTATCATAATGCAAATTACTATCAACTCACATTTTAAAGGCACACAAGCAAGTATACATAACTAGTATGCATGCAGTAGTCTTCATGATTATATGCAAGTTTATATAGAAAAAATTTAATTTCATTTCAAGATCAGTGAACCCCCCCCCCCCACAGAAAACGATTTCATATAGGGAAAATTATCCACACCTCTTAAGCATTGTTCAATTCATGTGCAACTAATTCTACTATCTAATTCTAATATCAAACTAGTTAAAAAAAATCCAACATTGCTATAATTCTTTTCACTCACCTTCTCTTTTCTGTTTTGCCCAATCCACAGAGGAGCGACAACCGAGGCTGGGTGTTGGGGGTAGTGACGGACCGTTAGGCTTCAGAGGAGTGACGGACATGCGGCTTTAGAGGATCGACGGGGGTTGGCTGTTAGGGGACCAATACACGCTAGGGCTTCAGAGGACTGACGGAGCTTGCGGTGTGAGAAGAGTGACGGATGCTGCAGTGTCAGAGGAACGACAGAGCCTTCTGCACTAGAGGAGCCAAGGACTACGACTCGTAGCAAAGGAGCGACGAACTCCGATTCGACAGGAACGGCCCAAAAGCTAGAAGTAATACAAGTTTTAAAATGCTTTTTTTAACGAAGGTGAACACCTGTAATGAAGGAGAGTTTAAATTCTTGGGGGCATCTTTGTCATTTGACTTTGGGAAATAATCATAGAAAAGTCTCTAGGGACTTTTTTTATATTTGACTTTTCTGTTATTATCTTTGTTCCTTGGGTCTTGGAAGTGATTTTCCCTATTATCTTTTTTGGTATTTATTATAAAATTTCATGTTAAATAATACATAAAATATCATCTTATCTGTTATATGTAATTATCACAAAAACTAATATCCTTTTTAGTAATTTGACCATGAAAAGAGTGATTCTAATCATAATATCCAAAAACTATCATTTTTTCAAAATCACTTTTTTTTCTAGAATTTATTCTCTCATAATCTATTCTCCAAAATCACTTTTATCACTTTTTTTTCATAAGCTATTTTCTAAAAGCTAATCCAAACACACTCTATGATTTCAAAAATGTTGACGTGGCCATGACTTGGATCATTAAGTGCCACATGAGAGTGCCACGTGGGAGTCTTAGTTAAACATAACAGTCAAACTTAACAAGAAATACTTACATATTTTAGGACTACCACATCATCTGAACTCTATCCAATAAAAACACAAGAACTTATATCATTTTAATCATAATTGGCTGATGACTCGTCTGAAATCTGAAAAATCAAATTTTATCTTTTTTTTTAAGAAAAATATTGAGCAACATTTTGTTTAAGTTTTTTTTTTTCAAATTGAGATGTTTTTTCATAAAAACAAGATAAAATCTGAATTTTTCCAAATGAATCACCAACCAACTAGATTAAAATCATCTCAATGTTATGTTTTTATTGAACAAAGTTTAAATGACATGATACTCCTGAAATATGTAAATATTTCTCCAAACTTAATATCTGTTAATATTGGGGCAACATTGCTACCTTTTAAAATTTTTAGAACAATATTGAAACTAAAAAAACTTCCAAAATTGCTGTTCTGCAAATACTTTCCACCTACGTGTATTTGCACCTTAACCTTATATTTATTTATTCGATGTGCCAGATGTGCCAAACAAATCCTTGCTGCTATACTTACCACAATAGGCTAAAAATGGACGCCCTTCGATACAATCTCACCAACAACTTTTTGCGGTTTTGTAACAGATTGATATCAAATCATCCTTTCCTCTAAAACTGTGATTCACCTTCCTCCCTGTTGAATGAACAAAGCCTTTTTCCCTACCTTTGCCCTTTGACCACATTGTCAGTTTTGTTTCTGTTTAATCATATTCATTCTACAGCAAAAACTATCTTGCTTCTTGCATATGCGAGCAAAGGACGGATATAATTGTACTTTCCGAAGGAAGTAATGATCATAACGCTGTAGACCTTCGTGGTCCATATCATTCAATGGCATCAGATCTATACGATCAATCTTCGTCTCCTCTCTCCAAATCTCCATGGTCATCTCACTTTCATGACGCTTCTCCTTTTTCTGCATCTCCCATGGAAGATAGCTCCTCGTCCAGTGTTTTACTGGGCTCGTTAATCCGGCAAGAAGGCCATATATACTCGCTTGCGGCATGCAAGGATTTGTTGTATACAGGATCCGATAGCAAGAACATTCGGGTATGGAAGGACCACAAGGAATTTTCAGGATTCAAGGCGAATAGTGGTTTGGTAAAAGCAATTGTGATTGCCGGAGAAAGAATCCTCACCGGTCATCAAGACGGAAAGATCCGGGTCTGGAAAGTCTCCGGCAAGGATCAAACCCTGTACAAGCGAATGACCACCATGCCTACTCTAAGAAATTACATCAAATGCGCAACGAAACCTAGCAATTACGTAGAAACTCAGGACAAACGACGTCGGAGCAAGCTCTGGATCAAGCACTACGACGCCATTTCGTGCCTCGGCATAACAGAGGATTGCTCCCTGATTTATTCAGCTTCTTGGGATAAAACGTTCAAAGTGTGGCGTGCATCGAACTACAAATGCCTAGAATCCGTAACCGCTCACGACGACGCCGTTAATGCTTTGGCTCTGGGATTCAACGGATTGGTATTCACCGGATCCGCCGACGGCACCGTGAAGGTATGGCGGATGGAGCTACAAGGAAAAGGAACGAAGCATTTTTTCTCAAGTGTATTGATGAAGCAAGAGAGTGCGATAACGGCATTGGCAATAAATCCAGAAGGGAACGTTCTGTATTGTGGTTCGTCCGATGGATTAGTGAATTACTGGGAGTGGGATCGGAGTTTATCTCACGGCGGCGTTTTGAGGGGACATAAATTGGCGGTTCTGTGCTTAGCGACGGCACAGAATCTCGTGTTCAGTGGATCTGCTGATGCGTCGATTTGTGTGTGGAAAAGGTCGCTGAACGGAGAGCACCATTGTATGTCGATTCTGAACAGCCATACCGGTCCGGTGAAGTGTCTGGCGGTGGAGAAAGATCACGAGGCTATGTGCAACGAACGAAGGTGGATTCTGTACAGTGGGAGTTTGGACAAATCGGTGAAGACTTGGCGAGTGTCGGAGCAATCACATGTTCAACAGCATCAATTGCATCGTAATAGTACTGAAGTTTACCCCAGATCTTCGTCTCTGCGAAAATTGGGATCAAGAAGACATTGAAAGCAGAGTTGTACGTACGTGGAATTGTGGATCTGTATATATTTTTATGTGATTTTGATTCTTTTGAACTGCGATTTATTTGGTAATTTCATTCACTTTTTGCGAATGGAAGGTGAGATCAGAATGGATGGTTAAGACTTCATCCAAGTTTGCAAGTTATTAAAAGAGAAGTTATAATCAAAACAAGAGGATGAAAAATATGGGCATTAGGTCCGGCCATGCAAAAATGTGACCTTGTGTGTGTGTATAGAATGAACGATTAGTTTTTAAAAACTATCAGCTCATTATTCTATTCAATTCTTGACTTTTGATCCTCGAAGTGCCCATACTCCTCTCGTTATATTTATATTTTATAGGTTAGGATAGAAAAGAAGTTTTTTAGTCAGTAGAATGAGAAATTTTTAATATGTATATACAATCTTACCTTTTATTTATTTATTATTGTGATGAATTTATTTTATAATAAAATTAATGAAACTTAAGGATTTTTTGTCTCTATAAAACATGATAGAAATACCTTATAAATTAGAACCAGAGCAGTATTCTATATATTTAATATTCTCTCCAGTTTTTAATATAAGATATATTTAGAGAGTTGATTTGGGTCCTAAATATACACTACTATAAAAAAGTAAAATTGTGGCGCTTATAATTGTATTAGCTGTGACGCTGTGAAGTAAAATTGGAAGCGCCACAACATTTAAATTTTTTTTTTAAAAAAAATACCCTCCTGTGGCCCTTGGTGGAGAAAGTGCCACAGGAGGGGGATCTCCTGTGGCGCACCACAGGAGGGGGGACCTATTGTGGCGCTTGCGTCATCAAGCGTCACAGGAGACCCCCCCTGTGGCACTTTCTCTAACAAGCGCCACAGTAGGGTCCCTTTTTTAAAAAAAAAAATCTTTCTTTCTTTCTTGTGGCTCTTTTTTATATTTCAACCTATTATATATATATATATATGATTTTAACATTTAAAATTCAAGTTCCCCAACAAAAATGTTCTTACAAAATAATATATTTATTGTCATTTCCCCAACAATAATGTTCTTACATTAATACTCTCCAAAGCTAACATAAAAAATATCACAATACAAGAACTTGATATGTGAACACAGTGCATCAACAACTAATTAAGTAAATTAAAATATTACTAAAAAACGCAAGCTTGTCGGCCAAAAAATTTAAACAAAGCAAAAAGGCAAACAAAACAAGCTAGGTTTTCATTCTTTCCTATTAAATTAGGAACAGAAAGGCAAACGTTATATGACAGTTTATCTTGACTAAAAAAAATTAAACAAAGCAAGCTAAAATGAAACATTCTTCTTCTTATAAATCTATTAATTGACCAGCGCAGGGAGTGAGGGACCACGTTGGTGACGCTATCTTGAGTGACAAGGATGAGCAAATGTGAGCTGTGAAATGTAGTGGGGATCAAATGGAGTGGGGTTCAAAAG
The DNA here is from genome assembly GCA_963855925.1 of Inga laurina. Classification (NCBI taxonomy): domain Eukaryota; kingdom Viridiplantae; phylum Streptophyta; class Magnoliopsida; order Fabales; family Fabaceae; genus Inga; species Inga laurina. The sequence goes on from OY979710.1 coordinate 1,884,165, forward strand.
AGGAAGAGAGACAGAGAGTATGAAGAAAAGGAAACAACTAGGGAGAGGAGTGGGGACGGACGAAAAAAAAATGGAAAAAGGGACAAGAGAATTTAATAAAGAAGACGAGTGTGTGTGTTTATTGTGCAAGAGAAAGTGATATCTTTTACAGGGAGGAGGGGCATCAACGCGAGCTGAGGAAGAGGGACTAAAAAGGTAAAAGGGAGGGAAAAGATAAAAAGTAAAGTTAAATGAGGGAAATCTGATTGGCGGGAGAATTGAAAATTCACATCCAGCCAATTGTGACACTTTTTTAAAGAAGTGTCATAGCTACTTGTTTTTTTTTCTTTTTCTATTTTTTTTTTAAAATTTTGGGGACTAAGGGTGGCGCTTGCCTTACCAGCTGGGCCAACTGTGGCGCCTGCCCTGACAAGCGCCACAGTTGGCCCCACCAGGGACCAGGCGCCACAGTTGGTCCCCAAAATTTTAAAAAAATTAAATATAAAAAGAAAACAAAAGAAAAGGGGGCAGCTATGGCACTTCTTTAAAGAAGTGCCACAAAATGTGCGCCTCCTTTCAACCATTTTGTAGTAGTGATAAGATATAATTTTTATATTTATCAATTTTGTTCATCTTCATACCCATATTGTTACTCTCTTAACAATAATCAATGAGAAAAGAAAATGGTAAAATTAAGAAAGATAACTAAGGTATTTTAAAAAAGGCTAAATTATACAAAATCCTCCGACCGGACTTTGGGTCAGTTGTAGATAATCCCCTAACATTTTAAAGTTTAAATTTAACCTCCTTAATCTTTCATATTTTTATTATAAACCCCTTACTGTTAACTTGTCATTATCTTTCTTAATGAAAATTGCCATGTTAGACTAATCAAAGACAAGTGGCTTCCCACATATTTGGCTTCTCTCCTTTTCTTTTTTGGTCCGCTATCATCCTTTTCCCTTTCATAACCATTGGATCAAAATCTAACAATCCACATTTAATATTTCTTTTCCATCCTTCTCTCCAATGTAATAATATTTTATAAAATATTAAATATGGACTATTATATTTTGATTTAGTGGTCACAAAATGAAAAAAGGACGGCAACGGATGAAAATAGAAAATGAGAGAAGCCAGGTCCAGCTTCCTACATAGTATCCTATAAAAGTTACTAATTTTACAAAACCCTCTAAACTTTGACCATCAAAATTTAAACTTAACCCCTTAATGTTTAAATTTGTAATATCAAATACCTTTCATTACTTAGATCATCTTAATAAATTCAGTAAATTTTTTATTATTATTTATAAATTAAAATAACCTTTTGGTAAAAAAGAAAAAGAAAAATGATATTTAAAGAAATATAAAAATAAAAGGTTATTTTTATATATTACACTTATTTAACGAAAATTATTTAAAGAAATATAAATATATAACAAGTTTTGAAAGCATAGTATATAAATCTATTAACACTTTTAAGAGAAATATTTCCATTTATAATTTGAAAATAATGTTTACGATATAATCAAGTAATTGCATAGTTTCATGATCAAATTTAGTTTTGGCCATATAACAATACTATTTTAGTTAATAAATGATAATAAAAATCTTACTAAATTTATCAAGATGATGGGTTTAATATTAAAAATTAAAACATTAAGGGGTTAAGTTTTAATTTTGAAATGTTGGGGGCTTTATTTACAATTGGCCAAATTTCAGGGGGTTTTGTAAAATTAGTAACTTACATAGGACGATATATAGGAAGCCACATGTCTTTTATTAGTCTAATGTGACAATTTCCATTAAAAAGATAAGGGTTAAGGTGCAAAACTACCCATGAACTTTTCTCAAAAGTGCATCCAACACCATAAACTTTTTTTAAGTGCAAAAATACCCATGAACTTCTCAAAATGGGGCAAAAATGTCAAACCGTTAATTAGTACAAACGTCCATTTTGTGGGACCCACAATATTATTTTTTGAGGTGCAAAAATACCCATGAATTTTTCTAAAAAGTGCACCCAACACCATAAAATTTTTTTTGAGTGCAAAAATGCCCATGAACTTTTCAAAAGTTTATGGTGTTGGGTGCACATTTTAAAAAAGTTCATGGGTATTTTTGCACCTCAAAAAATAATATTGTGGGTCCCACAAAATGGACGTTTATGCTAATTAACGATTTGACATTTTTGCCTCATTTTGAAAAGTTCATGGGTATTTTTGCACCTAAAAAAAGTTTATGGTGTTAGATGCACTTTTGAGAAAAGTTCATGGATATTTTTACACCTTAACCCAAAAGATAACAACAACTTAACGGCAGGGGGCTTGTAATAAAAATACAAAAGGCTAGGGAGGTTAAATTTAAACTTTAAAATATCAAAGGAATTATCTGCACAAGCCCAGAGTTCAGGGGGTTTTATATAATTTAGCTTTTAAAAAATACATATCATGTTAACTAATTCAATTAAATTCCTTAATCTAATCAAATTAGGTAAATACGTCTCATATTAATTATCGGAGGGAGCAAGTATTTTAGGGGATTAAGTGTTCTTTTCTTTTTTGGTGGAAGACCAAGGAATTTAATAGAAAAATACTTGGGCCAAATTTCATACCATCATATTAAGTCCTTCAATCACATGCTGTTATGTATCCTATATTTGTAATATTATTATTTAATTATAAATCTACATGAAAATAATAGGACACATGTGATTAGAGAACTTGATATAACAGATATAAAAAACTTTATGGTGCAATTGAATATGGCATTAGTATTCGCTATTTTCAGTTGGAAAAGTTTAAATGACTCACATAAACTCATTTCGAAATATGATGGTACAAAATTAAAGTTACTTGTTCACCTTGAAACAATAGTACAGATACTGATGCATACATGATAACCCCATGAGAACTATCATACCCAAACAAACCAAAGAAAAACTAGGCTTCACTTTAGCCCCCACCCACTTAAAAAACTTACAGTGAAAAACATCCATAAAATTAGAAATTAATACGAGGAATAAGAAAGACCTCAAGTGGGGTTGCCTTTATACTTGTCAAACCAGTGCTCATAGTCATGTCCACAGGTTCATTAGAGGGAGTGAACATTTCAAAACTATGCAATAGTGTAGCCAAGGTCAGGTGCATCATCTGTAGTGCTAATGACATAGCAGGGCATGATCTCCTTCCTGAGCCAAATGGAAGAAGCTCATAGTTTTTGCCCTTCACATCAATGTTCTTATGACTATACAAGAATCTTTCAGGCTTGAAGCTATGAGGATCCGGCCACATTTGTTCATCGCGGTGTATTTTCCATAAGTTCACCATCAGATTTGTGCCTGCAGGAATGTGATAACCGGTGGAAAGTGTGCAATCCTCTGTTGCTTCAAGAAGATTAATGACTGGACTTGCAGGATAAAGACGCAAGGATTCCTTCACAATGGCTTGTAGATAGGGTAAGTTCTTAATGTCAGATTCTTTCACTTGTCTTTCTCTCCCTATTTGGATGTCTAATTCATCTTGAGCCTTCTTCAATGCTCTTGGATTGTTCAGTATCAGACATAAAGCCCATGTTATTGCCACCACTATGGAATCAGCTCCTGCTATCATATTCTGCAACACAAGAAGTAGTCTCAAGTTAAAATGATTTTTATAAAGGTTAATATCATTGTTGGTCCTCACAGTTTTATCGAATTTGGTTTTGATCCCTAAAGTGTTAAATCATTGGTTTTAGTCCTTATAGTTTTATAAGTACTTGGTCCAAATTTAAGTATAAAGACCAAAACCAAAACTCGTTGAAAATAATGAAACTATCATGACTAAAACCAAATTTCGATCAAACTATAAAGACTAACAATGCTATTAACCCTTAGGACATGGAATCATAGGCATTGTTCAAGCAAGATTTTAGGTCCTCCAAGAACATGGATTAATTCCTGGTGCAGCACATTAAATCAATAATACTACAAGTTATCTGTGGCTCATTTATATGTGTGGGTGACATCATCAGAGGAACAAAACACACAGGACAAGGGAAAATGAACTCAAAGAAACTCACCAAGCTAGTAGACTTGATAATAGTATCAGAATCAAAACAAGGAATTGGGTTTTCCTGTAGGATCCTCAGCATCACATCCATGAAGTCTTGTTCTTCCCCTAGAGCGGCCAGCTCGCCTAATAGCCTTCTCTGTTTGTGTTCCTCCAACCACTCACCAATGAGTTGGTCCAATTTCTTAGCAGTCTTCTTCATTTCCTTCTTAACACCATTCATATCCCACCACTTAAGCATTGGGATTGCATCAGATATCACAGGAACCCCAAATAGATATATTAAATCCCTAATCACTTTCTGGCAATACTGCGCCTCACCATCATCCTCAGAACTTGCTCCAAAGTATCTCTTACCTGCCACCATTCTTAGAAGAACATTAAAACACAAATTCCCAAACCATTGCTTCAAATCCACGAAAACCCCATTTTCTGGGCATCCTTGGCTTGACCATAAATTGTACAGCTCTTTTACTGAAATCTCCACCTCAGAAGTTCTCATGTGTTTTAATTTTTCAAGCCTATGGTTTGATAGAAGCTCAATTGTTGCTATCTTTCTAACCTCACGCCAGTAAGCGCCGTAAGGTGCAAATCCAAACATGGCACAATCATAGCCAAGAAGCTTTGAAGCAGTAACGATTGGTCTGGAGGAAAAGACTCTATCTTGCACAGTGAAACACTCTTTGGCCATTTCCCAACTGCTCAAAATGAGAACTTTGTTTGAACCCATCTTTATGGTAAAAGCTGGTCCATACTTGTCAGCCATGGAAGCTAGTGTTTGGTGTAACAGTTGATGCTTACCAAAAAGATGAAGATGGCCAATAATAGGCAATGCCCCTCCTGCTTGAGGAGCATTAAAGGCCTTAGTGTCATCTGTAAGCCATATCCTGAAGAAGTAAATAAAGATGCAGACCAGAAGGGCAAGCAAGCTGATGATCAAGGTTAGTGAGAATGAGAAGGAATCCTCCATTATATGATAGGATTGAAGATAGAGAAGTAAAATGATGTTCATTTGATAAGATCCTTTTCTGGGATTTATTTTGCTATTTGGAAGATTATCTGGTCTTTTTCTCTCCTATGGTGGGTCGGCTTGACTTTCTGCAATAATGCAATGTCTAATTGTCATTAGTGCAGTTCCCTATGGAAGTAACAAAATGATTTAATACAGATTTGGATAATGTTGTGTGTAATAAAAAATTCTGAGTTAACAGGAGTAAACTTTGTTTTTGGTGAAAAGTGTGAAATAAACAATACTCATAGTACTAATCTCGTGATAGGGTGAAAAATACACAGATACTTAAAATGTCCTCGTCATTGAGCCCACACTCTTCAAGAGAATCTCTTAACAAATACTCTGTTCCATCTTTAATACAATACATATTTTATATTTGAGAAGTTGATTTTTATCCTAAATATAAGACATAATTTTTATATTTTTTAATTATTTCCTATTTTACTCTTATTGTTGCCCCCTCAACAATAATCAAGGAAAGGAATGAATGAGAGAATTAAAGAAAATGACTAGAGTATTTTAGAAAATATATATTATATTAACTAATTTAACTGATTTCCTTAATATAATCAAATTAAATAAATATGTCTTATACTAAATACCCGAAAGAGTATGGATGAAAAGGAGGATGTTTTAACAAATCTGTAATTCTCTTTTTGGGCAACTAAAAATCTGTAATTGAGAAGCTCTGCAGCTATGAAAAGGAAATAAGCATATCCATAGTTATTCCCAAGAGCCTGAGATGATGAACGGGTCTGTTGTAAACGTTGACTTCGATGGAAAGCAAATGCTAGAAAGAAAAGAGAGTAAATGAAGATATGAAAAGGCTGAGTGAATAATGACTCCAGCCTCTACTCTTTATATAGCCTTGATTCATAACAGAATTTGGTTACAAATGATTTTACACCGTACACGTGGTATATCAGAAGATTTACAAAATCTGTGAGAATATTCTACAGCTGTACAATTTCTCCTAATTATCTATTTTCACTAACATTCCCCCTCAAACGAGAGGGTGTGGGACACATTCCGAGTTTGCTTCTCAATTGTGCAAATCTAGTGTGAGTCAATGCTTTAGTTAAACAATCTGCAATCTGAGAGGATGAAGGGACATATTGTATAGTAAGAATTCCAGATAATATCTGATCTCTAACAAAATGAATATCTATCTCTATATGCTTGCTTCTAGCATGCTGGACAGGATTTGCAGCTAATGCTTTTGCACTCAGATTGTCACACCAAATAATAGAAGGATTATAAAGATATAAACCAAGTTCAGATAATAGAGAACGTAACCACTGTACTTCAGATGCACCATCTGCCAAAGATCTATACTCAGATTCAGCACTAGACCTAGAAACAACTTTTTGTTTCCTAGAAGCCCAAGAAATTAGAGTATCACCCAAATAGACACAGAAACCAGCCATAGACTTCCTATCATTAATATCAGTTGCCCAGTCTGCATCCGTGAAAGCTGTCAATCTAAGAGAATTGACTGGTTTAATGTGTATACCATAGTGATATGTCCCTTTAAGATATCTCAGAATTCGTTTAACTCCCTGAAAGTGAATATTAGTAGGTCTGGACAGAAATTGACTTAACTTATTAACTGAATAAGCTATATCTGGTCTTGTTGTAGTTAGATATTGTAAAGACCCAATGGCCTTTCTATACTCAGAAGGATTCTTCATCAATTCTCCATCAGAAGCTGAAAAATAACGCCCAGTTACCATAGGCGTCGGTACTGGTGCACAATCAGTCATATTAAAACGTCTCAAGATATCCATAGTGTATTTCCCTTGATTGATATAAATGCCAGAATTATCACGATAGATTTCCAGACCAAGAAAATAATATAGAGGACCCAAATCTTTCAGCGAGAAGACAGTATTCAGTTTAGCAATAAAATCTCTAACTACCAATGAGTTGTTACCAGTGATTAAGATATCATCAACATAGATTAAGATGAATACCGTAAGCTTCTTGGTTCGAAGAAAGAAGAGTGAAATATCACTTCTTGCATTCTGAAATCCCCAGTTTAGTAACGTCTTCCTCAGTCGATCGAACCAAGCTCGAGGGGCTTGTTTGAGCCCATAAATTGCCTTTATGAGTTTGCAGACATGATTAGGTCTTCGAGGATCAGAGAAACCTTCAGGCTGCCTCATGTAAACCTCTTCTTGTAGAAATCCATTCAGAAACGCATTATTAACATCGAGTTGACGAATTTCCCATCGATGAGTTACTGCAATTGTGAGAACAAGACGGATTGTTGTGGGCTTTACCACCGGACTGAACGTCTCACCATAATCAAGACCTGCCACTTGTTGAAAACCCTTTGCGACGAGACGAGCCTTGTACTTCAAAATGGACCCATCGGCTTTGAATTTCGTCTTAAATATCCATCGACAATCGACAAGCTTTTGTGTGCCATTGTATGGAACGAGTATCCAAGTTTTGTTGCGCATAAGGGCATTGAATTCATCCATCATTGCTTGACGCCAAGAGGAAGATGCCAAAGCAGCAGAGACGGAACAGGGTTCGGCTGCCTGAGCAAGAGTAATAGGGTTTTCTGATTTCAGGAGACCGATGAATGGGTATTTGGGTTTGACAATACCCGATTTTGACCGAGTCACCATCGGGTGACCATTTGTATCCGGTTCAACCGGATCCGGATCTTGGGCTTCTGTTTGGGCTGGAGCACCGTGTGAAGATAAGGACATATTGTCCAGATTAACATGTGAGACCAAGTGGGAGCCCGACGGAGATACTGATGGGCTCAGTGGCGATGACATGATTACCGGCGAAGTGGTGGCTGCAACTGAGGAAGAAGAAGAAGACCGATGTTCATCAGTAATAATCATCGGAATAGTGTACTGCATATCTTCTGATTTAGATTTTCGATTAAGAAAACCTGTATCAAACGGAAACACACTAGCATCAAAAATCACATGATGTGAAACATAAATCCTGCCAGTGAAACTCAGACATTTATAGCCTTTTTGATGAGATGCAGGACCAAGATAAACACATTTCTGGCTGTGAAATTGAAACTTATGCTCATTATAAGGTTTGAGACAAGGATAGCACGCACAACCAAACGGTTGTAGAGAAGAGTAATCTGGTTCTGTTTGATGAAGACAAAACAGAGGCGTTATTCCCTTTAATACTGGAGTTGGCAGTCGATTGATTAAGAACACAGCCATTTGGAAAGCTTCAGTCCAATAGGTAAATGGCATTTTGGCTTGTGCTAGTAGTGTAAGACCCATTTCAACTATATGCCGATGCTTACGCTCGGCTCTGCCATTCTGGGAAGAGGTATATGGACAAGTAAACCGTAAATTAATTCCAGCATCATTAGCAATAGGAGTAAAAGGTTTGTATTCAGAACCATTGTCACACTGTAATGCCTTGATTTTACAGTTGAATTGGTTTTCAACCAGATTCTTGAAATGCTTAAAAGCAACAACAGCTTCCCCTTTGTGTTTGAGGGGATATAACCATGTAAATCGACTGAAATCATCTATAAAATGGATATAGTAGCGATAACCATGTATAGACTGTACAGGAGATGGACCCCATAAATCAGTGTGAATGAGTTCTAATGGACAAGATGCACGAGATTCAGAATTTGAAAATGGTAATTGCTTGGATTTGCCATTTTGACAAGCTTCACAGACAAAGGTTTCATTGAATTTAACATTGATATTACAATTATTCAATATTTGTTTGAGAATCCTATTACTCGGATGTCCCAATTTATAATGCCAGTGAAGAAAATCTGCATATCGATCTTTAACTTCTGCCATGTGAGCTTGAAAAGTTGTTGCAGAACTATGCATTGGATACAGGCCCTGTTTTGGAGTTCCCGTCATCAACACCTGCCCTGTGGTTTTGTCCTTCACAACACAGCCTTCATTAGTGAAAATAACATCAACTGGATTATCCTCAACCAGTCTATGTACACTAATTAAATTTTTAGTGGTTCTTGGCACAAGTAAAACATTCGTAAGTTTAAGAGCAGAATCAGAACAAGGAAGAGATGTAGACCCAATACCACTTATTTGTGCTTTGCTACCAGTACAGGTAGAGAGATGCGACTTACCAGTAGGATTCACAACATCAAGAGCATCAGAATTGGAAGTCACATGATGATTTGCTCCACTGTCCATATACCAATCAGGATCGGTTACAGAATGAGGTTCTGCATAATAGGCTTGAGGGCGAGGATTGCGCTGATAGCAAGTTTCAAATCGATGACCAACTCGATTACAGTAAGTGCAAAAGGGTCGATTGTAATTATTATTTCCCCCATTAGGAGGTCGGCGACCACGACCACGGCGACCGCGACTGGCAAAAGGAGCCCGAGAACCACGCCATGAACCACGATCTGAAGGAGACGACGAACGATCATTGTCAGAAGAGCGAGCAAAATTAGCAGAAGGTTGAATTGAAAGGGAAGCGAACTGATTCAGCTGTTCAATCCTGCTTTCAAAAGCTAACAGGGCAGACTGAGCTTCAATCCATGTAAGAGCAGGTTAATCAATCAATTTAACCACAATCGCATTATAGTCCGCATCTAGTCCATTGAGAGTGTGGAGAATAAGTTCATCAGTGGAAATGGCAGCACCAGCTAGTGCAAGATTATCAGAAATCGTTTTCATCTTACTCAAGTATTCCTCCATCCGCATCGCATTCTTTCGAGTTTGATGAAGTTCTGACTTGTAAACCATGATTCTGGATTTAGACACAGCACAGGTAAGAGCTCGAGCGCCAGTCCATAAATCCAAAGCAGTACGACAGTGAAGGAGCTGAGCACCAACGTCTTGCGTCATCGTATTACGAAGCCAACCGACGAGCATCCTATCAACAGCAAACCAGTCTTCGAACTCAGGATTTGGAGTAGGTTCAAGTGCTCCTGGTAACAGAACAGAAGCAGCCGGAATAGGAGAAAGGCCATCGATATGTGATTGAAGCCTATTGCCCTCAATGAGTGGAAGAACCATAGACTCCCAGACAAGAAAATTTGCTCTATCCAGCTTGATAGAGGTTGTCTGGCTAGAGGAATGAAAAAGAGAATAGGTTTTGTTCATCGGTGAAGAAGCAGAGTCAGTAGTGCTATTCGAAGAGAGAGACATGGCGAACGAAAGCGAGAGAGAGCAATTTGCTCTGATACCAAGAAAGAAAAGAGAGTAAATGAAGATATGAAAAGGCTGAGTGAATAATGACTCCAGCCTCTACTCTTTATATAGCCTTGATTCATAACAGAATTTGGTTACAAATGATTTTACACCGTACACGTGGTATATCAGAAGATTTACAAAATCTGTGAGAATATTCTACAGCTGTACAATTTCTCCTAATTATCTATTTTCACTAACAATGCTAAAGTATAATGTTGAGGATTGTGTATACGCCCCATTTAATTCTATTTCTTCATCATGTCTCAATCCCAATGAATTTATTTTAGCCTCACCTAAAAAACATATGATAAGCGTAAGAGAAAGTAAATTATGATAAAATGTTATCATTCAATTTGTCAAAAAAAGAAAAAGTTATCATTCAATTGTTAATTAATAATATAAAAAAATGGTTTATTATAATATCAATGGGACAAGGTGGAGTGAAATAATGGAGATTTAACATTCATATGAGATAACCAGAAAATTTAAAATAAGAATCATTTCAAAGGATCGAATATGACACTTGTCTTTTTAAATTGTTGTTGATGCCATAAAAAGTTTAGTATTCAAAATTATTCAATAGACTTGCTGGGCCCCTAATTGCACTTCATGAGTACTATACAAAAGGGTGATTAAGAAGGGCAAAATTTAAGTTTCTTAGAACATGGAACGTGTCAGACGACCCAATACAGTTTCTAAGGCTCCAAACTGAGCCCACATAGAACCTTAAACCCAAACCAGTTCTACTCATTTAATTTGAGACTTCTTTGTTGAGTTTAGATGGACCATAATTTAACCACCAAATACTATATATGCATTGCAATCACCCCGTTCCAAAATATAAAATATGGTTAATTAATTCATACAAATGAAAGAATATTAGTAAAGTCTATCTTAAATTGACAGAAGTTACATATTTTTTTTTTAAAAATGTGATTATCAAATATGCATTTATTATTTGTCATTTATTTCTCTCCTTACAAGGGATAAAAGTGGAAAACAATCATTAATTGTCCTGTCAATCTCTTATATTATAGACTAAAATTTCTTTCTAGATTTCTTATGTTTGCGGCAGGAGGGAGTATAAGAATATACAAGTAGGAAGTTGGTGTTGCTTTAGTCTACAACCAAACAATGCACCTAATAAGTCCACTTTTACATTCTTCCTCGAAGGCAGCTCTGCCCTCAAGTGGAGGACAAGACATAGCTTGTTGTTATTATAAGTTATGTAACATTGGCAAAGTCTATTTAACACAGAACGTTAAGAAATCTGCAGATTCTGATGAACTACTCTTGAAAATTTGTGAATATCACACGGGTCACTAATCAGTTGTTTAAACAAACAAAAAAATAGTCAAACCAAATAAACTTGTTTATAGAAGCAAGCTCCTTAATTATAAGCTTCAAGCATTTGGCTTTGTCTCTTGCAAAACGGTTGCTTCAGAAGGCCATGGCTATTATGAAGTATTATTATTATTATTATTGCAGCACTTTGGCCTTTCTATTTTTCTTTCTGCATCATTGTGAGGCTGCTGCTAAACCTGATGGTTTAGGGGCGTCTTTTATATTTGGAGATTCTTTGGTAGATGCTGGAAACAATAACTATCTCTCAACACTGTCAAGGGCAAATATTGCACCAAATGGTATAGATTTTGAGGCCTCTGGAGGAACTCCCACTGGTCGATACACTAATGGAAGAACCATTGGTGATATTGTTGGTAATTATTTCTCTCTCTCTCTCTCTCTCGCTCATTTAATTTATTTTAACAAAATGATCAACCCCTTTTAATTTACTACTTTATATATATATATATATATATGATTTCAGCTTTTCTTTTTTTTATTTAGGAGAGGAGCTTGGAGAGCCAAATTATGCAGTCCCATTTTTGGCTCCAAACTCAACTGGTAAAGCTTTACTGAATGGAGTAAACTACGCTTCAGGAGGAGGAGGGATTCTTAACGCAACTGGAAGAATATTTGTCAGTACTTTTTAATAACTTGATTATGACTCAATTCAAAGCTAATTATATGTGACTTGTTTGTTTAATTATACACACACACACACACACATTTTTTATCAGGTTAATAGGATTGGAATGGACGTTCAGATAGATTACTTCAGCATAACAAGAAAAGAGATTGATAAATTGCTGGGCAAAGCAAAAGCGAGAGAGTTTATTATGAAGAAATCTATATTCTCAATCACAATAGGAGCAAATGATTTTCTCAACAACTATCTTCTTCCAGTACTCTCCATCGGAGCAAGAATCTCTCAAAGCCCAGATTCCTTCATCGACGATATGATCACTCACTTCAGATCCCAGCTCACTGTACGTATCAATCAATTATTTCATATAATATAATCTTAAATCTGATATGTATATATATATCTTTACATGTTGTTGATGAAAATTATGAATGTCAGAGACTGTACCAATTGGATGCTCGGAAATTTGTGATCGGCAACGTTGGACCTCTAGGATGCATTCCGTACCAGAAAACAATAAACCAGTTGAACGAAGATGAGTGTGTGGATTTGCCAAACAAGCTTGCACTTCAATATAATGCAAGACTCAAGGATTTGCTTGCTGAGCTTACAGACAATCTTCCCGGAGCCATCTTTGTGCATGCAAATGTCTACGACCTAGTCTTCGAACTCATCAAAAACTACAAAAGCTATGGTAATCTCATATTACCTAATTTGATTAGATTAAAGAAGTTATCTAAGTCAGTTAATATGATATATATTTTCTAAAACACCCTAATAATCTTTCTTAATTCTCTCATTCCCTCCCTTCCTTCATTATTGTTGAAGGGGCATCTATAAGAGTAAATTAGAAAAAGATTGATAAATATAAAAAGTATATCTTATATTTAGAACCAAGATCAACTCTCTAGATATGTCATAATCAAGATCGAACCTGTCGGTTCGAGCTGGAAACTAATGAACCAGCTAGCTAACTGATCTAAGTGAACCCCAATCCGGGTCAATTTATTTTTTTCAGAAAAAAATGAATTCAACTTTATTTTATTTTACTTAGAATTCATATTAATAACCTGAAATCAACACTTTCTCATCGGTTTGACCCCATTTTAATTCTGGCTCAGAAAAAAATAAATTCAACTTTATTTTATTTTACTTAGAATTCATATTAATAACCTGAAATCAACACTTTCTCATCGGTTTGACCCCATTTTAATTCTGGCTTAACTCTAATCAAACCCACTACCTCGACCGGTTCAAAGGTCAATCTGTGTTTAACAACCTTGGGAGCAAGGTAATTAAACCCGGACTGGTCAGTGAACCAGCCGGGGTACTAGGTCAATGGGTCAGATCGGAGTCAAATCGAAGCTAAACCAGAACCAACCAAATGAAAAATGGAAGATTTTATATTTATTAGTATAAAATTCTAAAAAAAAATTAAAAAAAAAACAATTTAAAAAAAATTAAAAACTTAACCCGGACATGGCCAGTTTCTGATTTGGTTCGGCTCGCCTGGTCCGGGTCAGATAACCATTCTTGGGAGGTAGTGCCTACGTAGTACTAATTCAGAAGACAACAAATACTTGCAAGGGGTTATATTTAATTTGGTGTCGAAGGCGTACGTGTTAATTATGGTTAATGCAGGGTTTGTAACGGCGAGTAAAGCGTGCTGTGGAAATGGGGGCCAATTTGCAGGGATAATTCCGTGTGGACCAACATCGAGTATGTGTTCAGATAGGTACAAGCATGTGTTCTGGGATCCTTATCATCCAAGTGAGGCAGCAAACCTAATAGTCGCCAAACAGCTTCTCGATGGAGACAAGAGATACATCTCTCCTATGAATCTTAGGCAACTTCGAGACCTTTGATCATTTATGTTTTTTATTTTTATTTTCCCCTTCCGTACACCTCTCTCTCTCTCTCTCTCTCTCTCTCTCTCACATCCTCCTCCCTGTTTTATTTTATGCTTTTTTTTTTTTTTTTTTGAGTGAATAAGTTAATGTAATTTACATATTCAGTTGGCTACTTCATCATCTCCTTGTTGTGGGTCTTCTCAAGTAGACATGGTTGTGATTTTTTTTGGATAAATATGGTTGTGACTTTGATTTCTGGTTTTGTGGGGTTTGATGGTGACTATTTTCTAACCCGCAATGGACCCGGAGGAGGTGGTAAGTGGTATGTTGTTGACCGACTTGCCCGCCTTGGCGCTTTCAAGATGCAACCACCGTATATGACTTTCCTTGTATTCTATTATTGATGCAAGGCATATTTAATTAATTTAACTATATTAAAAAATTAATTAAATTAGTTAATAACATGTATATTTTAAAATATGCTAGTTATTTTCTTTAATTTTCTTTCTTCTTCTCTTCCTTAATTATTATTGAAGGAGCATCAATATGGGTAAATTAGAAAAATATTGACAAATATAAAAATTATCTATTATATTTAGATTCAAGATCAACTCTCAAATATGTCTTATATTAAAGACCGGAAAGAGTATTTTGTAAAAAAATAACAAATCGATCAAGCATGCATGCAATAGTGAAATGTACTCACAAAAAGTCTTATAACGACTAGAACAAGTTATCAACATATAATGACAAATTTTACTATAGAAAATGATATTAGATCTACGTTGCTAATTTGTTATTCGAGTTTTTGGTAATTATATCGCTTCTTTAGGGTTTCATAATTATTTTTCCTATTTTTTTCCCTTCTTAGCAACATTGGTTGGTGAGGGAGATGAAATGATACGTATGAATATGATGTGATGAGTCGCTTTTAAAGTATTAATCGGACTTTGGACCATAATTTCTAAATGTGGGGGTTTCACGAGATTTTTCTGTGCATGGAATTAAGATTTTGAGACATTAATTCAATCACTTTTTTTAGTCAAAATACCAACTGTCCCTGGGGGAAAAAAACAAATACAACACAACAAATATGAAGTTAACAACCCACGACTTTTTACTCCACAGAGTATAAATATAAATTCGATTCTTCAATTGAACTCATAATTGAATTCTTTGGTTTTTTGCCTCAAAATATAGCGTGCAACTGTGCGCGTGTGCACACACAATGATGATTGATGAATGAACATAAGCCAGAAATAAAAAAGGGAGGGCTATGATAATTGATAAGCGATCATCCCATACTTTTTCACTGGAATGGTAATTATTCTGAGTGAATATTCAACCCCGTGAGTATTGGGTAAAATCATCTATTATTTCCATAAGACACACTTTTCTTCGTGACAAATTTGACAACTAATTGATAGCATTACATGGAAGCCTTGATAGTTTGTTTTAATTTTTTTTTTAATGTCTTAAGTGGAACATTGCTACTATTTTTTTCAAGCAAAAGTTACAGATATTGAGGCAACATGTCTTGCATATATATAGAAAGCCATGCTTGTCATTTCAACTTGGTATATTTGATTTGCATTATGTTGGGTTATTTTTATGGTTTTGTTTCATTATTTTTTTGCCCTGCCAAACTCATATAATTTCTTGAAATGTGTGCAAATTACAAAACTAAACTAGGGTGGACTCAATGTTTTTTTTTTGTTGCGCAAGCATCCGGTATCCTTGGGCAAGCCATCTTTCAGGCATATCAATTGTCTCAGACTAATTTGGATCGAGGCATGATAGAAACCATTAAAGTTGGCACCAAGGGCCCTTAGGATGGACTCAATATTAATTATGAATAACAGAAACTCCATTGCTTATCTCAAAGACAGATGTACCATTAATTAAAAAAAATATCAATTCATGGATCATGAAAAAATCTATCCTAATTTGTTGGTGATGAGAAGAATCACCTACTTTACAACTTATCAACGGTAGGGTTAATGGGTAATTTTTTCTTGAAAGTTTTTTAGGGAGTAATTTTACCTTGAAAATATAAAAAATGGAGCAATTTTACCCTGACCGTTATCCCAGTTAATTTTGACCGTTAATTGATCAAATATGTTGAGCTGGCAATTTACATGTCATCCACGTTTTTTTTGTTAAAGTGCAAATTTACCGAGGAAGTTTTAGATCTAATTATGAAAAAAAAAATGAAGTAAATGATACATGCATTTTTGAGACAACTTTGCGCATTAACAAAAATGATATGAATGATATGTGAACTGCTAGCTCAACATATTTCCTCCGTTAATGGTCAAAATTAATTAGGATAAAGGCTAAGGCAAAATTACTCCCTGTTTGACACTTTCGGGGCAAAATTGTCTCTTTACCCTAAATTTTATCTTATGAGTTGACATTTGTATGAAATAAAATAGTACTACCCTTGGCTTTTAATATAAGAGCTAGTTGACTAATTGGGTTAGATTAAAGAAGTTAGTTATATCAATTATTTGTAAAAAAATATAAGTTGGTTTTCTTAAAATACCATCTTTTATTATAACTACTCTTAGATAGAAAGTTCTTAATGCGTGCAATCAATAGGGATGCTTTGGAAAAAAAATTAAATTTAGAAGACAAAGTAGCTTGAGTCTTATATTTATGACCAGATCTAATCCCCAAGAATGAAAGAAAATTATATGGAAAAAAAATCTAATTTAAGATTTCCCCTTACCTTTTATATAAATTTATGTTAAATATTTTTCTAAAGTTAATTAAATGTTAGAAAGGTGTTTACAACTTTTTTAAATTACATTTAATTAATATTTTTAACAAATGTATTATACCATTATTAATGTTTCATGGTCTCGTGTCAGTCAACAACACCCTAAAGTTTTTTGTTATTAGTATTAGAGGGGCCATGAAAAAAAAATATTTTTTAGTACCATTTAATTTGGAAAAGTAATTTTTGTTAGGGAAAATTCCAGAAAACTACAAACAAAATTACAAAAGGACAGAAAAGTTGGGTGAAAATAACAAATCCCAAATCAGTGAGGCATGAGGAATCTGGCATTTGAAATGTTAACAAAATGACCAAGATACCCTCCTAAAAAGGGGAACTAAAGACACGAGCAGAGAGTGACGGAGGGAGGGAGAGAAAGGAAGAGACACGATTCAAAACGGAAAGGAGGAGGGCACGATGTCGGGCTGAGGGAAACAAGGACACACGAGCGCGGGTTGAGGGAAACGAGGAGACACGAGCTTGGACTGACGGTGCGGTGGGGAACGTTGGGCGACGCGGCGAAGGGAGACGAAGGTCCGATGAGTGTGAGGTGTGGGAAGGCGGAGCGGCGCGGTGAGAAGAAGGCCAGGCAAGTGTGGGGTGTGGGAAGGCGGAGCGGCGAGGCAAGACGAGTGTGGGGGCAGTGTGTAACTCTTTTTGGGCTTTATATGGTTGCTGAATGTAATTATGCAGAATGTGATCTGACAGCAACTGAGCAACTATATGAAGGTGTTAATGAACATAACCATGTTGTTATTCTAGAGGCATGTGGTGTTATTACGCTGGTAACATATTTTTTTGCAAACTTGTTTCTATACACGTCTTCTGTTGTCCGTTTTAATGTGAAATGTGAAAGGTGTTGTGTTTGGGCAGCGACGCTAAAAAGTTCACATTTATTGTTCGGCAGATGTTAATCAACGGAATAATGTTGTTACTTATGAACATAATGTTGCTAATAAAGAAAAGAATGAGGTTATTACGTGGATACATGTGTTTTCCCATCTACACGACCACGTCCTTGTTCCTTTGAAGATGTTAATGGATGAGGCCTAATCGTTAATAGCGAAGGTAATGATGTAATTACAATGATACATGTTGTGTTTCCCACCTACAGACGACCTCCTAACTTGTTCCTTCGAAGATATTAATAGACGAAGCTTAGTCGTTAATAACTAATGTAATGATGTTATTACGTGGATAGAAGTTGTGTTTTCCCATCTACATGACGCCGTCCTAACTTGTTCATTTGAAGATGTTAATGAACGAGGGCTAATCGTTAATAACGAATGTAATAATGTTATTACGTGGATAGAAGTTGTGTTTTCCCATCTACATGACGTCGTCCTAACTTATTCATTTGAAAATGTTAATGAACGAGGGCTATTCGTTAATAACGAATGTAATGATATTATTATGTGGATAGAAGTTGTGTTTTCTCATCTACATGACGCCGTCCTAACTTGTTCATTTGAAGATGTTAATGAACGAGGGCTAATCGTTAATCAAGAATGTAATGATGTTATTACGTGGATAGAAGTTGTGTCAATGAATGAGGGCTAATCGTTAATCACCCTGCATCTCTTATTAACAACAACATAATGTACTTTTACATCTCCATATTCACAAAGAACAACACTCTGCCCATGTCGTCACTCTGCCTCTATTATTAACACCCAACCAATAGGTCTTCACATCTCTATACTCACTAGTAACACCACTCTCCCCCAACCTTACTATCCACCGCCAGCCACCTTTCCCCTGATTTAACACCCATCGCGTAAACACTCACAGTAAACAAAAAAGGCACAAGCTTCATCAATCACTCAACAAAATGCAATCGAATCCATCACACAACCATCAACATTGTCCCATTACCTTAAAGCCACAACCTTTTTTGTTCGATCATCTAACACCCCCTTACCCATAACGCGTCAGCTCCGATTTCGCAAATAGCAACCACAAACCACAGACCACATTCCATTAACATTCAAGAAACACAGCACAATGATTATTTTTCTCTCAGATTTGCTTACCCGTGGCTTGCCTCTGGTTTCGGTAGCTTTTCCTCCTGTTTCGTCACTTTTTGGCACCAAAAATCTGCACACTTGTTAGCTGTCGTTTTCTTTCCTTTTACTGTCAATTAGGAGGGTATCTTGGTCATTTTGTTAACATTTCAAAACCCAGATTCCTCATACCTCACTGATTTGGGATTTGTTATTTTCACCCAACCTTTCTGTCCTTTTATAATTTTGTTTGTAGTTTTCTGGAATTTTTCCTTTTTGTTATATCCAAAAGCACCTTAAAGGTTCTTTTTTTTTTTTTTATCAAACTCACGACCTCTTACATTTAGAAAATATTCATATCACTAGAATATAAAATTTTTGGTACCCTAAAATATTTTTGAGTAATATTCAATATTTTAAATTAATTTATAGTATACATTACCATCAAGAAAATATAATGAGAGTGATATTACACCAAAAATTATTTTAAAATATCAAAAGCGACTAAAAAATACTTTACGATATTGGATGCACAAAAAGTCACTATAAATGCAATTTAATACCAAAGTTTATATATACATATACTTTTATTGGGAAAAATATTATTATAAAGTGAGAGTTCATTTAAGAGAGAGGAGCATGGAACCCGGGGAAGAAGGAAATGATGGGTGAGGAGAGAAAAGTGGGGGAGGAAAGGAGGGATTGAATGATGAGCAATTATAATACAAAGAGAGGACAGAAGAGAAGGTAAATAAATTGCATGGGATAATAATGATGCATTAGGGAATCATAGTCCCCCAGAAAAGGCCAAAAAGAGAGATGAAGCTTTCAAAGGATAAGCAAGGTATGGCCCATCAGATAGAGAGAGAGAGAGAGGCTCCATGGGACACTGTGTCAGTGATTATGGGCGACCGAATGAGCAGCACTTGGAGACTTACCAATTCATCTTCCTTCCACACACATACTAGAAATTAGCATAGCCATTTGTTGCTGTTTTTTTTTTTTTTAAAAATGATTTTTTATCCTTATAATAATTTTAATTAAATTATAATTCAATTCATATATTTTAACTACGTACAACTCAATCCATATAATTGCAACTCATTTATAACCCAGTCTATGAATTTTGACACATTCAACTTAGTCTCTATAATTTTAGCCATTTTATAAAATAAATAGTCAATGATTTTTATTTTAAAACATAAAAATTAAATTATAAAACAGTTAAAACTATATAAACAAAATTGTAGTGAATTAAAATTTAATGACTGCAAACTAAATTAAAACTATAAAAATTGGGTCATTTCTTGTCAAAATATAAAGATTAAGTTATAATTTGGACAAAACTATAGGACAAACAAATTAATTTTCTCTCTATTTTTTTTTTAATAATGGAGTTTTATTGGGCCTGGACAGCGACCCATGATCGTTTCCCCTGGACACACTGTGGTAGAGTCCCGCCTCGCGTGCCTCTCTTCACCGACAACACTCTCTTTCCATCTCAGAGACTGACACCTGTCGCTCCATCAGGCCGTTCATTGGCCATCAGACGCTCAGGCCTATGTTGTTTGTCGGCTACTGGGTACAGGGAAGCGCGAAATCCGGTTGTGGAGGAGGGTACGGAGGAAGAGGGGAGGGAGGAATCTGATGCGGACACGACGCGTCCGAAATCAGAGGGGAGACCCAATAATTGCTCCCCACGCTAACCCGACACTCATGATTCTGTCGCTGACCCCACATCCCCAACCTGACCCCACCTACTACTTAGTTACTACTTCCACTATACTATTAAGCCCGCCTAGGCCCCTTCGAATCACCCCCACCCCCGACGCCAACGTCCCGCCCTATCCCGTTTCTTTCCCTTTGGAAATTCATATTCCTCTCATGGGCCCCACCTTTCTCTCTCTTTTTTCAAATCTAGGTACTAGTAGCTCTCTCTGTATTTCTCCCTGTCTCCTCTGCCTGAAACGTTTTTTTTTTTAAATACAGAGTATTTAGTAATTTCTTTTATCCTAAATATGAGATAAAGTTGATTTTTAAAGAGATTAAAGAAATTAATTAAATTACTTTAGAATATTTATATTTATATTTTTTTTCTTCTAACTAATTAATTTAATTAATAAACTGATATATAATTTAAGGATATATAACATATGATATGATTAAGTAAGCTATTTAACTTCCTCAATCTCTAAAAAAAAAAGAAGTCAACTTTGCCTTATAATTAGGATTGGAGGTAGTATAAGGTTTTTAAGCGCTGATTTGATTTGAGTTAGCGTTGAAGAAGTATATTTACATAAGTTGAGATAAAACTCTTCTCATATACTTATTTTATAAACCGTAAGTCACATTGGAAAAACAGTTTCTATTAAGGTACTAAAAACTTTGTGCAAAAAAAAAAAAAGTTAATGTACTAAAAATTGGACCGGACATTGAACGGGTCAAAACACTGAGTCAAGGGTTAGTGGTTTTGACCCGGGTCAACTCGGGGGTCAAACCAAAGTCAATTAAAATATATATATATATATATATATAATTTAAATGTTTATGTATACTATTCAAAATACTATATAAAAGTTTTTTTTAACCAATAGTCCAATATAACCTCCTGAACCTAATACCCACAAAAGTATCACTAAGTATATAAGGATTTTTCTCCAATAAATGCAAAACAGCAAAAATATTCCACAATATTTTTAAAACTTCTTGCAAATCAAAAATTTTCAGAGAAAAAAGTTAAAAAAAAAAAAAGACAAAACAACATCATTTAGAGTATGAAAAAGTTAAAAAAATAAAAAAGAGGGCAAATAGGTTCACCACGGGTTACCTCGATTCACCCCCGAGTCAGACCAGTTCAGACGGGGTCAATTGGGTTAGTTACTCCTTGATTTTTTGACCCCAACTAGATCGATATGAAACCCGGTTCACCGGTTTCTGATTTAAACCGACCGATCCAATCCAATTTTTAATACACTGGTTTCTGTCTCTAACCCAAATAGAGACTACATTGGCCATTTCTTATCTTTTGTCAAAATATTTATTTTAATTTCTTAAATTAATTTTTATAAAAAATATATCTATTAAAGTATTAAAGTACTCAGAAAAAGGTAATTCCATTGGATGATAAAAAAGGCCTATGTTCAATGTAATTAAGAACTTCCTAATAGGCTAACTTGTGTGAGGACATTTATGAATGCTCAAAGACCCCATCGTGACTGTCTCCGTTCCCGTGTATAAAGTTTTTTTAACCAAATCGTGGGATTTTAGGAAAAAAAGTTATAATTAGTTCAAAATAATAAATATATAAGAAATATAATTATTTTTAAAAAAAAAGATGTTCTTATTTATGTATGAATAAGAGAGAAAGAGTAATTATGAAAAAATGAAGAAAGATTATGTATTGTAAATAAATGATGTGGGAGAATGGGGATAAAATAGATAAAAGTGCATTTATTATTCAAACAAACTCAAATAAGACCTTGAAAAAAAGAGACAAACTCATTAAAAAAAAGAACTTTATATATAGAGACAGAGAGGGTATATTTGAATTCTGAGATATCAATATAGTTTTGATATATTTGTATGTTTAAATAAATACTATATTAAAAGAGAATGCTTTGACAAACTATTTTTGGATACTGAAAGAAAGATGTTTAAAAGAATTAGTACAATATTCAATTTCTCAAATAGCTTCTATTTTAATTTTAATCCTTTAAATTTTAAAACATGTTTTTTGATCATACAAGAGGCAAAATGATATAGGTTAAAATATTAAATTATAAGAATTAATATTTCAAATAGAGAGACTTGAGGGACTAAAATTAAAGTGAAGACAAATTTAAGAAACTAAAAATTATATTAACCAACTAATTTAGATTTTTTCCTTGAAATAAAAAATATATCTGAAAACATGCCTTTTTGTCCATCAACTATTTCACCCACACATGAAAATGATGTCAAAATCGTCCATCTACTTCATTTGTTGGGGAAAAAATTTTGATTTGGATGATTCCATCAACCTTTCTTAACGAGAAAACTGTTAAAAGAAAAAACAAAAAAAAAAACCCGAGGATAGGAGCCTTGAGGCAAAAGAAGAAACATTCATTCCCTTGCAGTACAAGGAGTATGGTTTAGTCTCAACTCAAGGAAACAGTCCTAAAAAAGGCAAGAGAAACTAGATTTGATTATAATAATGAAAAATAAATAATAATTAACTATTAATTATATCCTGCCACAGTGATATGATAGGGGAGAAAAATATAGAGGGAGACCATGTAGAGAATCCAATTGACTAGTTATTGGTGGGATGGATGGTGTATCTGCAAGCGCACAATTCTTGAAGTGGGTTGCCCTGTCAGAAGAAAATAATGTGAGCTGCCACCCTACAACACAAGCCATTAGAATATAGAATCCTTGTTCATAGGATAGGCACAATGTTTTGGTATTGACTAGGCAAGATATTTTCAGATTTCCATGCTCAGCCTTAGACCATATAATATATAATAATAATAATGTCAGAAAATAACACCCCGTATTGGATAAAGCCAAGACCAGAGAATTCATTCAATATTCATTTTCTGCTTTATATAATATAGCAACGTGCTTCCCTTATTATAATGCTCCTCTTTCCATGATTACCATTCCTGGTCTCTCTAATTGGGACCTAACACAATCTCCTCTTATTATTAAAAGGATCATTGGATTATTCATATGCATTTCACATGGATCCTAGTTTTCATTATTCGCACTTGTATTGACCATCCACCCAAGTGCATGCATCTGACTCCGCAATCCGCATTACAATTCTAAGTGCGTCCTCCTCTTCTTATATTCCAAATTCACCAAAACACATAAAAACAGTGTGTATATATATATACACTACTTCTTATATTTGATAGAAGAGGCAATTGACTCTTTTTTTTTTTTTTTTTAAGATTAAGAAAGCTAAATAAACTATTTAATCATAATGTATGTTGTACATCATTAAATTATATATCAGTTTATAATTCAAGTATTTTAATTTTGAGAAAAATAATAAATATAAATGATTTCATATAACTTAATTATTACCATCCTTAATATCTTCAAAGAAAGTCAAGGGACTCTTGTATTTAAGATTTGGGGTAGTAACTTTTTGGAATATAAAAATTTAGATGAGTTAGATTTTGAAAGGTCATTAGGATTAGAGCATGCCTCTGACCTCAGAATATTTACAAATCACACACCAATAAAATCACCACATATATGAGATTTAATCTTTTTACCATCGGGAGCAACTAACAAAAAATACACACACACGCATATATATATATGTGTGTGTGTGTGTATAAAAAATTTAATGCATTATATGAGGATTAAGGATTGAGCCTGTGGTACAAGAGGCACTGTAGGATTAGCCGGCCCAAGCAGAGAGGCTCTTCTGGAGCCGACTGAAATGCCGTGCTTAACAGAACACTGTAGTAAAGCTGATCCTCTCTGTCTCATATAAGCCTCAGAACTTGTCTTTGTTTGAACCACAGATATTCTCTCCCCTCCCCTTTTCTCTCTCTCCTCATCCCCATAAAGCCCTCTTCATTCTCCCACCAACACCCAAATCCCTTCGCCTCATTTTCTCCTTCAAGCAAAAAGACAACTTCTTTTCTTCTTCTACTCCTTCCTTCTTCGTTCAGTGAACTTCTCTGATCCCACGTAAAACTAATATTTTTCTGCTTGTTTTTTTTAATACCCCAATGCCGTCAAACTCCGGCGATAATCCCCGACCATCCAAGTCTCAAGCTCCCCCGCCGGAACAAGAGCACCTCCCATGTCCTCGCTGTGACTCCACCAACACCAAGTTCTGTTACTACAACAACTATAACTTCTCCCAGCCCCGCCATTTCTGCAAGTCTTGCCGGCGCTACTGGACTCACGGCGGCACCCTCCGTGACATTCCTGTCGGCGGTGGAAGTCGCAAGAATGCGAAACGCTCTCGCACTGCCTCTACGGTATCTTCCTCTCTTACGGCGACTTCATCTGTTTCTACTCAGGACCATCATCCTCTTTCTACTACCCCTGTTTTTGTACCCATCTCCGCCGGCCCAGGTAACTCCTTGCCGTTCGCTGGTAACGGCGGAGTTGAGAGTGACTTGAAATCTAGTGTGGGAATGTGTGGAAGCTTCACTTCTTTGCTTAACAACACCAACCAAGGACCCGGGTTTCTGGCTTTAGGCGGGTTCGGGCTCGGACTTGGTCACGGGTTTGAAGATATGGGTTTTGGGAATGGAAGAGGTGGTGGCTGGACTTTTCCTGGGATGGTGGATGGCGCCGTCCACATCAACGGCGGAGTTGGGGCTGCTTCCGGTGTCGGGAATTCATGGCAGCTAGAAGGCGGCGAAGGTGGCGGCTTTGTTGGTGGTGGTGCAGATTGCTTCTCTTGGCCAGGTCTTGCAATTTCAACACCTGGAAGTGGTCTGAAATGAACTGGTTTATTTTCTTTTTTTTCACTTTTCTTTTGATCTCCTTTGTGCGAGGGAAGGTTATGGTTTAGAATCCTGATTTAGAGTTTAGTTTACTGCGTGTTTGGGGGTATATCTATTAGAGACATCAGAAAGACACTAAGACCTTTTCTTTTTGGTTTCCTTTATTCCATCAACTATCTTGTTCTGTGTATGAATGTTATTACTTATTAGCGTTCACTTGTCTAGTGTTAAAGCTGCGTGAAATTTCTTCAGTATTTGTATCTGATATAATTTCAAACTTGCAAATCGCCTAGCAAAGCTAACTAAAAACAGTTAAAAGGAACAAGCAATTACTGACTCCAGGAATGTTCTTTTTTGTTGTGGAGTTCGCAATTAGGGAAGAATATAGTATTGTTGTTGTTAGATCAATAGTGGGATTAAAAAGCTGGTGAGTGAGATGTTTGTCTGGCTATAAAAATCGAAAAATTGTCGTGGTGGAGTAGTTTATTATATTCCTCATCAATCACATGCGAATGATGTGTGTGTTCGTTCATAAAGAGCCTCACATAGTCACCGTGAATCGAATCACGTTAACTACCGGGGGATACGTTCTTCGGCTTCATCTGTTTTGTTCTTTTGTTACTTGCAGATACAGTTTTTGTTGTTTTCTTAGCGAGTTTGTTTCAGAATTATTAGCAACCGTTGGGTTTGGGTAGGCAGTTAAGTACTACTCAGTACAGGAAATTAACTGGTGGCAGTTGAAACTTAATTATCTCATCACCATAATAATCGACACTCTACACCAGCCTGGAAATCAATTATATTTGTGATTTTTCTAATTAATATATCTATGTGGGATTATCCGTTAAGGTATCCAAGTGAATCTCATGTCGTCTCCTTCTGTTTGTTCTTTTGTTATGCGCATGTGCCAATGTTGTTGTCTATCTGGGCACGTTAATTTGTTTCAGCATTACGAGTAACTTTTGATGACAGGTTGAGGTATAATTGGCAAAAACAAATGTGCCTTTTGACACAACATCTAATCATAATATTTTTTTTACATAAAAAAGAGACTTTTGATTGAACTTTGGAATTGCACCAACGATCGAGTTTTCATTTACGGGTCAATTTTGTTTTGATTGTAGGGGTAATTTTGCATGTAAGTTTAAAAAATAAAGCAATTTTACCTTAAATGTTAGTTTAGTTAATTTTAACCGATAATTGATGAAATATGTTGAGATGATAGTCTATACGTTATTCATATTATTTTTGTTAATATGCAAATAAATTTGTTCTAGAAGTCCAGGTAGTATCTATTTCATTTTTTTAAAAGTTAAATTTATAACTTTTAGATTAATTTACATCTTAATAAAAATAATATACACAACACGTGAACTGTTTGAGATGATGGTCAGGGTAAAATTGCACCGTTTTTAAACTTTTAGGATAAAATTACCTTCCAAAAAATTACTCATCGGGAAAACTTTTGGACACAATTGACGAAAAGCATTTTTAGTATTACGATCTTGTTAATGTTTAATCCAATTTAGGGATCTAGCTTCCCTCTGTTGTCAGGTTTGTCCGTTGCCCATGCTTTTCTTCAAACTACATTGTTTTGGTATAGTTTTGAGATAAGGATGGGGCTAAAATTTTTTTCCCTCCTAAAAAAATGGTATATAGTATTTTAATGTACTTTTTTGAACATATCTAGTATTTTAAAATATTTTTTAAATAGCATGCAATATCCTAAAATAATTTTGGTGCTTTTAACCCTTTCAAAAAAAAATTTAATTGTATCCAGTGTGTTAGTAGACTGATTGCGATTTTACTTTCAAATATTACGTGCTTCTGAAAAAATATTTTAGAGTAGGTGATAATCAATAAATCAGTATCCTAAGTTTTGGGTGCTCGTTTCTACTAAGAAGAATATATTAACAGAAAAATTGTAGTTAGTCTCCTAAAGTAATTTTTTGATTGGAAAAAAAACATTAAGGGTAAAATTGTAATCAGTCTGCTTACACATTAGGGACAACTGAAAAAATATTTTAAACTATTAAAAGCATTAAAAATTATTTTAAAATATTGCATGTCACTTAACAAATATTTTAAGATATTATATATATCCAGAAAAATATATCAAAATACCATATACCATATTTTTAGACGGAAAAAAAATCAGCAATGGAGGGAATCCTGAAGAATTTCCTTAGGGCTTGTTTGGTTTAAAGGGAGGGGATGGATGAGAGGGAATGGAAAGGAGAGATGGAGGATCACTTTGTTTGGTTTGGTTCGTTGGAGGGGGAGGAAGGGAAATTTTTTTTAATGATTATTTGTTTGGTTTAAGAGGGGAGGGGAGGGGGGATAATATCTAATTTACCATTTTACCATTAAACATTAGTTTATATATTTGTGAAGATCCCTTGAATTTGATGTAGTCGTTCCACCAACGCATATAGGTACTCCCCTCTAAGAAAATGTCAGGCCACACTGTATAATTCTTTAGCAAGCCATAAACATACTCTTCAAACTCCTCTAACCTCTTCTCTACCTCTTGCTTCTCTACTGCATTGGAACTTGCATCCTTGCATGCTGTCAACGATAAAATGGCCCCTTCCACATGTGCCCAAAAGCAAGAATCCCATGTTAATATAGCTTGCACATTAATCTTTCTATTTAATGGCTCTGCTTTCTTATCTTCTTCTAGCCTCTTCTTTTGTTCTTCTTCCTGCCACTTCTGTAGCAGTTTATAATGCTCAGATCTTTCGTCATTTATGTAGTCTTTTCGTCCTTTGCTGCAGTAGTGACCTATGTCCAATGGTTCCACATTCTCCTGTAACTAGTCCCAGCACAGAGCCATTGCGTACAAAAAGCAACACCCTCTTTCTGGGGCTCCTCATCCACCTCTTCTACCGAACCTTTCCAGTAAGATGACCATGGCACTTGTATAGAGAAAATTGGGAATATGAAAAGATCATGGGAGCAAATTAGTCCTAAATTTTTGTCTCCCTCCAAAACCCCCAATTTGGAGAGAACCAATTTGAGGAAGTGGGAGGGATGTAGAGCCCCTTTTTTAGGCCCCTCCCCTCCTACTTTTTATACTAAATAAAGGGAGGGGGTCATTTTTATCCCCTCCAACCAAACAGGCCCTTGATCTCTACACATGTACGCATAAATGGGCAAAATGAATACATCTCATCAACATAAAAATGAAATATTACACCAGCCTCTGCTTATATCATCCACTATACATAATGTCCTGTATCCTAACACTTCCAGTGGAACAATGCCCTATTGAGAAATACAACACATACTAATAACTAACTAATTGTTCATAGAATATTTACAACAATATTTACAATATTCTAACAAGCGTAACTAGTTATTTCTCACACTCCCCCTTAAATTGGACTGTACATATCAACAGTGCCCAATTTGCTTAGAACTCTTCTTTGTGTATATCTTGCAACAGTCTTTGTTAACAGATCAGCGTCTTGGCCAATCAATTTAACATGTCTCAAATCTATTATCTTCTGTTGCCACTTCTCCCTAATGAAGTGACAATCTATTTCTATGTGTTTGGTCCTCTCATGTAAGACTAGGTTGGTTGCTATATGTATTGCAACCTTGTTGTCGCAGTACATGTCTACTGGATTGTCATGAGCAGCTTTTAGGTCATTGAGTAAACCCAAGGTCCAGACAATCTCTAAAACAACCATGCTAAGTGCCCTATATTCAACCTTCATTGAAGATTTTGACACGGTGCTTTGTTTCTTTGTCTTCCTCATTACCAAGGTATCTCCAAGTTTCAGCAGATACCTAGTTACTGACCCCCTTGTTATTCCACATGAAGCCCAGTTAGCGTCACAGTAACATTGCAGCTGCAGATTCCCATGTGTACTGATGAATTTGCCTTTTCCTGGTATGCTGATAAGTAAAATATTTGCATATTTATTTCCCTTATATGATAATTTTATGGATGATATTTGAGCTCAATTTAATAAATTTGGGTGTAATTAATAAATAAATAATGATTTTGGCATAAAATAGAATTTCTTGAAAAATACTAAATTAGACCCTCTTTCAGTTTTCAGGCAATATTTGGAGCTTTAGATGTCGGATTGGGACGTTCTTTATATGGATAAAAAGTTAAGAAAGAACTCTACAATTTTGATGTTGAGACCAAAATCAAATTCTATCTCCAACAGTTTAGAATTTTGCTTGAAAGTTGAAAGCGGAAATCATCTACCATTCCACCAACCATTTCATCTACCACTTTATCTTCATTTTCACCAACTATTTCATCTACCACATTCTATCTACCACTTTTCATCTAACCACTTCATCTACCCTACTCCATTCTTCTCTATATATAGCTACCTTCTCCTTCACATTTCACATACCAATTCATATCTATTACTCTCATCTCTTCTCCACACACACCATTTCATTTCCATTACTCTCCTCTCTTCTCCACTTACCCCATCATCTTATAATTAATTTTATGCATTGTATTACTTTTTGCATGCATCTATCTTGGAAGGCTTAGGATTGTATTACCTTTTGAATGCCACCTACATAGAAGGTTTTACCTCCTAAAGGGACGGCTAGATTTTTACATTTTTCATGCATCTTTTAGTTGTATATTTATATTTGAGAATTTAATATTCAAGTTTTATGCAATATTTATGAGGATTTCATTCTATTTTTATATAATGTCAATTTATTTTTGTTTTATTTTTAATTTCATCATGTGCTAAATTTTCATTTTCCTAGGGTGATGACGTAGCTTACTAATGACAGATTGAATCTTAACTTATTAAATCTAGTTTGAATTTCTCTTTTATGATTGAGTTTTTATTATTATTTTTAATGCTTTTAATTGACTGGTCATCTTTTGAATGATTTCAATATGCATGTTGAGACTAGAAGGAGATGCATGTGTATAGATCATATAATTAAAACCATGACTTACATATGAAATAGGAATATATTCATATGAGCTGTGTAGTCTTACTGAGTTCCATGTTGAAGAGATGTTAAATTTGGATTCGGCTAGGGGATGTAGTCGGAAGATGGGTCCCACCCGTTTGTTATCTCTTCTCTCCACACCAACATTAGCTATTGTGATTGGGAAACTACAAAACTCTGGCTTCATAAGTCATTTTTTATAAGATGAGACAAAATTTTTCTCATATATTTATTTTATAAATCATAAAAATTATTATCTAAAAGTTAATCCAAATATACACTCTGTCACCCAAATAATTAACTTTTCTTGAACACCTTAGACTTTAGTCGAATTCATAAACAAACCTTCCTACTACTGAAATTACAAAGACTCATCCAGCAAAAGATATTACAAAGACTCAAAGGAAACTTGGCTGAACTTGCTTTAAGATTTTGGTTTTATATGAGTTTTGCTCTTATATCTCTCACTTTTAAAACAAACTATATAATATACTATATGTCCTATTTGGCTATTTCCTACTTATATTTCTAGCCTAAAACATAAAAAAGAATGTAATGCTATAAAAGAAAATTATATAAAAAATTTATCACTAAATATATATATATATATAGATAAAACTTAAAAATCATTGAGTAATGAATAATAAGTATGCGTTGGCAAAAAATTGAGTAACAATTATGATATAATATATATACACATATAAATATAAACACTATACATTTCGATTTGTGAGTAATAATGTATGTTTATATCCATTATATGCCTTGTTGGCCAAAATAAAATCCATTATATGCCTTGAAGAAATTTGCAATCATGCAAGGCACTTTTATGATAAAAGTTAAAACATTGGTTGGACAATTCTAAAATAAAAGTTTTGAACCAACGGATGATGAGTCTAATAGAAGGGGTTAATCTTTTATAATAAATAGAATTGTTTTTAATAAGGGAATACTTGTACCTAACCAAAAAAAAAAAAAAAAAAAGGACCATCCATTGAATAGAGATGAGCCATGCGCTTGCAATAGCACCAAATGCACCATGCTCTTCCAATATTGAAGTTCTAGTCCACGATCGCCCTTATCAAATCCCCTTCTATTTATTTGAGCTCTATTTCTACCAACCTCCACCCATTTTTTTGAATATCTATCAAAATAAACTTCAAATATAATAAAAAATATGCATCCCAAATCCTTCTCCGAAGAATGACATGAGCCCATTAGGGGTGAGCAAAAGCAAACCAAAACCGAAGACCAAATCGAATAGAATCGCATCAATTTCGGTTCGGTTTTTTCGGTGTTCAGTGTATATTCGGTTTTTTTTTTCGGTTTTCGGTTTGGTTTTTTTTTTTTAAAAAAAAAATCAGTTTAAACCGAAAATATTAAAAGAGTACACCATCACCGAAAAACCGGATCCAAGGCAAAGAATGATATATGATATATCATTGGATATTCATCGCTTTGAACTTTTGTTATGCTTTCTTTAGATTAAGTAATGTTGAATACAATTATTCTGTATCTCTCAGAAACCTTCATATTTTTGGTTCCATTATTGGAATATTGAGCACTCCAAACTATATTGATCATATATGCAATATGTTGTTTATACTTTATTTTATATAATCTTTCTTTGAATCTTGATGAGGTTGTTTAATTTTATAATTTGTATTCATTTTTGTTGGTTAAAATTTTAGATATTTTAAGTCAATTATAAAGGCCCAAAAAATTTCGGTTTTTCTTAAAAAATCGAAACCAAACCGAATAATTTTTGTTATTTCGATTCGGTTATTGTTCTTTATTCGGTTTTAATTCAATTTCAAAATTTCCTTTATTTTGATAGTTCAATTTTTCAATTTTTACCGAAAATCGAATGCTCACGCTAGAGCCCATGACAGACAAGTGACCTCTAAGTTGAAAGGATTAATTAGTTGGCTCCACAATAACTATTTCCTTTTTCAAAAAGAAAATATTCTGGTCACATTATGTGGATGTTGAATTTATCAATTATGATTCTTTTCTAGGATCAAGTGAATTCTTGATTTTTAATCACGTGGATAATATATATATATATATATATATAGTTATATTCAATACTAGTACCAATTATCAAGGTAATTAAACCCGGATCAATTAGTGAACCGGTCGAGGTACTGAGTCAAGGGTCAGTGGGTCAGACCGGAGTTAAACCGGGACCAAACCGGTGAGAAATGGAATATTTTAGGCTTATAGTATGAAATTATAAAGGAAAAATTAATTTTTTTTAAATTAAAAAAATTTGACCCGGACCAAGTCACCAAACTGGACCGGTTTAGTGCTCAGGTCGCCGGTTTCCAGGCCGATCCGGGTCAGATAACATTGCCAATTATTATATCGGTAAATATTATTTAATATTTTTAATAGAATACACATTTAAAAATGCCCTTTATAATTTTGAAATGATTTTTGGGAAAATTCCAAAAAACTACATTGGAAAATGGAAAAAGACATTTCAGTACAACGAAAATGGGAAAGGACAATTCAAGCAGGTGTCAGATTTTCAGAGGAATTTGTCATTTTGAAATCTCGGCCAAATTACGAAAATGCCCTTCATCCCTTCATTTCCCATTTCAGAATAACAACATGATCATCGTAATTAACAACTCCAGATTCGCCATTAACAACTTCAATTCTTTTTTGACAATTAAAAAATTTCAGGCCAATAATAACACATATCTCTTAATTAACAATTCTGGGTTCGACATTAACAACTCCAATTTCTTCTTTCACACTAAACTAGTTTCAAGGCCAATAACAACATCTATCTCGTCATTAACAACTTCGGATTCGACATTAACAACTTCAATTTCTTCTTTCACACTAAACAAGTTTCAGGGCAAATAACAACACTTATCTTACCATTAACAACTTCAGATTCCACATTAACAACTCCAATTTCTTCTTTCACAATTAACAAGTTTCAGGGCTAATAACAACACCTATCTCGCCATTAACAACTCCGGATTCGCCATTAATAACTCCCATGTTGTTATTTCGACTGAGGGATGAAGGGTATTTTCGTAATTTGGCCTATATTTCAAAATGACATATTCCTCTGAAAATTTGATACCCGCCTGAATTGTCCTTTCCCATTTTCGTTATACTGAAATATCCTTTTCCATTTTTCAATGTCGTTTTTTAGAATTTTCCCATGATTTTTCCCCTTAAATTTTTATTCCAAATTGGGGCTCAGTAACAATGCAAAACCGAGTTGTCCGAGTATCGACTCATTCACAACGTTCTCATTTCAAGCGCTTAAACTTGGGAGGATTAAGGGGGTTGTTTTCGCGCCGAAATTCGTTCTTCAGGGTTTAAAGAGGGCTTTTCTTGGATTCTCTGCTCAAATCCTAAAGAAGGATCGCAGTGTGTCACCATAAGAATTTCTGATAGAAAACAACGTAATGTCATTTTCGTTCTTTTCGACTCCACAGCAGCAGCCATTCTTTCAACCGCAACAACCGCCGCCACCGCCACAGCAACCATATTTTCAACCACATCAATGGCAGCAGCAGCAGCCATTCTTTCAACCACAACAACCGCCGCCGCCGCAACCATTTTTTCAACCACAACAATGGCAGCAGCAGCAGCCATTCTTTCAACCACAACAACCGCCCGCGCCGCAGCAACCATTTTTTCAACCACAACAATGGCAGCAGCAGCCATTCTTTCAACCACAACAACCGCCGGCGCCGCAGCAACCATATTTTCAACCACAACAATGGCAGCAGCAGCAGCCATTCTTTCAACCACAACAACAGCCGGCGCCGCAGCAACCATATTTTCAACCACAACTATGGCAGCAGCAGCAGCCATTCTTTCAACCACAACAACCGCCGGCGCCACAGCAACCATATTTTATACCACAACAATGGCAGCAGCAGCAGCAGCCATTCTTTCACCCACAACAACCGCCGCTGCCGCAGCAACCACTTTTTCAACCACAACAATGGCAGAAGCAACAGCCATTCTTTCAACCACAACAACCGCCGCAGCCGCAGCCGCAGCTTCTGTTCATTAAAGATGGAACTCCTGCTACTAATAATACAAAGTGGGAGGATCTCCATCCTCATTCCCAGAATTTTATTCTTCAAATTGAGTACGCTTCTTTCTCCTTTTTTCTTTCTGTATGTAAGTTTCTGCGAAAATGTGGGTAAAAACAATGAGTAACAATTCATGGTTTGTGTCCGTCTCTTACGTTGTTCAGAAACCACATAACAGGTCTTCTGATGAATGATTAACTGAGTCTTTTTTCCCTTATCATTTTGTTAAAGAATTTTCAGTTATTCAATCTTTTTACAATTTCTTGCCTGTCCGCACCATCAAATGGTATTTGCAAAGCTGCTTGTGATTGGGATTAGAATGAACTCATCATTTGAAACTTAAAACATGCATTCAATTTGAATACCTGTATTTGGTGTTGGTTTCTTGATTATTAAGAGTTGGCAACCAAGCTTACAGATTACACAAGAAGGTTGCATGTCGATATAGAACCACATCTTTGTGCTTGCCTCAATGCCTGTGGGGCAAATTTTATATAATTCTTGTTTGATCTTTGTGTTTATAACTGTTCTCTGTTACTCAGGGATCGGGTCGTAATGTATAGGAATGAGAGTGAAAGATTAGACCAGTGGAGTCGTCTCTATGAATATTCAGTGTCAAATGATGGCTTTAAGTTTAATGCCAGCCATATTAAACAGGTGCTCCATTATATTTGCCCTCATGTTTCTTTGAATATTGATAATCTTTTTACATAATGTATTCCTCCTCATCGTGGTCAATTATCTGTTTCATTATCGTTCTAACATTGACAAATGCCTTTTATGCTTTAAGTGGGTTATGATTTTGTCGGTTATTAAAGTTGTGGTGGATTTGTTATAATAGGTCTTGTCTGCCTACACAATGGGACATCAAAGTCTAGAAATATATTTTTTTGGGGGGTTAAAACATGTCTATCTGGAGCCTCAATGCTAATCCATTTGTGTGTGAATTTGTTTTATTCTATGAGATGCTGAAGAGTTCTGCTGACTGTTTATATGACCTTAAATATGACCGAAGTTTAGCATGTAATGAACCAAAAGGTCACATTATTGCTTGTAATTAATTAACACAACAGCACATTATGTTGGCTGTTTTCGTTATTGTCAGTCAACTGAAAATATGGCTATTTTTAGCTGAAGTCTAAATATAATTTCAAACTTTAATTTTGTGGTTGCTTTTGCTAATTTGAAGCTTGAAAGAATTGTATTCAACTTAGTTGACGATAAAAAGACTTAATTTCAGGTGGTGAGACTGACCTCCGTTAATCTGTAAAAGAAAGTTCTTAGTCCATTAAACTAGATCAAATAACCTCAAAAACACAAACAGCTTGGGAGATTTTTGTTATTTTGTCTGCTACCTAAGGAAATTGAATAGTGGGCATTGTGGCTAGTAGATCTGTGGGAGATGTTAGGGCATCTGGGGACAACTTTTTCTTTCATTTCTTCATTTCTGTTTTTTTTTCCAATGACTTACTATACTGTTTGATTGTATGTTTTTTTTTTTTTTTTTAAAAAACAAGTTTGTAATCAATTTTGACTGCATTAATTCCCCCGTCTCTTGTGATTTTGTTCTTGATCTAGTGAACCTTAATTGCTGTATATAGATTGTACAATAGCTATCTTCTTCTGTTTGATAGGTACTTGATGGAATCAGTGTTGCCATGGAACGACCTTGGAACTTGCTGCAGGAACTGACGTCTTCCGTAGCAATCATGTTACGCGACACACAGATGGCTGTTTCTAGTTTTGACCGTCTAACTGACATCTCCGGTGAGAGAGATATTGACCTTCGGCTTCCAAAGAGACCATCATCCTTCTTATGGAAAACAGTTTCAAGATTTGAGAAGCATCTTGGTGAATGCCGCCGGTGGATTGAAGAGTTGGAGCGGCTTCTCAGAAACTCTGAGAGAAACACTTCCAGTAATGGATCCTTCTCATTGCAGTTTCTTCATGAAATCATGGCAAATGTGCATGACTTTTTTGTCCGTGTGGCTGCAAAGGTACATATAAGCATTTTACAATTTCAATTGACGTTCCCTGTAAAAGCTCTGAGTATCTTGCATTATGTAGTTATATATTTTTTATCTTTTCTTGAGAAATGTTCAAAATATATGGGCATTTTTTCATGTTGCTACTCTCGATACTTTTATCACTCTAAATTGTAGTGGTATTTCTTTCACCCCTTTATTCTTGGCTTTTGTATCCTTTTGTCTTAATTTTATTTGCTGTGGCTGCAAACTATGAGCTCAGTTTGCTTAACATTTGCTCTTTATATTATAAATTATATTAATAATTTATATATATTCATAGGTGTGAGTATGTACTCTGCGTAATTGCTAATGTGAAGTGGGAGTCATTGCCATCTACTACTTCACAATTGTTTTTATGAACCAGGCACTAAACTTAGTGTATTAGAGATGATGCATCTGATATCTGCTTACAAAGGGGATGCACGCTTTTTCTTTTTTAATGCTTACCTAGGTGGAGAGCGGCATTCATCAGCACATGGATGACATGAGATCAACAAACCTACTTAAACATCGCCGCCGGCAAGACAAGTATGATCCACTTCGAGTAGCTGACCAGCATGATACAGCAAGAAAAGAAGGTTCCTCAAAAAGACTTCGTCCAACATTGCATTCACCTGAAGTTTCACAACCATCAACAGAACTTGCTGGGTTATTTTATAGTTCTGGAACAGTATGGGCATCAACTGCCACACAAGCATCTCCACTAACTTCAAATTCTTTAGGAAGTGGCCTCTCAGTTTTTAGCATGCCTTTTTCAGTTCCATCTATATCTGCTGCCCCACAAACATCTCCACTAACTTCAAATTCTTCAGGAAGTGGCCTCTCATTTTTCAGCATGCCTTATTCAGTTCCATCTTCATCTGTTGTCCCACAAACATCTCCACTAACTTCAAATTCTTCAGGAAGTGGCTTCTCATTTTTTAGCATGCCTTATTCAGTTACATCTTCATCTGCTGCCTCACAAACATCTCCACTAACTTCAAATTCTTCAGGAAGTGGCTTCTCATTTTTTAGCATGCCTTATTCAGTTCCATCTTCATCTGTTGCCCCACAAACATCTCCACTAACTTCAAATTCTTCAGGAAGTGGCTTCTCATTTTTTAGCATGCCTTATTCAGTTCCATCTTCATCTGCTGCCTCACAAACATATCCACTAACTTCAATTTCTTCAGGAAGTGGCCCCTCAGATTTTAGCACGCCTTATTCAGTTCCATTCTCATCTGCTGTCCCACAAACATCTCCACTAACTTCAAAATCTTCAGGAAGTGGCCTCTCAGTTTTTGGCATGCCTTCTTCAGTTCCATCTTCATCTGTGCCAGCTTTGTATATGACCCCGACAACTTCTGCTCAAGAATTTCCGTTGTCTGGATCGTCAAGTGGTACATCCTGCCCAGAAAGGGTGTTGGAAGTTGTCCATCAAGCAAGTATGGAGAGTTCTATGCCAAGTGCTAGATCCCAAACCTCACATGTATATTCTATTTCTGGAACATTATGGCCATCAACTGCCCCACAAACATCCTACAGAAGAGGCAGGTTTACAGTCAGTGACGTAATTAGGACACAAAGTGCTACATCCCAAGCATCACTTTTAAATTCTTCATCAAGTTCCTTGTTTGGTTCCACTCCCTCTCAGTTTGGTGGTACTGCTCCATCACGTGGGACAACTTCTGGAGGATCAACCTCTTCTTCACCTTCATTTTCTCCAGGTATTTTAACCAGTACAGTTTTGCTGAGTGTCCCAGGTTTAACTTTTAGTGAACTACATATTGTTTTGCATATAAAATTGACTTAGAAAACAAATTTTGCTCTAGAAATTATGACACCAAGTGCTACATCCCAAGCCTCACTTTTAAATTCTTCATCAAGTTCCTTGTTTGGTGCCACTCCCTCTCAGTTGGGTGGTACTGCTCCATCACGTGGTACAACTTCTGGAGCATCAACCTCTGTTTCACCTTCATTTTCTCCAGGTATTTTAACCAGTACAGTTTTGCTGAGTGTCCCAGTTTTAACTTTTAGTGAACTACATATTGTTTTGCACATAAAGTTGACTGAGAAAATAAATTTTGCTCTTTAGTGCATTGCTAATGTCTTTATCGCTGGATTCGCTAATCATCACACATGACACAATCAGATTTTCTGATCTCAAAGTTAACATTTGTCTATCCTACATAATACGAGCTGTTTATCTTTGATAAGTAATTTTGCACATTGGCAACTCTGAATTCACATATTAGTCATGTTTAAGTCCTAACTTCATGGTATATCAGCGATTTTCATTTCTGTTTTCCCGTTCTTCCTCAGGTCCTGCAACAGGAACAGGGACAGCCTCTACATCAGTGAGTATCTTTTTTAGATTCTAACTTATTTTAAGGAAATTCAGCTAATAATAATAAATGATTAATATGACCTACCATATAGTATAGCCCTTGCCTGCTTTGATAGAGAGAAGCGTTTTAGTCCTCTACACGACTACACATCACGAGATGTTTTGGTCTTCTCTTATCGGCGACCAGATTTTTTTTGGGTAGATTGATCTTCATCGGTATCTCCGCCCAAGTATGTGTTGTTGGGCTTGTGTGCTGGTGGAAGTCTTGTATCTTGGCCCATATTTTCTCTTTAGGGTCTGTTTCTTGCGAGGGATTTGGAAGGAAGAGGATGGGAGGAAAAATTTTTATGAGTTGAATTAGAAAAATTGGAGATGTGGAGTTATAAAATTTTAATATAGAAAGTATGTAAGATAAAAGAGTATAAAAAATTAATTAACAACTTTAACCCACTTCTCTCATTTTTTTTTAAAATCAACTCAGAAAAATTTTCTTTTCACTCACTTTCCGTACCTTCTGTACCAAATAAGCCCTTAATCTCTCTTAATAAAGTCACAAAAGAGTAAAATGCCCGCAACTTGGGGGAAGGTATGATAATTCCAAGGTAAATAAGGCTGTAATTAATGGGATTTGTTTTTTTGCCAACTGTAATTACTGGGAATTAGGCAAGAAAATAGTCATATAATTACGTAAATATTGGTCTTATCAGCTGGTAAGAAGGCAACGATTTAACCTCGTTTCTATTTTTATTTTTTTGATACAACGGGAAAAAAAATTAACCTCGGTTTCTGTGATATTCTTGCAGCCATTAAAACGGCCAAGGTCTAGAACAAATTTATCACAAGGCGACAGTAGTGGTCGAAGTGAATAAAGCTGGTAGCAACTGCTCTGCCACCAAAGCAATATATGGACGTTCCTTATGGAGTATTGATATTTGTCCTTGTGCATATAGTCTTTGGCCTCTTAATATTTTTTCTGTAAATATGATGGATCTTCAGAAGTAGAAACGAAATATTTTAGTCAGATATTTGTAAAAAAAAAAATATATGTTTTTTTTAAAGATACCCCTTTATTCATTTGTAAAGAAAATAATACCCATATGAAAACCTTTTCCTAAATCCTAGTATATGCAATAGAGATAGATAGTTTTGAGAAGAAATAATAAAGTTAGGAGATTTCTTATATTAAAGAATAAAACATTTCTTAACTAATTCTTATATTTAAGATCGAATGGAATATTTAAAATTATACAATTATTTTTCACTTCTTTTACTATCATGGATTTTTTATATTTCATATTGATGTTCTGATGTTGAGGTCACTGATTCGTAGGAGCAATAAAAATTTTAGAACACTAAAAAATGTAATATCGTAGTGTAACCTACGTTAGTTATCTTATAGAGCTAGAAAACATTGAATCTCAATTGTAAAGATACTAAAACAAATTAAGAAGAGCAAATTTGCTTTGCAGTAATCTTTGCTTGAAATTATTAATACTCCTATTTCTACTGACTATGAATTTCCAGTTTAGGTACATCAAGTAAAAAAAAAAAAAAGTGAACTAGAGTATCACGAATGAACTGTCTTCTCTAAGAGCCTTGCCTAACCTTCATTGCCCCTTAAGTGAATGAGTTAATCCAAGAGAAAGTTTCAGATTCTGACTTCAAGATTTAACAGAGAATGAAATCGTTTAAAATTCTTAAATGAATCTTAAACAACATTCATTATAGATTAATCAATTTGGTAATAGCAGTTGGTTCGAACGAATCAAAAATTATCATCCAATCTACTTTGAATCAGAGAGTATTAAATACCTAAGCAAATGACATTCTGAAAGTCTTGATTTAACAATAACAATAAACTTCAATATCTGTAAAATCATCAATTAAGACTCACAATTTCTAAACAGAAAAAATATGAATCCTAATCTAGATAAAATAATAGAATCAACCCCCTTGTAGACCGATGACTCAGGCTCTGACTCCTATGGGTGTGTTTGGTTTGAGGGGAGGGACCGGAGGGAAGGAGATGGTGGTTAAATTACCTTTTTAGGTTAAATGTATTTAAATTTTAGACTAGAATTCAAAATTTAAAAGGAATGAGAAGATAAATTTTGGGTGAGATGCCGAGAGACCTTCATGGAATAGTTGAAGCTCCCTCTTGGGGAAAATCCAAGAGATTTCTGAATGGAATGTGGAAAATGACTACAAAGCTTCTTCGTCTCGAATTTATTGTTTAGAATAGTGATTATGATTTTAAAAAATAATTTTTAATCATGATTTATGATATATGAAGTAAATATATGAGAAATATTTTATCTCGATGTATGTAAATAAATATTTTTAAAAATCCAAAACGTAATTCCAACCAAACACCGAAAAATCATCCAATTCTGAGGTCATCGGGAAAGAGCCCAAAATCGCTCAAGTTTGGGAGTGTGTGAATCAATTGATCTCCCTACACGCATCCATTGATAAAATTGTTGTTCAAACTTGTTGTTGCATTCCAGCGGGCTCCCATTTTGGCCTTTTCCTTATGGTCCCCACGCACACACGTGTTCTAATTGACTTCCCCTTAGCTCTCTTCTATCACTCTGGTCCTCTTTCTTTTTTTTTTTTTTTTTTTTCACATGATTCAAGATTGCCCATTTCTCCATTTTGCCCTTGCGTATATCAAAAATTCCAAATAGTATCATATGTTCTCAAATTTTGTATATTTTTAGCCCATGAAAATATTTTAACAACAATAAAATTTTATAGAAAATACAGTAATAAAATGGGTTTATCAGTCACATAAGAGTTGGAAACATGTTGGTTCTTTTAAAACGGAGCTATTCTTGCAACTTATCTCTTTAATCTTCATTATATAAAGGTGTAAACTTATCCTTCAGCCAATAAAAGCCACCGAAAGCTCAGCAATCTGGGGGACATAATTCTTATGTAAATTTATTTTTAAACAATAAATACCACCAGAAGAAACTATAAATCAAGGCATGCTAACAATTCTAATACAATATTACCGAAAGCTCAGCAATCTGGGGGGGACAGAATTCTTATGTAAATTTATTCTTTAAACAATAAATACCACCAAAAGAAACTATAAATCAAGGC
Organism: Inga laurina; assembly: GCA_963855925.1. Classification (NCBI taxonomy): domain Eukaryota; kingdom Viridiplantae; phylum Streptophyta; class Magnoliopsida; order Fabales; family Fabaceae; genus Inga; species Inga laurina. The sequence goes on from OY979710.1 coordinate 1,925,943, forward strand.
ATGCTGACAATTCTGATACAATATCACCGAAACCTCAGCAATCTAGGGGGACAGAATTCTCATGTAAATTTATTCTTTAAGTAATAAATACCACCAGAAGAAACTATATATCAATACATGCTAACAATTCTGATACAGAATCACATGTTTAATTCTCAGCGAAGTCTAGGAGAAACTGGCAAAGTTCTTGGGGTTTGCAAAGCATAGCCATATGATCAGAGTCTTGGATTTCCAGGACAAGCTCAATTCCAGCATTTTCAATCATCCATCTTTGATGTGAAGCTGGAATTAATGCATCCTCCTTACAAACGATATAAGCCTTTGGAACCGAACCATACCCTTCTTTTGAAAAACTCTCTGCCTTGTGTAATTCTTCAATGAAAAGACATCCCGGCCTTATCAAAGTCTTGGCCAACTCAATATCCTGCATCCAAAACCTCTTGGTTTGATCATTTGGAGATTATTGTAGAGAATAGAGAAAGTGAACTCTGTGCATTAAAGACAATTGAACAAGATCAGTACCTCAATGGGACAGAGTTGATAAACTTTAGTGGACAAAAGCTTGGACCCGAAAGTTATTGATACAAATCCAGATGATAAAGTCTCCATGTTCAACTCTTCATTCAGTTCTGGTCCCTCCTTGAGCTTATCATGCATATAAATTTAAAAGTTCAGAAAGAAACAAGGTTTGCATGTATTTGATAATTGAGAAATGTGTGTGGTTCAGAAATCAAAAACATATATACCAGTTGTTCCAAGACATATGAAGGTGGGTGTTGGGTATCAGGAACAAAAGCTGTTAAGAAAACAGAGAGTGCAATCTTATGAGGGAACTTGTCCATGGCAAGAGCTATACTCAACCCTCCAAAACTGTGTCCAACAAGAACAACTTTTTCCTTTGGAAGCAATGATTCTAAAAACTCTAAGAGAGGCTCAGAATACGCAGCAAAACTATGAATATCTTGTATTTTCTTGGGGTTGATTCCTGAGGCTGCAAGGTCCAATACTGTGACCTTGTTGCCACAAGACTCAAGTTGAGGCTTGAGCTTGTACCAGCACCAAGCTCCATGGCAAGCTCCATGAACCAAAACAAAATGCTTTCCTTCCATTGTTGTTTCACTCCCTCAGAAGCTAGAAATGTTTGGTGATTAGTACTTCTCTGCTTCTTTTTATAAAAACCTAAAATTCAAATTATATTAGGCATTTTTGTAAGAGTTGATAAGAGTTGTCTAAACATTTAATGTTTTTTTTTTTCATCTTTACCCTTTAATAATTGCATATATTGTATTAATTAAAGGTTGATTATACTTATATTTATTCTATTTTTCTCTCTTACTTGCCCTCTCATAAATAAGGGCATACTTGAAAAAAAAAAAGTTTATTTTGGACACATATATTATTTTTAACTAATTTGAAATATTTTCTTAAACTACGTAATTTAATTATTGAGCTTTTATAAATAGGACATGAAGAAGCATAATATAGACTGCGCTTATCTGTTGAATATTCTTATAAGTAAATGACATTGAAATCGTGCGGTATATTCAATGTTTTAGGGTCAATATGGCCCCCAGCATTAAGTTGGCCTTTATTCAAATCAGCGGCGGTATTCAATATTTTGGGTCAATATGGAGACGAGCATAAGTTGGGTTTAGGACAGAAAGTGTTTTATTCCTTAAAATAATTTATCAATGACCCGCTTCTAGAGTATCAATGACGTCTTTGATGTTGTCAATGACCTGTTAATAAAGTTGTTAATGAGATCATTTTTTTATTTTGAGATTTCAAGGAACCATTATTTTATTTTTTCTCTTGTCTATTTTTATAAATACCCTCTCTTGTAATTATTATAAGGCTCCAACTAGAAGTAATTTTTAGTTCTAAATATAAGGCAACAACTAGCACATTAATTACTTTTTTCCCACTTTTTCCTTGTTATTAATTAAAATTCAACGTTGGAAAAATTAAGTCATGTCATTTAAAAGGGGGTAAAATTGAAAAAAAAAAATCATCAAATTAGAATAGATTTAATGATTTAATTGTCATTCCTTAATCCGCGAAAGTTAATAATCAGGGCTTATAATGAGCAACAAAGTTTAATTTGTTGGCAACATATAAAGAATTTGTGAATACCAATATGTCATAAATACCCTCTCTTATAATTATTATAAGGCACCAACTAGAAGTAATTTTTAGTTCTAAATATAAGGCACCAACCATTGCAATAATTACTTTTTTCCCACTTTATCCTTGTTATTAATTAAAATTCAACGTTGGAAAAATTAATTCATGTCATTTAAAAAGGGGTAAAGTAGAATTGTTTTTTATCAAATTAGGATAGATTTAATCATTTAACTATCATTATTCAATCCGCAAAAAAATAATAGTCAGGGGCTTATAAAGAGCAACAAAGTTTAATTTGTTGGCAACATATAAAGAATTTGTGAATATCCATACGTTGGCAAAAAAAAAAAATGGAATGCCAATATTTTAAAGGATAAAGGTGCAGTGAGCACCCCGAAGTATGTTTGAAAGTAAGGGTGGAAACAGGCCAGACGGCCTGTCAGGGGCCTGTAGCCTGTAGCCTGGCCCGTTCAGGCCTGGCTTGTCAGGCTAAAAGGCCAGGCCAAGGCCAAAACAAAAGCATGTTTTGCTTAATAGGTCAGGCCAAGGCCTATTGACAGGCCTGAGCCTGTAAAAATATTTTTTTAAAAAAATCAGATAAGGGTTAAAGGATAATTTCGCCTGAGCCTGTAAGTTTTAGCTTGTTTTCGGCCTATTTAAGGAGACCTGTTAAGGAGGCCTGTTTTCGGCCTGTGGCCTGTTAGCCTGTTTTGCAATGTGGCATGTAGGCCTGTCGGTTTGCTTAAAAAATTTTAAAAATTCAGGCCTCCTTAACAGGCTTCAGGCCAAGCCTAGGCCTAAAAATTGGTCTTTAACAGGCCACAGGCCAGGCTCAAGCCAGTTTGTGCCTTAACAGGCCAAGCCTCTTAAGGCAAAAGCCTGGCCTATTTCCACCCCTATGTGAAAGTGAGTGTAATTAGTATCCTAAAATATTTAAGATACAATTTTAACCATAAAATAATTAAATTGAAACAATTGTGCCCCTCATCCTAACATAATGTTAACATCGTTTTCGGGAAGGAAAAAAAGCTTTACTTTGATTATGACTATGGAAGGATAGGGGAGGGAAATTAAAAATTTTATGAGTTAAATTTAAAGAAATTGAAGAAGGGAGGTTATAAAATTTTAATAAAGAGATAATATAACATAAAAAATTATAAAAATATAATTAAAAATTTTTAACCCCATTTTTCTAATTTTTTTAAATTTAATTTACAAAAATTTCCCCTCTTTTCCCCTCTTCTCCAAATCCCTCGTACCAAACAAGCCCCAAATCTCCATGATCGCATGTTCTTGCTCCTCGGTAAGAAATCCACATAAACTCCCACGATCGTTGGGATGAAGAAGTATTCCCAGACACCTCACCGTTGTGTTCCTTCGTTAGAATGTCATGGACTCCATAGTTGAAGAGCCCAATCCAAAGAGCACTCCAGATGCAACTAGGCCGGGCCCACTTAGGAGGAGCACTAGAGCACAAAAGAGAACGTGGAAGTTACGAGAGCTTGAGGGGATTGAAAGTATATAAACATGCATGGCTCGTGATTCGAGGACATGTGTATTATGCATGGACTTATTCTCTCTCTCTCTCTGTGACTCTTCCTCCTGATTCTGTATTCCGTTTTCCATGTAGTTTTTCTTCTTTCTCGTTTATCAGTTGTGACTTCCCTTCTGTACTGCATTTTGTTATTTAATGGCAGTTTAGATTCAGATCCTATCATTTATTTTCATGTGAGAAAGAAAACTGTCATTACAATTTGGTGCTTTCGTTGAGAGTGAGAGTGAGAGTATGGCAGAAAACACGAGATTGAAAGAGATGCAGGCAGAGATCAAGAAAACGACAGACTTCATGGAATATGCTAAGGGGCGATTTGACCAACTGGATCAGATGCGTACCCTGCTACAAGCGCTCGTCAAATCGGTCGACAACATACAAATACGCCTGGAACAGTCCGCGGGTCCTGGGGATGCATCGTCATCCGACACACCAGGAAATAATCTTGTCCTTACCGGAAACTCATAGACCAAGACGATCAAACTTGACTTCCCGAGCTTTGACGGTACCGACGCTCTTAACTGGATCTTTAAAGCTGAACAGTATTTCAAATATCATGATATTAATGACTCCCAAAAGCTTGTTATTGCCTCTGTTCACTTCGATGGAGACGTGTTACCCTGGTTTCAGATGCTTGCAAGGGCAGGACGTTTCCCAAACTGGTATACTTTAACCAAGGCTATCGAACTCCAGTATGGTCCTTCTCAGTTCGACTGCGCACGGGCTCAACTTTTTAAACTCACACAGAACTCTGTTGGGGGATCACTAGAAGATTATAATGCCAAGTTTTTATCTTTGGCAAACCACACAGAGGAAGTTCCCGAAACTGCTCTGCTTGATTGTTACTTGGGGGGTCTCAACCCCGACTTGAAGAGGGACGTGTTGGTGCAACGACCCTCGACCGTGGTCAGTTCAATGGCCCTCGCACGCTTGTTTGCAACCCCCACCATCCCAAGTGCAAGTATGCCAACGTCCAAACCAGACCTGACACAGAAGGCTCGAACCTCCACTCTACCAACCAACACTAATCGAGCCATTGTTCCGTACGCTGCCTCCAGCTTTACAGCATCATCAACAAGCACGGGAGGTGGTAAGGCAAACTTACCGCCGTTACTACTCACACCGACACTACCACCCATTAAGAAGATGACGGCAGCCGAGATGCAAGTTCGTCGAGAAAAGGGACTATGTTATACGTGTGATGCTAAGTTCTCACCATCACACCAATGTCCCAATAAGCAGTTGATGTTGCTTTAGTGCGAAGAGGATGAGACTGAAGAACCCGAAGATTCCCTGGTTGTGGAGATGGAAGCCACCCTACACCATCTGTCGTTACATGCATTGCGCGGCACCCAAGGAGCAGCCACCATAAGATTTAGAGGAACTATTCACGGCACTGGGGTTCAAATATTGTTAGACGGCGGTAGCTCCGACAACTTTCTTCATCCAAGATTAGTCAAACATTTGGGTCTTCCGATTGAATACACTGATACAGTGAGAGTGTTAGGAGGCACTGGGAAGATATTGAGCAGTAATGAACGAGTGGTAGACGTCCCCATTCAGATTTGTGGTCATACACTCTTTATAACCATGTTCGTCTTACCTGTAGCAGGGGTGGAATAGTGATAGGTGCTGACTGGTTGGAAACCTTGGGCCCACATGTGGCCGACTATAGCACCTCTACTGTGAAGTTTTTGTTGAATGGAGCATTTATCACTCTGAAGGGCTATAGGGGATAATCGGCATCTCTTGCTCAATGCCACTATCTGGTTCAGTTAACTCAAGTCAATGCAATTGCGGAGTGTTATGTGATCGAGACAATGGACCCACAGATCGCCGACTTGAATATACCATCAGATATCGCCCCAGAACTACAGAACATACTCAAGCAATATTATACTGTGTTTGCTACTCCTCATGGCTTACCACCACCGCGCACACTCGAGCATCGCATTGAGCTAGCGCCGGGTTCAGGACCTATTAAGGTTCGTTCATACAGATATTTGGCCAGCCAAAAATCAGAAATAGAACGAATTGTTGCCGAACTGCTCGCAGAAGGTCTAATCCAACCAAGCACAAGCCCTTTTTCGGCACCAGTCATACTTGTAAAAAAAAAAAGATGGGACTTGGCGGTTTTGTGTAGATTTCAGAGCTTTAAATGCCATCACCGTGAAGGATGCCTTTCCAATGCCGACTGTTGACGAGTTGCTAGATGAACTTTATGGATCTACATTTTTCTCAAAACTAGATCTTAGATCAGGTTATCATCAGATTCTAATGCGTGAAGCCGATAGGGAAAAAATAGCATTCCGCACACATCAAGGGCTCTATGAGTAGTTGGTCATGCCATTCGGTCTCACAAGCGTGCCAGCAACCTTCCAGGCTTTAATGAATTCCATTTTTCGGCCATACCTTCGTCGTTTCGTGTTGATATTCTTTGATGACATACTAATTTATAATGCAACGTGGGCTTTACATTTACAACACGTGGCAGAGGTATTAGAGCAGCTTTCACATCATCAATTGTTTGCTAAATTAAGTAAGTGTGCTTTCGGCAGGTCTAAGATCGATTACCTAGGCCATGTTATCTCAACCAATAGAGTAGAGATGGACCATGAGAAGGTACGAGCCGTGCAAGACTGGCCAACCCCAAGCAATGTGAGTGAACTAAGAGGCTTCTTAGGCCTCAGTGGATACTACAGGCGTTTTATATGTCACTTTGCCCAAATAGCAAGCCCGCTCACGGATTTATTAAAGAAAGACTCATTCCAATGGACCCTACTGGCAGAATCATCTTTTAACAACCTCAAACACGCCTTGATGGATGCACCGGTGCTTGTTCTCCCGAACTTTCAGAAACCATTCACACTCGAGACAGACGCATCAGGTACAGGTATCAGGGCCGTGTTGAGTCAGGAAGGTTGGCTAATAGCATTCTTCTCCAAAAAACTTTCACCCCGAATGCAATCACAGTCTGCCTATATTCGTGAGCTCTATGCGATCACAGAATCGGTGGCAAAATTTCGGCACTATTTACTGGGGCATCACTTTGTGATCAGAACGGACCATGCGAGTCTCAAGCATTTGACAGATCAAGTCATGAAAACTCCAGAGCAAGAGCACTGCCTTCCAAAATTATTGGGGTATAACTTCACCATCGAATATCATCCAGGAAAACAGAATCAGGCTGCAGATGCACTCTCTCGAATGGCTTTAATGGCCTTATCCTTTGTAGAGGGCTCTTTTATGGATCATATCTATGCCTTGGTGCGTACAGCCCCCTCGATTCGAGCTTTGAAGGAGTCCATAAATACAAATGTGACAACGGCATCTCATTATACACTCTGTCATGGCGATCTATATTGGAAAGACAGGCTAGTTGTTCGACACGAAGACGCTGAGCTAATCCGTCGTATTCTATATGAGTTGCACTCTTCTCCTACAGGTGGCCACGCTGGATTCTTACGCACTTTTCATAGGGTTGCTCGACTGTTCTTTTGGCCAAAAATGCGTCGAGATATTAGAGCATATGTACGGGCTTGCACCATCTGTCAACAGGCGAAGCTCTCTCATTTACACCCAGCTGGTCTTTTACAACCATTGCCTATACCCACCAGATTTGGGAAGACATCGCCATAGACTTCATAGTGGGGCTCCCAGTCGTTCGGGGATATTCGGTAATCATGGTGGTAGTAGATCGTCTCTCAAAGTATGGTCACTTTGTCGCCTTACCAGGCCATTTTTCAAGTCGATTGGTAGTTGAAGCTTTTGTACAACATGTGGTGAAACTACACGGTATGCCACGCACTATCATCTCTGACCGTGACAGAACATTCACAAGCGCCTTCTGGAAGCATCTCATAAAGCTTCAAGGGACCCAACTTTGTTTTAGCACCGCCTACCATCCAAAATCAGACGGGCAATCCGATGCTTTAAACAAATGCCTAAAAATGTACTTGCGGTGTTTCGTCCACGACTACCCTCGACAATGGCTATCCTTCCTTCCCTGGGCAGAGTTCTGGTATAACTCGGTGTTTCATTCCTCTACTGGTTTTACACCATTCAAGATCGTGTATGGGTGAGACCCACCACCTCTCTTATGGCACACATCGTTGGAAGACACACCCTTCGACGTTCACAGATAGCTAGTGGAATGAGACGAGCTCTTAATAGTGCTGAAACGACATATCAGTAAGGCTCAAAACCGCATGAAACATTTCACAGACAAACGCCACACCGAGATGGAGCTCCAAGTGGGTGATCAAGTTTTGGTCCGCCTTCAACCTTATCGACAACATTTCGTGGCACTCCGGAAATATCAGAAGCTCTCTTTGCAGTATTTTGGACCTTTTACAATCATGGAGCGCGTGGGACCAGTCGCATATCGTGTTGCACTTCCCGACCATGAACGAATCCATCCAGTCTTTCATATATTGCAACTGAAAAAGTTTGTCGGAGATGGTGACTCTGGCCTGTACCTACCCCTGCCACTACAGTCTGTCCCTGAAGGACCGGTGTGCCAGCCAATACAGGTGTTAGCTACTCGCCTCTTGCAACAAGGCCATGAATGGGTTCGACAATATTTGGTGGAATGGGATAGCTCTTTTGATCAGACTTGGGAGTTCGAAGCGAATCTCCAGCATTTGTATCCGGACCTGGACCTTGAGGACAAGGTCTCTCTTTATGGAGGGGGTATTGTCATGGACTCCATAGTTGAAGAGCCCAATCCAAAGAGCACTCCAGATGCAACTAGGCCGTGCCCACTAAGGAGGAGCACTAGAGCACGAAAGAGAAAGTGGAAGTTACGAGAGCTTGAGGGGATTGAAAGTATATAAACATGCATGGCTCGTGATTCGAGGACGTGTGTATTATGCATTGACTTATTCTCTCTCTCTGTGACTCTTCCTCCTGATTCTGTATTCCGTTTTCCATGTAGTTTTTCTTCTTTCTCGTTTATCAGTTGTGACTTCCCTTATGTACTACACTTTGTTATTTAATGGCAGTTTAGATTCAGATCCCATCATTTATTTTCGTGTGAGAAAGAAAACTGTCATTACATAGAAACTACAAAACCAACTGCCAAATCGGTTGCAAGATTTGAAGCATCAAAGCCAAACTCAAGGGAATACCCTACAAGCCAAGGAAACACGATGTTGTTTCAAGCATGGTACCAGAAGAATGCAGCTGTAAAACCACTCGTCAGTTTCAGAGGAGTTTGTATAACTCAGTGGACGAAGGCCAACTGGTTGGTGTTGGTCTGAGGGAGATCAGAAAGGCCTAATTGGTTGTCTTGTTGAGGATGAGGATTCTGCCATGAATAAATTAAAGCAATAGCAATTGTTGCAGAAGGAGGAATGGGGAAAACCATCCTGGCACATCTAATCCATCACGATGCTTGTATCAGTGATTGCTTCGACAAGATAGTATTTGTGACGTACGCATTCACAATCATTAAATGAAGATGTTCTAGAAACCAAAAACTCCCACGATGGTTCTTGACAAGAAGATGCGGTCCTAGAAGGTGGTGGTTGAGAGGATGGAAGAGACAGATAGGGAGGTTTTTTTTTAACAGCGTTAGCATTCTGTTAGGATGGAGGGCACAATTACTCCAATTTAATTACTTTAGGGTTGAAAACTTGAAATTATGCCCATAAATATTTTAGGGTTCAAAAATACATCAGAATGCTCACCGCAACTTGACCCTATTTTAAATGAAAGGGAAGCCAAATTAAAGAGTATATGTTTGGTGGGGATTAAATTTAAAACAAAAATGGGAAAATAGTTATGGACGCAGAAATTAAAAGTAAGTTGCACCTATCAATAAGCTATTGGTTGAGGTGGAAAGGAGCCTTACCCCCTTTAAGGAGGAGAATACAAGTTTGAATATCGAGAAACACATTTATTGGGAGAGGTAAGAACTCTTTATCTTCAAAATCTCGAGGGGAAATCCCTTGATCTAATAAAAAGAAAAGTAGATTGCACATGGCTGGGAAGATTTTCTAAACAAGGTAATTGTGGGATGGCATTATGCTATCATAAGGATACTCCCTTTATTCTTTTTTATATCCAAAATTTAAATTGCTTTAGTCTTTTTTATAAGAGTTTGATACGAGTCGTTTGAAAATATAACTAGTTTTTTTTTTTCATTTTTACCTCCATATTATATATATATATATATATTGCATTAATTAAAAGATTGATGATACCTATATTTATTTTATTTCTCACCCTTACTTATCCCTAAAAAATAAGGACATACTTGAAAAAAATGTCTATTTCAGATACACTTATTGTTTTTAACTAATTTTAATCATTTTCTTAAATTGTGTAATTCGATTATGGGACTCTTATAAATAGGACCGAAAGGAGTATGATATGGTGCTACTCCCTCCATTTTATAATATGTGACACTTTAACTAATTCATGAAGAAACAAGAAATAACAGTTAACTCATTAACATTGTCATAAATTGAACATTTTTTCCACTTTTACCTTTATTGAAAATGTGTTTGAAAATTTAATAAGTTGGCAAAATTGGAAGCCAATATTAATTATAAGGATAAAACTGAAAAATAAGTATTAATTATCTTACAAGTGGCTTATATTTTAGACTAATTTATTCTTCTAGAAACACCCTATGTTGTGGACCAGATGGAGTATTAGTATTGGTTGCACTTTTGGACAAATTTATGGGCATGGAAAAGCAGGTATGAGAACTATTACTACTCTATTTCTCTCTCTGTCCCTAAATATAAGCTTTAAATTTATGAATATGTGTTATGCCCCATATCGACTGGAGAGGGGAACAAAAGATGCTTTACAAGGGTCGAATACCTCTCTCTCTTGATGCGTTTTAAAGCCGTGAGGGGCGACGGGTCCAAAAGCGGACAATATAGAGAGCAGGCGCAGGGATATTAAGGTAGGTGGAGTGTTTGGGGTTCTCTTAAAAAATTTAACCAAAGATTGCAATATGATGCAATCTCAGTCGTCTCTTGATAAGTCTTTTATTATCCTAAGCTAATTTAAATGTCATGACATGCAATTTAAACCAAGGAAGAGGGATTAATTTTTCTTTTGAACTATCTAAAATGCAAGAATGCTAAATGTCCTAAATTACAATATTTTTGGTATTTTTGGATATAAAATAGATAGGTAAATAGAAATGGATGACATGAATCTCTTGAAAATGGCTTGCAAAAGTAATTATAGTTCAAATAGTGATAATAGGAGTTCAATTTGTTAGTTAAGTCAAAATGTCCAAAAGATTTTTTGAGCTAGCTTGAATTAGGTTGTTTAAACACTTCCACATTGGGTAGGACCTAACCGCTCTAACTGAAACCCAATATAAAACCCTAACAATTGCAATCAAAGTCTCTCAAAATACCAAACCTCAAATACTATTGATTCTAGTGCATTAATCAATAATTATTCCTAAACCTAGAAAATAATCATTTTTTAATACACTATTAAAAATCACTTTGTATCCAATTTATGTAATCATTAAGTTTATAAAATACTAAACCCCATCAACCGATAAATCTAGCACCAAAATAGAGGAACACATTCTCTTAAGATGCTATTAAGCCCTCTTAGTATGTGACTATGAATTAATTAATGCAATTAGTTCAATTGGAATTCAAAATCAACTTAATATCCAAACAATACCATGCAAGATAATAGAAAATCAAGAGAATTATGATGAAAAATATATGTAACCACATATATTGATGAGCACAATGTTCAACGTTAACTAATTCAAATCACAAATTGGTTCAAACAAATATTAAACCAAAAATAATTGTTTTAACTACAAATTATAACTCCTAAAACCAAAGAAATTATAAGTACATAGTTAAGTTAATGAATTAAAACTAGAACTCCCCTTTGTAGCACTGAGAATGGAGAGAACCTTAGCATCCATCGTTCTCTCACCTTCCATTCATCACCATTCTCTCGACCCCCTCTCAACACATTTTAAAGCCGTGAGGGGCAACAGGCCCCAAAGCAAACAATATCAAGAACAAAGCACTGAGATGTTATAAATGATATCATAGTCAAGTTTGAGTCGATATGGGTTGATATGCTAGCAAGGATGCTGGGCTTAAAAGTGGGTAGAGTGTTATGTCCCACATCAACTGGGAAAGGGAACGAAAGACACCTTATAAGGGTTTGGATACCTCCATCTCTCGACGTGTTTTAAAGCCATGAGGAGTGACGGCACCAAAGTGAACAATATATATAGAGAGTAAAGCGCTAGGATGTTACAATAGGTCCATCCCAAAATATAAGTTATTTCAAGTTTGTCAAAATATTTATTATTATTTTTTAACTTTACCCCTTGATTGTATTTATTGCATTTATTGTCTCTCTCACTTATCATCTTTATAAATAAGGGTGTAGTTGAAAAAACATAAATATTGAATACTTGTAACTAACTTTAATTATTTCCTTAATAACCACAAATCAGTTATTTGAAGATTATATTGAGGGATGAAGGGAATAGTATATATTCATCATGCAGACAGTACGTTAATACTAATAATCAATATTGATATCCTCTTTTAGTCATATTTATAAGTTAGAGAGACAATGAATGTTTTTTTATCCTATTTAGTATTTATAAGGCATGTCACTGACTTTTTCTTGTAAGTCTACTCATTTACCCCCTATTAAATTTTGGTGTGTGTTATTAAAATAGAAGCGAAGTATGTATATTTAATATGGGCTTGGGAACTTATTAAATTCTAAAACATAATGAGGTTTAAGGTTTCCTTACTTCCGGCGACACATGTTGGAAGTAATTTATAAATAGGATAAGAAGAGTATTAACATAAAGAAGCACACTTTTCTATATTTACTAAAATTAGGCGCAATTAGTTACTAGATATATCAGTTAATATATATAAAGGTGATTGTGGATGGAACTCGTCTTCCTCAAGGTGATGTATCCCCAAAATGAACCCATGAAACTAAGAAAGTTGAGAACGTGCAAAACAACTCATTAAACTCCCCCTTAATTTTGAGCCAAGGAAAAGCTCCACCCCTCTCCTTACTTTTATCTATAAGTTATACATATTCTCTTATGTGTGTGTAAATATACAAGAGGTTTGTGTGGTAAATCTAGACAGTTGACTTGTAAATTTATATGTAAAATTTGAATAAGAGGCAATTTAATGTTGGGTTAAGATGTAAATTTGTCCTGTAAGTTTTTGTTGAGGAGCAATATTGTTCTGGAAGTTTTTTGAGGTTTTAATGTTACCTTTGAAGTTTTAAAAAGTAGGAATTTGTCCTATACTATTAAAAAACTAGCTTTGACCATTAGAAAATTGACGTTGACGTTAAGTTTTTAATGGTAAAAGGTAATATTGCTTCATTTTAATACTTCTAGAATAACATTAACCCTAAAAAACTTTTGAGACAACATTATTCCTTAATTAAAACTTTCGGAACAAATTTTCACTTTAACCCTTTAATATTTTTACATGTGTCAAAAATGACACCCAAATAAACAAATTTAAAAGACTTGTTTATAAATAACTACTACTCCTATAAGTCTATAACTACTTTATTTTAAGGTAAAAAAAGCTACTTCCTTCTATCCTTAATATAAGACATATTTAGAGAGTTAATCTTGATCATAAATATAAAACATGGTTTTTATTTTTATTAATCTTTTTCTTCATTTGCCCGCTATTGATGCTCATACTAGGTTTCTCTTATTTTTTCCCTGGCCTGCTCCCATCCTTTACCTCCTTCATAATCATTAGACCAGGATCTAATGATCCACATTTTCTTCCTAACCATCTCTTCATTTCCTTCTCATTCTTCTTTCTATTGTAATAATATTTTTATAAATATTAAATGTGGACAATTAGATCTTGATCGAATTGTTATGAAAGTGTAGGGGATGAGAATGAACAAAAATAGAAAAGGAGAGAAGTTAAGTCATACTTCCTCAACAATAATTAAGGAGGAGAGGAAATGAAGGAATTAAGGAAGATGATAATGATGCTTTTGAAAATATATGTCATATTAACTAACTGAACTAACTTTATTAATCTGATCAAAATAGGTAAATATATTATATTAATAACTGGCGGAGTACTTTATTTAAAACCTATTCATAATTTTATCATTTATTATGTGAATGTTTTCTAGGAGTCCATTATTTTGGGGTTGAAATGTCAAGAAAAAAAATCCATTACGACATGATGACGCACATTTCAAGGATCATTTATTGGATATTTAATTAACATCAGTTTCATTCATTAAAGACAAAGTAAGTTAGACCATACTTCCACCGTCCCTCCATTTTATAAGACCATTTTAATTAATTCACTTATAATATAAAAAAAAAGTTCAAAACATTAAATCTGTCATAAAATTTAAATGATCCTTAATGAGATCATATATTAATTTCTCCTCTTACACTACTTTTATTAAATATTAGCATATATAAAAAAATTTAATGTTCATAAAAACTATCAAAACATTTTATAAAAGGGACCAAAAAAATATTTTTTACAAGACATCTTATAAAACGGACAGGAGGGAGTGAGCCTTAACAAGGGCCTTAATACATGAGCAAAAATCAGGTTTAATCAAAAGGGATCTCCCATGGATACACGCAATCTCTTTAGATAGAAAATAAAGACCATCTAAAAAAATTAAAATTAAAAAGCAAACCGAAAATACACAAGGTAATTAAGTCCTGCTGATCATATATTCATAGAGCCATAAAGCTGATGTTGCTTGGAAATAATAAAAAAAAATTGGATCCCAATGAAAATAATAAAAAAAATTTAAAGCGATCAGCACCACATGTGACTACGGACCTCGGAGGAGCAGAGTTGATAGAGCTTGTCGGATAAGAAATTGGATCCCAATGTTATGCTTCCGCTGGGTGATAACTCAGTGCCTAACCATCCAGTACCATTAGGATGGTTTCTTTCAACATGCTACTCAAGTTTCATATCAATGCTTCTATTATTAGTACATAATTAATCAGTTTTAAATAGTTAAAAGTTGTGCTTATGCTATACTAATATTGCTATACTTTTATATATAACTAAAGTTTGACTTGCATTTTAACATTTTGTAACTAATTCATCCTTTTAATTTAACACATACTCTCTCACATCCTTAATATAAGACATATTTAACTAATTCAATCCGATTATGGAAGTTAGTTAATATTACATGTATTTGTAAAACATCCTAATCATCTTTCTTAATTCTCTCATTCTTTCTCCTATTAATTATTGTTGAAGGAGCAATAATAGGGTAAATTATAAAAAAATATTGATAAATATAAAAATAGGTCTTATATTTAGTACTAAGATCAACGCTTTAAATATAGCATATATTAAGGATCGAAGGGCAGTATAATTTATCAAATAACTAGCTAGCTACATCGATAAAGGGGGATCAATATCCTGAAACATTCATGAAGGCATACCTTTTCCAACACATAAGACGGTGGGGGTTGGGTATCAGGAACAACAGCTGCTAAGAAAACATTTAGGGCCTGTTTGATACAATGGAATTGATTTTGATGGAAATAAAAATGAATATGAATATTGAAATGAAAATGAGGTTTAAAAGTATGTTTGGTACGTCATGGAAATGAATCCTAATTTTTATGTGAAAAGATCAAAATGACTTTATAATTAAAAAATTAAAAATCCCTCTCCTTCATCCTCCCCATCAAACAGATCACCTTCATTCTCTTCTTTCTCGACCGTCCCCATCTCCTTCATCCTCATCTCTTCTTCCACAACGCCACCTTTTGCCACCCGACGATACCTCTCGTGACCATACCTCTCCTTCGGCCTCTTCCTTCTCCATTGTCCTCATCTCTTCTTCCACTCCGACCATACTCTCAATAGGGTAATTGAATGGTTCCAGGGAGGTCGCCAGAATTGGAATTGAATGAGGCGCCGAACTCGAACTAGTCCAGCAAAAAGCCACCGCTGTTGCATCGTCCTCACCTCTTCTTGAACAGGTCTGCAACTCACCGTCTCTTCCTTGCCTCTCTCGTCGAACAGGTCTATAGATTTGGTTATTGGTGATGGCGTCATATCCTCACCGTCGCCGGAGATCTTGTTGTCATGTGGGAGGCCGGTTGTTGGACATGGTGGATCATAGTTGTCTTCAATCCAGGTGGTTGAGCTCGGTGGGTGATGATTGAGAAGGCAGTGAGGGTAAGGTCAGAAATAAGGATATGGAATTGTAAATCCGAGCTTTTTTGATGGAATTCGTTTGATGGACTTGGGCTTAATTGGATTCCACATGGAATCCAATTCCAATTCCACCATACTAAACATGCTATCAATTTGAATTTCAATTCCAATTCTACGCTTCCAATTCCACCGTACCAAATAGGGCATTAGGGCCCATTTGGTACAAAGAATTTATGATGAAGGAAGGGAAAGGAAGGGAATATTGGGATGAAACTTAAAAAAGTGTGTTGTTTGGTAGATATGGGAAGAGAATATAGGTTGAGAGAAAAATAAAATGTTTGATAGGAAGAAAATAGAAAGATTGGTGTGGGGAGATAATGCGAACTACCCATTTTACCCCTAAAATTAAGTAATGTTAAAATGAAAATAAAAAAAACTGTTTTTTTTTTTAAAATTAAATTGAAGACACAATATACTAAACGCTGGCCTGAGTGTCGGGCAAAGAAGGAAATTGAAATATTAAATAAAATATAATAAATAATATAGATTATATTATGTTCTACGGTGGGCATGTAAACTAAGCATATTAACTAAATGATTAAAAAATTAAATAATAATAATAATTAATTGTATAAATTATAATAGAAGATTATATTGTGTTTTGTTAAGTTGTTGAATCAAATCTATTCTATTTCAAAACTAATGGCCTCATAGTGATAATTAACTAAAATAAAATGAAATAATTAGCAAAAATTTCTTAATTTATCGTGCGAGTTTTGCGGCTTTCAAAAATTTCTCATATTCTCTTCTAACATCTCTCTGCACCGAAACTGCTTTTCAAATATTTTAAATAATTTAAAATAATCAAATAAATATGAATATTCAATTTAAATACAAAAATAAGTAGATATTAAATAATTAAAAGTGAGTTTATCCAAAGAAATTTTTCCCATGTTCTTTTGCTGTTACACCCTCCTTCAAATAAAAATAATAAATAATTAATATACATAATAATAAGAAGATTGTGTTTTGTTAAGATATTGTATCAAATTTATTTTAATTATTAATGAAATTTGAATTTTTTACGGAATGAAATTCAAATTTGTCTAAAATATTTTCTTATCGAATTCGAATTTATCACATAAATTCGAATGTAGTCCTATTTTCTTGTCTTATAGAAAATAACTTTCATTAAAATAGGGGAACCAGACAAGGTCGTTGCCTATGTGTTGGCTCATGAGAAGTTTCTTCGGTGAGCAGTGAGCAAAGCCACAGCATCAACGATGAATCTTTCACTAGAACACCCACCACTTCTTCTTCGACGAGCGTGCATATCAACATCAAAATTGCCACACAGTGTTCCTTCTTTGTCCTCCATCTTATTGTCTGCAACATTCGGATGATCAATGGCAAACCACAGAATTTTGGCACAGCTTTGGCTCCCTCATCGTTTTTCGCCAATGCCGCAAGAATCGCTAAACATTATGTGGTTAGGTCAGATTTTTGTGACGCAGCTAAGAAACTAACTCATATCAGAATAGTGTCGGAAGCAAGAGAAGAGTGAAACAAATGTTTATGAGGGGTAAATATGTCCAAAAGCTTCACTATTCATAGAGGGAACTTGGGTTCTCATAGGGGTGGAAAAAGGCCAGGCCAAGCCAGGTTTTGACCTTAACAGGCCTGGCCTGTATTATACCAAATCGGCCTGTGCCTGGCCTGTAGACTATCATAGGCCTTTTTGTCAGCCTGAGCCTGGCCTATTCACATGACATGGCGTGAGACCTATTAAAAGCATGTATTTTATTTAAACAAAAAAATGCATATAATAGTCATAGTAACCAATAAAAAAAGACCTTCTACTTGAAAACATGAACTCCAAGAAATTGACCTGAGCACACTTTGTCATTGGATGAAACTGTTTTGAAAGCTAAATTCTAAGATAACTGATTAATTTAATTTAACAATTTTTCATTAGCACATACAGCTTTTGGATGATTGGCGGCAAAGTCAATGGCAATAGCAGAACCAAAATAGAAGAACAAAGTTTAAAATCAAAATAGAGATCTAGAATATACTTACTAGAGCTAGAGATCTGCCACTATAGATTTAATCCGAACGCCAAAATAGATGAACAAAGTTTAAAAACAGCTAATCAAGAACAATAGATCCTAAACTTTTTTTTTTGGCCATCAGATCCTGAACTAAAATCATAAACAATACAGAATCAAATATATAGATAATGGAAAAATCAAAATAATCAAAATAGTCCACACCCAAATACGCAAATCAGAGTGGCAACGCAAACCGAAGATGCAAAATTGTTTTCAAGACTTGTAGGAATGAAAATTTTTTGCCAAGAGTCATGACTGCAAATCTACAATAAGCTGAATGCAAATTTCCGAGATATACATTGCATATACGGGGAGTTGAGGAGTGAGTACCTAATTCTCATCGACTGAGAGTGAGATTGGAGTGAGAGTGAGAGTGAGAGTAAGAGTTAGATCGTGGACTGAGACTTTGGGAGTGAGACTCTGAGAGCGAGATCAGAATGGGAGTAGGAGTGCGACTCTAGGAGCAAGATTAGGACCGTGGGAGTGGGAGTGAGACGAGAGTGAGAGATTGAAACTTGAGAGATGAGAGGCCGAGATTGAGATTTAGGAGAGAATGGGTGATGAGTCTGAGAGAGGGAATTGGGCTGGGACGTTGGGGAGGAGCGGCCCAATGTTTTTTTTAAAAAATATATTACTAGGCTAGCCTGAAAGGCCTAGGCCTGGCTTGTTTAATAAAAAAGGCTTTAAAATAAACCTAGGGGTAACCTTTTATTCTAACAGGCCTGATCAAGCCGGAAGCAGGCCAGGCCGCAGGCCACCTGGCCTGTTTTCACCCCTAGGTTCTCATCAATTTTGGTGGGATCTTATCTTCCCACCTTTAAAGGAATATTGGTGGGCCTTGTAGGAACTTGAGTTCCTAGGAAGATTAAGCACTAAAAGTGTACCAAATTAAATAAGGGAACTTGTTCATCTTCCCTTCCCACCTCTTCTGCGTACCAAATGGGCCCTTAGTGCAATCTTACGAGGGAATTTGTCCATGGCAAGAGCTATAATCAAACCTCCAAAACTGTGTCCAACAAGAACAACTTGTTCACTTAGAGGATATGATTCTAACAACTCGAAGAGAGGCTCAGAATACTCAACAAAACTTGCAACATCTTGTATTCTCTTGGGGTTGATGCCTGAGGCTGCAAGGTCCAATACTGTGACCTTGTTGCCACAAGACGCAAGTTGAGGCTTGAGCTTGTACCAGCACCAAGCTCCATGCCAAACTCCGTGAACCAAAACATAATGCTTTCCTTCCATTGTTGTTTCGCTCATAGATGAGAAGCTAGAAATGTTTGGGGATTATGTATATAGATGGCGTTTATACACTACTACAAAAAGGGTAAAAGGTGGCACACATTTTGTGGCATTTGTTCAAAGAAGTGCCACAGCTTCCCTTTTTTTATTTTTTACCTCTATAATTTTTTTTTTTTATTTTGGATACCAGCTGTGGCGCCTAATAGGTTAGGGCCACAATTGGGGAGGCCCAGGCAGGCGCCACACTTGGTGCCTGCCTACGCAGGCGCCACACTTGGCGCCATACAAGCAGCTGTGGCACCTGACAGGTTAGGCGCCACAGTTGCAACAAATATCATGTGTGGCGCCTAAATAGTTAGGCGCCACACTTGCCCATTTTTTTTTTTAAAAACAAGGAAAAATTTCAAATGGATAGTGTATATATCTTAATTATTTCATTTCCTGCGTAGTGGTCCTGTGTCCGCCCCCCATTCCTTCTCTTTTTAACTACTACTCCATTTTAATTATTCAACTTCTCTCTCCTCCATTAAACTACTTTCCCTTTCTCATCTTCTTAGTGGATCCGTCGGCCCCCTCCCTCCATTTCCTATCATCTTCACACTAAAAAACACACACACGCGCTCACTCGTCATTCAAGCTAGTGTCACCAACGTGGTCTCTCACTCACTGCGCTGGTCAATTAATAGATTTGTAAGAAGAAGCCTGTTTCATTTTAGCTTACTTTGTTTAATTTTTTTTTAGTCAAGATAAACCGTAATATAATGTTTGCCTTTTTGTTCCTAATTTAATAGGAAAGAGTGAAAACCTAGCTTGTTTCGTTTGCTTTTTTGCTTTGTTTAAATTTTTTTGCCGACAAGCTTGCGTTTTTTATTAATATTTTAATTTACTTAATTAGTTGTTGATGTACTGTGTTCACATATCAAGTTCTTGTATTGTGATATTTTTTATGTTAGCTTTGGAGAGTATTAATGTAAGAACATTATTGTTGGGGAACTTGAATTTTAAATGTGAAAATTATATATATATATATATATATATATATATATATATATATATATAATAGGTTGAAATATAAAATAGAAAGATTGACAATTTGTGGAGATGATAAACACGAAAGTTACTCATTTTATATAAAGCTTCACAATCAGGAAGCATAAAAAATGGCCACAGGAAAAAAAGAAGAAGAAGAAGAAGAAAGAGAAAAAAAGAAAAAAAGAAAAAAAGAAAAAAGGGACCCTCCTGTGGCTCTTGTTTGAGGAAGTGCCACAGGAGGGGGGTCTCCTGTGGCGCTTGCTGACATAAGTGCCACAATAGGACCCCCTTCCTGTGGCACTTGCTGACACAAGCGCCACAGGAGGCCCCCCCTCCTGTGGCACTTCCTCAAACAAGCGCCACAGGAGGGTATTTTTTAAAAAAAAATTAAAATGTTGTGGCGCTTCCAAACACTACAGCTTTTTTTAGTGGCGTCCAGATATGTGGCACATCTCTAGCGCCACAGTTAATGCAATTATAAGCGCCACATCTTTACTTTTTTGTAATAGTGATATGTTGAATATTATTAAAAGTAAATGTCATTAAAATCAGGCGTTCAATGTTTTTGGTCCATATATATGGTCACAAGCATTAAGTTGGCTTTATGACAGAATGTGTTTTTTCAGTCCTTATATGGTTATAATGTTGGGTGAAGGGTCTCTTCATTTCCCTTACTGTTCACTTCCCTCCACTAGCTTCTTTATTCTCACCGTTATATTACATCTGAATGGTTGAGATTCAATACCCATAAAAAAAATAGAATACTTTAATAAAAGTATAAAGATATGAACTGGTTATATCAAATTTTAATGATTTAAATTTATTTATATACATTTTTTGTTATTTAAAATTGTAATAATATTTTTATAGGATATTGAATTTCAACAATTTAAAGTTAATCTAACGGCGATAATAAAGAAGTGGAGGGAAGTGGATGGTAAAAGAAATGAAGAGGCTATAATATTGCTATGCCATGCATGAAGGTTTTGCTTTAATTTAATGACTATTACAAATATTTATTGTGAGTTAGCAGTTTTGTTTGACTACATTTGATGGCAAGCTAGTGATGATTGCGCATCGTGTGTGGGCAACTAGGCACTCCATTTCGTCTAAAATATAAGCCGCCGTCTAGAATTCCTTGGTTCATGATATAAATTAGAAAATAATTTTTTTTAAATTTTCTACTATTACAAAATATTACTCGCTTCTTTTTATAAAAAAAATGTTTAACCAAATCTCGCGGTTGAAAATATCAGTTTAGAATAATAAATGTGTCAAAATTATAACTATTTGAATTAAAATACCCTTGTTTATGAGGACATATAGAGAATGAGAGAGAAATAAGGAAATTATTATAATTAGAGAATTGTAGAAGAGAGAGAATAAGAAAATAAATATGGTAAAAGTAATAAGTCTTTGGGGCTATGAAAATTTATTTTATTGACATTAAACATAGTAACTAAATAAGGGTAAAATGGGAAAGTTAGAGGTAAAAAATAAGACATTCTCTAAATATTTATTATAAAAAGGAACGGAATATGTGTGGCGGTTGTTTCTTACAAAAAAGAACGGAGGGAGTAAAAGATAATTTAATTATGGTATAATTTTCTAGTCCACATTTTTAATCACAGGTTCGCTATGTTATGAGGGACTAGTCTATTCTACTAGACCCAACCCCTATTGATAATTGACGTGAGTATTATTGATAAAGAGGTAGGTCTAGAAGGCGGGAAGAATATATGCCAAACAATCCCTTGGATTCATGTCACGGAGTCATCAACTTTTCGTTTTCTTTCTTACTTTCTTAATATATTAGTAATCAAATTTGGAACATCTAGGCCATTTACCAACCTTGAAAGTTGAGACTTGAATCTCATGAGATGAGGACCACAGTTACCGGTAACTCCTCGTTTTCTAGAAGTTAGTATATATCATCAATATATATATTATGGAAAAGCACACTTTTATTTGTTGATTTTCTTTTTTCTTTTTGTTTATTTTGGCAAGTTAGAATGAGGTGCTTGTGGGACTCGTCTTCCTCATATAAGGAAAGTTGGCGGTGGTGATACACTAGTTAATTACAAGTTTTGGGCAAATTTAAATATGGACACGGAAAAGCTGGGCGAATTTGTCTAATCTATATTCAACATGCAAAATATCGATACATCAACATATATAGTGAAACCCAATTCTTTATATCTACTGAATTTTTAGGTAGAGTTACTTTGTTAGGTAATTACGTGATAACGGTACTCATCTTCCTCAAGATAGGAGAGTCGGTGGCAAGAGGAATGCTCTATGGTACGTAACATTATTTTAGTGGTCTGGTTGAGTGAAAGAGTTTTTCCATTATTAAATATAATCATTATTTTAATAATATTTATCTTCTATTTTTTTTAAAAGGCAAAAATATTGAGAAGACTTTTTTAAAGTTTTTATATCTTATTTTGTATGGTAATATTTATATTTTTCTTAATATATATACACAGTATATTATTTTAATAATATTTATCATTTATTTTTAAATTTGTAATCATATAAACATTGAGAAGCTTTAATTTTTAATTTCAATTGTTATATATTTTGTATGCTTAATGAAGCACTTGAGCCTGCCTTGATTTTGATCACTTATTTTTTCTATAGGTACAAATAAGATTGTCAAATTCACAAGTTTAAACAAGCTCATGGAGTGATGTATACTCGTATTATGAATTTGAATTATAAACCCGTAAGAGTTTACTTTTATCATTGAATAGATATTAATAGTATATAATTAAATAATTCAAATATAAAAAATGAAAACAATTTGATTTAAATATATTTTAAATTCATATATTCATAATTTATCATAGTTAAGAAAGATTTTTTGATAAAATTCATATATAGAGTCATTAAACATGATCAAATTAAAAAATTTAACATGAGTTTAAAAATGAGTTAATATCGTTTTGTAAACACCAACAAGTTATTGATTGAGGTGGTAAAGGGCTTCACCTGTAAAGAGGAGTTAACATGGTTTTCCCACCCTTGGAGGCAACGATAATACTGATCAAGTATACTTATTAGCAATGTTGAGGAGGGCCAAGAAAAGTTGCTGTGGCTGGGAAAGCATGACCATATGATCAGCATCCATGATTTCTACAACCTCATCAACACAAACGTTTTGGATCATCCATTTCTGAAACTCCACTGGAATTGCCAAGTCCTCATTGCACACAATATAAGCAGATGGAACCGACCCATATCCGACTTTGCTGACACTCTTTGCCTTGCTCAGTTCTTCAAGAAAAAGCGAGCCTGGCCTTGCCAAAGTCTTGGCCAATTCAAGATCCTACAAAAAATAATAAACATAATAATCATAACAAAAGCTGAATTCAATATGTTGAATGGGCTTGAAAGCAAGAAGACATGTAATACAGAAACTGAGTTGGGTGCTTATCACTTTGATGGGCATCCAAACCTCATCAGATCTGGATTATTCAGAATTAATTTTTTTTCAACTTATGATTTTTAAATAAAAAACTATTTTTTTGAAAACGTGAGTAGTAAGAGATTATATTTATTTTAAATTTTATACACATTAAAATAATTTTTGGATTAAGGTGCATCTACCATCCTAAAGTATTCTTCTAGGTGCATACAGTGCCCTAAAGTATTTTATGGTGAATTTAACACCCTAAAATATTATTTCAAGGGCATCCATCACCCAAAAGTATTTTTTATGCAATCTTTCACTTAACAATTTAAATAATTTAGTATATTTCATACTCCTAAAAATAATTTAGGGTGTTGGATGCATCCAAAAAATAAGTTATGGTATTAGACGCACAAGAAAAAGTACTTTAGGGTGTTAGGTGCACTAGAAAAAATACTTTAGAGTGTTAGGTGCATCACAAAATACTTTAAGGCACTAAATGCTTTTAGAAAAATACTTCAGGGTACTGGATGCAGTTATACCATAATTTTTTAATATAATAAAGATAAAAAAAATGAAATCCAGAGTATGGATCTAATCTGGACGGTTAAGATGTGATGAGATTAATTTAAACAGTCGAGATATGATCTGATCGAACGAAATCTGATGAGATTTTGGTGCTCTGGAAAGCAACCAAACGGGTTCCCATGACGACGTGACTATACGTACCTCTGGGGAGCAAAGTTGATAGACCTTGTCGGATAAGAAATCGGGTCCGAATGTTATGCTTCCACTGGGCGATAACTCAGTGCCTAACCATCCAGTACCGTTAGCATGGTCTCTTTTAACATGCTGCTCATGTTTCATATCAAAGCGGCTATTAGTACATAATTTATTAGCTTTTAACTAGTTAAAAGTATACTTTGACTTGGCTCTTAACAATTTGTAACTAATTCATCCATTAGCATGTATAATTTATCAACTATATCTAGCTACACCAATAAAGGGAGGCTCAATTAATATCCTGATTCCACAATTATACCTTTTCCAAGACATATGAAGGTGGGTGTTGAGTATCAGGAACAAAAGCTGCCAAGAAAACAGCAACAGCTATCTTACGAGGAAATTTGTCCATGGCAAGAGCTATATTCAAACCTCCAAAACTGTGTCCAACAAGAACAACCTTTTCATTTGGAGGCAATGATTCTAACAACTCTAAGAGAGGCTCAGAATACTCAGCAAAACTTGCAACATCTTCCATTCTCTTGAGATTGATTCCTGAGGCTGCAAGGTCCATTACTGCGACCTTGTGGCCAGAAGACTCAAGTCGAGGCTTGAGCTTGTACCAGCACCAACCTCCACTGGAAGCTCCGTGAACCAGAACAAAATGCTTTCCTTCCATTGTTGTTTCTCCTTGACGAGAAGCTGGTAATGTTTGGGAATTATATATAGATGGAGCTTATCTATAGAATGTTATTTGAAGTAAATGTCATTTAAATCAGGCATTCAATGTTTTTG
This sequence comes from Inga laurina, assembly GCA_963855925.1. Lineage (NCBI taxonomy): Eukaryota > Viridiplantae > Streptophyta > Magnoliopsida > Fabales > Fabaceae > Inga > Inga laurina. Next base: position 1,951,119 of record OY979710.1, read on the forward strand.
GTCAATATGGTTACAAGCATTAAGTTGGCTTTGGGACATTACTCCATTCAATCTACAATATAACTCATTCTAATTAATTTATTGCAACCAAGAAATGATAGTTACTTCTTCCGGTCCACAATATAAAACACTTCTAGAAGGAAGACATAATCTAAAATATAAGTCACCTCCAGTTTAATTAAGTTTAATTAATGCTCTTTTTATTGTTTTTCCCTTGTGATGAATACTTATTTTCCAACTTTGCCCACTTATTATATCCCCCCTCTCTAAAATAATATTTCTAATGCAATTAAACACATTTCTCAAGAAGGGTAAAAGTGAAAAAAATTTACACTTTAGGATATATTAAATGACTTATTATTTCTTATTTCCTGTAATATAATTGAAATGCCGTATATTGTGGATCGGAGAAAGTAACTTATTAAATTTGCTTTAAATTGAAACAAATCTCTAATTTATTTATATTAAATGAATGTTTGAATGAGAGAGAAAAATATAAAGAACTACTCCCTCTGGTCCTTATTTTAAGGCACCAACTAACAAGTGTTTTTTGTCCTTTTTATAAGGCACTTGCAAGTTTTCAAGAAGCATTTAATTTATTTTTCCATGCATGCCCATATTTAATAAGGGTAGTAAGAGAGAGTAATAATTAATAGATATTTGAGTTTAGTGTAGTTGATAAGGGTAATATTGGAAACTACTTGAATTTTAGGACAACTTTAATGCTTTTAACTATCTTTATTGGTCTGTGAGAATTGGTAGTTGATGCCTTATAATAAGGACCAGAAGGGGTATATTTAAACATTAATTGTAGGGGTAAAATTGACAAATAAACATTAATTACTATGTAATTATATTATGAATCAAGTTATTTTTCTATAAACAACTTATATTATGGATCAAACCACACGTATTTATTTTAATCCTTAAATAATTATAATGTTGCTTTGCCAAGCATGAAGGCTACGCTTTAATTACTCCCCCAAATATTTATTATTGTCTCATCTTGGGATACGAGAGATTAACTTCTCACATCATTATTCACTGCCTCTTGTGGCAGACGAGGGATGAATATGCTTTTTTTTTTCTTTTTTCTTTTTTGGCCGGCAAAAAAGGATTGCATTAATCAAAGGAGGAAAAATCAAACATACAAAGTGCTTGATGGCAAACAAAACCAAACAGGAAAGCAAAGAAGCATACACAAGGGAACATTTGTAATATCCTAATTTATGATTAAGGGCTAATGGCATTGAGATTTGATTGTAATTTGTGTAATTAAATATTTTGGGAGAAATATGATGTGAATTTGGTGTAAATATGTGTGGTATTTGAGATCAATGGTTGAGATTCATTATTGATGGGTCGGAATCCTATACATTGTGTCTATGTGAGCTCATAGTGGAAGTGGATGAGATAGTGACATGTGGCATAGTGGAGGCCTTTGGATGAGGCACTAGAGGACAAAATGCTACTTTCCTCTCTTTTCTCTCTCTCTCCATCGGTAAAGTGTGTGCACAAGAGGAGGAAAATCACATTTCATCATCATCCCTTCCATCTCACTATTTTTCTCTCTCCTTCCTCCATTTTTCTGGTGCAAGCTTGGGAAAGAGAAGAAGAAAGCTTGGATTTTTGGGTAAGTAAATGACCTCTATTGCTCAAACTTCCTTCATTAAAGTTGATCCTTGAGTTAAGAGCAACATTTCTATGGTTGTAGCTTGTCCATTGGTGGTGGTTTGTGGCCACACGAAATTCTGGACTTGGGTGAATCAAGAACTCCCTTTGAGAAAGTTGTTAAGGTGAGTTTAAGAAACCTTTCTATATAAGTTTTGTGCCAAATGATTTAACTTGGAATTTCTGGAATTTTGGACCCATTTTCGAAAATTAGGGTCTTGTGGTGTTTGAATTGTTATTGACATGGAATTAGTGCCTTGTTAAGTGTTTTGGAATGAATGGTATTGAATTGAAGCTTAAAGGTGAAATTTGAGAACTCTATATTGGTTTTGTGCATTGGGCAAAAACAGGGCATGTAATTGGGTTGTGAATTTGGTCATTTTGAAGTCACCATTGTGTTCCTTGAGTGATTTTGTGTGGGAATAAGCTTGGTCATTAATTTTGGAGTCATTGAACACTTTGGTAGAAAGTTGGAAATCTATCTTGTTTAAGCTCTGTTTTTCGCTGTCAGTTTGATTGAGCGTTTTGAATGACCAAATGGTATTGGAAATTTGTGAAACTTTCCATTCTTGAATTTCACATCCCAAGCTTCAAAATGGACATATATTTTGTGTCATTTTGTTAAGAATTCTGTGAGATATGGTTGTCCAAAGTTTGGGATGAAAACAGAACTCTGTTTTGGAATAGTGTATAGTTTTTGGTGATTCTGTATTTGTGTAGTCATTTCCAGTGAAGGGCTATATTTTTCCTTGAAAGAGGACTCATATACCTTTCATTTGGCTTTGGAATCACTTCGTTTCGATTTTTCTAGAATTAGTTATGGTTTTTCGAAGTTCAGCCCAGAGTCAGGAAACTTCTGGGCCGCGGCCCAAGCCTTTCTGACCTGTTTTGGGCCGCGGCCCAAGAGTGGTGGGCCGCAGCCCAAGACCTTCTGACCATCTTTGGGCCGCAGCCCAAGGATGGGTGGGCCGTGGCCCAAGCCTATGTTCCAGCACTTAGTGTTTTCGAAAAGTGACCTTCAACCTATTGTTTCCCAACCTTTTAGGGCTTTCATTAGAGTCATTTGTGGCCTCTTAAGAGTCCTAAATGATAACCAACTTAGTGTATTATGGGATTAAGTAATTGGAAAAGAGATTGATCAATTGTCCCTAATTTGGTATAGGATTTGATATCTGCCGAACTCGTGAGCCAACTGTGCCAAAGATTGTCAGGAAAGATACAGGTAGCGACTCCTCTTTTATACTTTGTGTAAATGTATTGTATGTTTGCTTGTCATTCATTGTGTGGATGCTGCTGCTACTGCTTTGTGATACCCTGTGCTTTGAGATGCTTTGTGATGCTTTGTGCTTCGTGTTGCTGTTACATAGTGTTCACCGCGAAAGCGGGCGTTGTGCATAGTGTTCATCGCGAAAGCGGGCGTAGTGCATTGTGATTACAGCCGTGAGTGCTGTCGTATGTGGCGCAAGCCAGAGATCATTGTGAAGCTGCTGAACATGATAAACATGCATGCTCTATGTTTATATATTATATGAGTGTCTTGTTGCTACTGGGATTCTTTAGAATCTCACTCTTTCCATATGACTAACCTTTTCAGACAGGGCGAGTGGCTCGAAAGGGAAGCGACCAACCAGGAGTGGTTAGGGCTTAGGGACATTTTGTATTGGATGTTGGTTATCCCTGTTTTGGTTTTGGGATTACTAAGTGTATATTTATGTAAATGAATATTTTGGATATGTAATCCCCATTTTGGGAACTCGCAACCCATGATATATATATATAGATGAACCCGGGGATTTGCCGGGATTTTAGTTTCCGCACTCTGATATTTCTTATGTAATTTGATTTCTCAAGTAGTTATATCCGCATGTGAATGTGAGACCCGGTATTAATACATTTTGAATCGATTTTGAAATACCTCATCCCGAGTTGAGGGATTATAAATTGTTGATTTGATTTTATTGGTCTCTGTTTCACTTAAACTTTGAAATCCGGATGTAATTATTGTGAAGGGGTTACAACATTAAACATTAACAAGAAGCTGCTAATATTAGTCAATTCCTTCCCTGTTCTCCTCCAAAGAATGCCGGTCATCAGATACGGACTCTCCAACATTAGCTTCCCAAAAAAGGACATCTGCTAGAGGATGTGGTGATTGTAAAATCAGTTCGTTAGACCCAACTCCCTTGAAGCTAAAGCAGCCAAATAATTGGCTGGGAGGTGTTCATGAGCAAAATATTCTCGAACCAATGGAGTATATTATGGACATTAGAGGGGTTACAACATAAACTAAGAGGACAGCCAAACCATGCCATCCTTGCCCATTGACGTAATTGAAACAAATGTTCCAGCGACTCCACTTCATGATCACAAATAGGGCAGAAAGGATTAGACGTGCAGTTACATCTATATAGAGCTTCCTTTGACGCTAATGCCTTATTCAAGATGCACCACATAAAGCTTGGAATCTTTGGCGCCACCTTCAGCTGCCATACTTTCACATTAATGGAGTTTGAAGATGAGGTCAGATTAAGGGCAGGAGTAAGTTTAACATCATTGGCCAACTTATACTCATGTTTGACATTGTAGCTTCCATCCTTAGTGCTAGTTCATATCAATTTGTCATGAAATTGAGTTTGGTTCAAGGGTATAACAGAGATTAGGGCTAAATGTTGAGGCTCAACCACATTAGAAACCGGTCCAACGTCCATCTTTTTTCGTTTATCAAATTAGCCACTAACATATCCTCATTTGTCACAGCATTAGGTAGTTTTGGCAACAGAAAATTGTTAGTCCCTGGAACCCAGGGATCCTTCCACACCTGAAAATAGTGACCAGTCCCCACTTGCCAACAAAGATTCTCATTTAGGAAATTACATCCTGTGAGGATACTATCCCAGATCCAGGAGGCTATGTGCCCTTTTGTAGCATTCATAAAAGAGGTTGCAGGAAAATAAATACTTTTTAGAATACGTACCCATAGACTGTCAGTGATGTATTGGAGGATTCGCCATGTAGTTTGTGCAGGCAATGCATCATTGAAACCCATGAAGTCTTTGAACCTAATGCGACCCTCACTTTTTGACTTAGAAAGGGATCTCCACGCCGTCCAGTGTATGTTGCCCACACTCCCATCATTACTCCTGAAAAAATTGGATACCATGCTATCAAGCATCCTGCAAGTTTGCTTTTGAAACTTGAAGCAAGGCATCGGATAAATAGGGATTGCACTAACCACTAATTTAATCTTAATTTCTTTGCCCACAAAGGGTGAACATCTCTTCTGCCAACCCTGAATTACCCTAGAGAATGGGTAAACCAAGATATTTACCTGGATCATTAACCTCATTTATTCGCAGGCACCTAGCCACCTTCTCATGGCACTAGTATGGAGTGTTTGCTGAAAAGAGCAAGTTAGACTTGTCATAATTAATCTGCTGCCCAGATGCTCTGCAATAGTCTTGAAGAATTCGCATGAATAAACTACAATTCGGGTTATTGACTCTCACGAACACAATTATGTCATCCGCAAACATACAGTGGGTCAACATGGGGCTGCCCCTAGCGAGAGAAACCCACCACAAAATTACCTTGGCCAGCATGGTGAGAGAACATAGCAGATAGGGCCTTAGAGGCAATAATGAATAAATATGGGAATAATGGGTCTCCTTCATGTAGACCACGTTGGGGAACTATGTCTGCAATGGTCTTCCCTGATAATTGTACAATGAAGGTAACACTGCGCCCACACTTCGTAATCCATTGCGCCCCTTTTTCACAGAAATTAAGCTTCAACATCGTACCTTCAAGGAAGTCCCACTCTAGGCTATCATATGCTTCGTTCATGTCCACTTTCAAGGTCAATTCATATTTATTCCTTGTTCTCTTCTCTGCTGGAGGTAGCAGAAAACCTTATGCACAATAATACTGTTATCTTGAATTAGCCTGTTTGGAATAAAAGCTCGTTATTGCTCAAATATTTAGCCATCTAATACATTACTAAGACGGTTGGCTAGGGTTTTTGCAACAATCTTATAAGCAAAATTACACAAACTGATGGGACGATAATAATTAACAGGTTCAAGGTGATCAATTTTAGGAATCAAAATCATATTGGTGACATTCCAAGGATCAATTAATTCACCATGAACAAAGAAACCCTGCACCATTATCACTATAACAGGGCGTACCTCATTCCAAGAACTTCGATAAAAATGCCTTTGAACCCATCTAGACCAGGTGCCTTGAAAGCCCCAAGTTGGAATGTTGCCTCATGAATTTTCACCTGTGTCACAGGGAGAGTAAGCCATTGGTTCTGTTGTGCAAAGATACAAGGTTGGACGTAGTAAAGCACAGAATCCAGGTGACCATAGTCACTTTTTTGTAATAGGGACGTGTAAAAATCCGCTATCATCCCATTAATCTCCTGCTCATTATAAATTCAATTTCCTTACTGGTCTTTTAACCTAACCACCAAATTACGTTTGCGGCGTATAGCAACTGATCGATGAAAAAATTTTGTATTGAGATCCCCTGCTTTCAGCCAATTCGCTCGTGCTCTCTGTCACCAATATACTTCTTTCCTTTTACATACTTGCTCCAATTCTAGCATTAGAGCCTCAATATTCTGCTTTGATGCATCAGTGTAAACATTTGTTTTTAATTCTTCAATATTGCCTATAAGTTCAGAGATGCTTCTTTGGTTATTTGGGAAGGCTTTCTTGCTCCACTTTACAAGAACATCATGACATTTATTAAGGTAATCAACAAGTAAAGCAATACCATTAAGTATGTTACCGTGATCATCGTTCCAGCAACCTTGTATAACATTATGGAAATCTGGATGTGATACCGACACAGCTTCAAAAAGAAAGACCTGAGGAGTTTTGGAGTCGCTAAAACTCATATTCAGCTGATACATGTGGTGATCAAAAGCAATAGGTTCCATATGAAAAACAATGGCTTTTGGGAAAGCCTTTTTGATACAGGTTTTACTATCTTGTTCAACAATGCCGCAGTTGTAACAAAACAGTTGTAGATGCTCATACTTTACTGACACCCAAACTTCCGAACCATCTAGTCTATCAACCAAGAAACCAGCAACCAAAGGTTTATTACAGTCAATTAGAACCCTTGCTCTGCTGAAACTCCATGTGAATTTCCCATTAACCTTTAGTTTCTCATACCACACCAAATCCCCAACTAGGTTGCCCATGTAACAGACGTTATCTTCAACCTCCAACAATCCCATGGGCAGGTTATGAAACTGCACCCAGAATGGGGATTTATCAAAACAAACCTCTTCTATTGTCATATATTTAGACCAGTCCTGGATACTCATTAGAGCACCCTAGATCGACCATGGACGCCCTCTCATCATCATTTGCTTCTCTTTCGAACCATTGAAGGTAAACACAAAGTCATCCTCCTTCATCTCTATAATCTTCGTTCGCTTTCCCAAGTTCCATTCTTTACGAAAGGTAGTATAGATTTTTTTTCTGATACTGTTGTCAGAGATCACTTTACCAATTAGCATATTACTCACGCTCTTGGTTACTTCGTTCGATTGCCACACTCCATTCAGACGAAGGTTTCTCCTGGTATTACTACCTCCGCCGTCCTCCATCAGTACCTTACCACTCACCTCCATAAAAATGCTGTATATGAATTACAGACTGGAACACATGCACCTCACGCTGATCCCATCCCCGATGAAGGGATAAAGATCTATTTTACGGAAGACCATAGTGGATGGACTCCGGTACCTGACGCCGCCATGACGGACAACACCTCACATCTCGAGAGAAAAACCTTCCAAAGACGAGGACATGAAAGCTTACTTGATAGAGGAATGAAATAGAGTTTGTAATTTTTTTTTTTTTTTTTGTTCAAATAGAGTTTGTAATATATGAATGTGTCTTATGTAAGTACACCCTCTGGCCCTTTTTATTAATAATTTTTTTTATTGCGTAAAATAAACTGATAATTAAAATTAATTAAAAATAATAAATATGTTAAAAATATCATGTTCTTTTTAAATATATCCCTATTTATGAAAAGAACATAGGAGAGAAAATAAGTATAAAATACTCCCTCAAGTTTTATTTATAAGGGCTTAATAACTTAATTGCACAATTCAAGAAAACATTTAAAATTAGTTAAAAATAATAAACACGTTTAAATTAAACTTTATTTTTCAAATATGCCCTTATTTATGATGGGCCAAGTAAGAGAGAGAAATAAAGTAAATAAACATAACCAAATTCATTAAATGTTTAGACATTTTTGCCAGGCTCTTATTAAAAAAACTAATGCAATTCAAATTTTGAGCTCTTATAAAGAGGATTGGAGGCAGTATGAAAGAGACTGGATAATAAATGATTAAATGAAAGAGAATTAATGATGAGTGGTGGTCAATTAATATAAAAATATGTATTTAATAGGAATAGAAAAGGAAAAAGTAGTTTAAATTTTGAGACACAAGAAAAAAAATTGCTTATATTAAGGACTAGCAGCAAAAGAGAGAAAATTGCTTATAAAAAGGACTAGAGGGAGTAACTTGTCAAACCCCTTAACATTTCGATATTTGTAAAGTAATAAAGGTACAATTCCATAGACATATAGAAATAACACAAAGATATTGATATTAAATATAAGTTTATATACATGAGTCTTCCTCGCAGGCTTTGATAATGTATACAAATTTTTATCCAGAATATCCAAAATATTAAAATTAAACTAATATAATTAAATAACTCTGATCTCAAAATCAGCACCCTTCAACTTTCTGTATTTACCGCCTTGCTATTTGAGCTACTAGCTTCTGCTAGAATATTATTATTTTTGAAAAATAGTGAAATTCAAACGAATCTCAGTAGTAACATATAATCAATCATATAAAATGAGATAATTAGATATGCAATGTACCATATAATATAAAATAAAAATTTATACTATATCATGTGTGTGCACAATGCTCAGGGCCAAATAACTGTTTGGATCCCCTACTTGTCTGTGTACCTCAACTAGGTCCCAGACCATAGCTAGGTAATGTGCTCAGACATGTGTTCATATCACAAAATATAGCAACATATAACATATTAACATTCACATAGTACATGAGAGATAGAGTTACTACCTTGTATCTTTTTTTGCTACACAAAAATAGTTCCTTGAACTACGTGCCACTACTCAGGCAATTTATCCAGTCCTAAAATTCTAAATGTACAAGAATTAGGTTTAAACTCATTTATGTACCATCCTAGACTCTTCCAATTCACTTTTGTTGGTTATATTAGTTTAAAATTGCATAATTACCAAAATGCCCATGGGAACCTGGTCCAACCGTACTTTTCCAGAAATTTTTGACTCGGGTTATTCTTATACATTTTTGCGTGTAAAATCCATTTTTGACTTCGGTTTTCACAATATCGCTGCCAAATGACAATTTTGCCCTTGACAACCCCTATTTAGGGTTTTAGGGGTATTTTCGTAATTTCACTTTCTAGGACTTTTCTAAAAAAGTAATCAACATCAAGCCTATGTAATTTTCCCTCCTGAACCCCATGGAATCATTAGATTATTGAAAATCTAGCTCCTACCCCTCTATCCCCACTTGGCCCAAACCCTTGCTCAAGAAAAGAGAAATGGGAGTTTTTGATTTTTTTTTTAACTCCAAAAACTTGTTCCTTTCTACTTCAAATCTCTTATTAAACCATTTAATCTCATATTAAACAAGATTTGAGAAAATTTGGGCAACATAATCCCTTAGAATTTTCACTTCCCAAATTTACAAATTCAAGCAATAAACCACAAATACAACCAACAATTTCAACAACAACAACAACAACATCCAATATTTGAGGTTTTGAAGTTACCTTTTGATTTCTTTTCCTCTCTCTTTGTAGCCAAACACACTCCCTCTTCAATCCTTGATGTTTTGCTTGCTAAACATGTAGATTCATGGATAAGAGAAGCTTAGGGAAGGAACTATACAAATTAGAAGCTAAATCACAAGAGAAAATCAAGACCTACCTTTAATTTTCTCCTCCCTCCCTCCCTCCCTCCCTCCCTCTCTCTCTGGGCTAATGGAAATATGAAGAGAAAAGGTGAAGCAAGAGTTTCATAAATATCCTCCCTTTTCCCTTAATTAATTTATTACAAAAGTCAAACTTTATGACACAATAGTACTAGTTTTTATCCCTTACCAATTACCGTAATAACTCCACATAAAATTGAACTAACTCCTCCCCCTTTTAGTCAGTCCAAATTCACACCTAAGGGTCCGTTAGAAAAGCAAAATAGGCTGCTAGACTTTATTCCATAATTACAAGATTGCTATAACATTTTTTCCATTTTTAGAATAGTTGGTAATTCTGGCAGATTTTTTTACCAAACTTTGAAAAATCATAACTTTATTTGTAGATATCATATTGGAGTGATTATGAAGGCTACGAAACCTTTATTGAGTCTAATTTGAAGGAAAAATATAGTCTTTAACCAAATAAAAGCTGAAGATTCCCAGAATTTCAATTTTTGGACGATATTCTAGAAAATAGCCAGTTTCACCGGGTAAACTTTAAAAATCCATAACTCTTTGTATACAACTCCAAAAATTACCCATTACCTATCAAATTAAAGCTTAGGATGTCTAATTTCATCCTTAAAATTTCATAATTTTTAGTCATGATTTGTTCATCCAAAACCAAATGACAAGCTCACTGCCTCGTAAAAAATTTCACTAGCAGCACTGTTCACATTTCAATTTTCAATATTTAATTCATATGGTTATGAATATTCATCATTCCACTTCATTGAATATTTCAAATAATTACAATGCATATTGGTGAATAAAATTTGGGTGTTACATAACTGGGCACTCCCTTCCATCTAAAATACTCCATCTGGTCCTATTTATAAGAGCCCGAAATCGAATTACGTGGTTTAAGAAAGTGGTTAAAATTAGTTAAAAATAATCGGCATATATATTTATAAGTCATTTGCAAGGTAATAAATAAGGTTTTGTCAATTTTACCCCAGTTGACTTATACACCTTCCCCCTATATATATGATCCTTTTTTTTGAATAGGATTGTCCCTTTTTATAAGATCCATTTTGAGTTTGCCTCAATAATAAATGCACTTTTACTTATTTTGCCCTCAATTACTCTTTCATCATTTATTCTCATGCATTCTCTTTCATCATTTTCTTATTATTACTCGCTCTCTCTCTCTCTCACCCATTCATAAATAGTGGTAGTTTTTAAAAAAAAATTATATTTTTTTACATATTTATTACTTTTAACTAATTTTAATTGTTTCTTATAATCTCGCGATTCAGTTGAAATTACCTTATATATAGGGATGGAGGTAGTATCACTAAATGGATAAAGGAGTAACAGCAAAGATAAAAGGATGTGAGAGAAATGTGCGCTCTTTCATAAATAAGGGCAAATTAGGAAAAATTTATCCATTTAATAGTTTTCTTGGTTTGCAAGAATGAGGTACAAGTGACTTATAAATAAGCACAGGATGACATGTATGAAATAAATCTGTTTTCAAGTATGCCCCTATTTATAAAGGGAAAAGGAAGAGAGGGAAATAAAGTATTAACATTAGAAAATATGAAAGAGAATGTAGTATGGAAGAAGGATGAGGAGAGAGAATAAAGTTAAGGAGAGAGAATATATATAATTAATGAGAACCAAGAAAATTCAAATTTTGGACTTTTATAAAAAGGATATGAGGGAGTATAAAACGGCTTTCAGGAAAAATTCCTTGGTCTGTGATCTAAAGTTATTTAGAAAGTAATTAATTATTATTTTCAACTTTGTCCTATTGTAAAAATACTAAACGATAATTTAATTTAGTTCCAATTTTTCAATCCACATTTTTTAATAGGCAGATCTTTTTCTCAATTTAAAATAGATTTAATGGTATAACTATGTCTTGGTAAACTAATTAAAAACGACTTATATTTTAGATTCAAGGGAGTATTACCATAAAGAGATGGGCTAGGAGGTGGGAAGTATATATGCCAAACAAATTCTTGGAATCTTGTTCGAACCAGTAATTTAGGCTAGCTAGCAGGCCAAACGAGACGAAGGGTGGTCTAGTAAAATGCCAACCCAAGCCCGCCAAGGCAAGGTGGCGAGCTAGACCGTCAACCCGCATATTAATATTTTTTTAAAAAAATAACTTATCATACTCTTTTTTTTTCTTACTCTCACTCCTTTTCTCACATGACACTCCCCCTTTCTTTCGTATGTTTATGTCAGGCAGCCATTTTCACTTATTTTCCCTTTTTTTTCACCCACTCACATCACAAAAACATAAAAATACATCCCTTTTAAATTTAATAATGGTAAAATAAATAAATATAATATAAAAATAAAAGTGTCAAATACAAAGTATGAGGAAATAATTAAAAACAATACCAAAGCCCAAAGGATAGGAGATAAGGGTATTTGTGTTTATTTTTTAAGAAAAACTGAAAAAAAAAATAAAAAAGAATTTTAAACGGGCTAGCCCCTCAGCCCGTGGGACAACCAGCTATAGCGGGCTCGAGCCCCTTTGAATGGGACTAATTCTTGGTATGGAGTCATGTCAACTCAACGTTTTCTCCAAAGAGGGGACACGCCTGTGGTAGAAGAAAAACAAAATAGGCAAAACCAAGTGAAAGGAAAGACAAAGTCTGCATCTTGTCCATATTCAAAATGGTAGCAGTTAGTATATATCAATATAATGATGTGCTTGTGCGACTCGTCTTCCTCATATGAGGAAGTTGACGGTGGTGATGCTAATTACACGCTGCGGACAAATTTAAATATGGCCATGGAAAAGCTGGGGAGAATGAAGCTAGCCTATATTTCAACTTGCAAACAACATCGATACATTGGCATAGTGAAACCCAATTCTGTATATTTACTGAATTTTTCTGTAGAGTTACTATGTTGGGTAATTACGTGAATACGGTAGTCGTTTTCCTCAAGATAGGAGAGTTCGCGTATGATTAATGAAGAACCTGAGCCTGCTTTGATTTTGATCACTTACTTTGTATTTTTATATGCATATGTATTCTCTTATTAAAAGCAATTTTATCGATTTAATAAGACATTAGCATGATTAAATTGCACAAGAGAGGAGGCTCATTTATTAATTCAATCTCCATGAGTAAATCCATTTCAATCTTCTGCAATTACGTAGCAAACTGAATATCCAGGCACATAAAATTGGCTCCATGGAAGACTGCGGAAAATGCTATGCTTTGATTGGTGGGAACTGACAAGACAATGTTTTAGTTTTCCAGAAATGTTTTAATAGCATTTGAGATAAACATGCAAGAGGAGTTTTGTCTCAACTCAGAAAAATATTTAATAAAACACTTTTTTGTGTTTCTCAACAAACACAAGCCTAAGTTTATTTTAATTATTTTTAAAATTAAAAGGCAGACACTAACAGAATTGAGTTCTGATATGCAGTAAATGCAGAATACACATCACAAAAACCCTTGAACATATGTACAAGATAACACGGAGTAAATGCAGAATACACATGCTCCCAATAGAAGAAATAGAAGGGAAGGGAGAAAAGAAAGGATATAAAAAGAAAATATTTACAAGGGCAAGTAAATTAAACTATGTTAAACTTTGCTTCATTTCACCTCTACAAGGGCAAGTAAATAGAAGGGAAGGGAGAAAAGAAAGGATATAAAAAGCAAATATTTACAAGGGCAAGTAAATTAAACTTTGTTAAACCTTGCTTCATTTCACCTCTACGTATCCAGCACATGACTATGCACAAGAAGAATCCGCGGAACCACATGCGCGCCATCAGAACTGAGAATCAACTTAGCATAGTTGGATGCCCAGTCTGGAGCAGCATCCTCTTTATCATGTCCATCCCAAATGGAGAATCTGATGAACTGGTCAATACCACCATCATATTAACTCAGCAGTCTAACTAAGAGGGGTAGAAAATTGCAACTCGTGAAAAGAAACAAGAGCAAGACTACCAGAGCAGTGGCCTCAATGAACAATTTTAAAAGTTACACATCAGCGAGAGACAGACTTATGAAGGTCACCAACAGGCTAGATATCATGAAGAGTTAATCTAGAAAGACCTATCAACACCTGGCTTCTTGATTGGATGAAAAGTAATGCAATAGCTTTCTAAACCCAGCACCAATATGACAACAGAATACAGAAAGTCTTCAACGTTAGGATTACTAAAGTTTATTGCTTAGCCTACCAAAAAAGGAAAAAATGTCTGATTGGATGCAATGTTCCCTTTCCTAGCCAGAGACAGATGAAAACGGTAAAAGGACAAACGATACAGCATCAAAAAGTCAAGATATAAATATCGGGAAAAATATATATATATATATATATGATTAAGTACAGAGTTTATATGACCATCACACTAAAAGGAGCTAGGTTGCATAGAAGAGGCTCAACTAATGTCCTTCTGCCAGATTACCATGCATCCCATCACTTAAGAAAAGCAGAATCCAATATATTTCCTTTCTTATACAACCAAAGCACATTATGAACTCCATTTACAATTCAAAAGCCCAATCAGCACCAATTTTTTTCTGAGCGGTGATGGCAACCAAATACCAGCAATAAAATCCTTGGATAATGTCAAACAACAGTTTTCTTCATTTAAACCCCAAAAAAAGGGCAAAAAAAAAGAATTGAATTCGCAATTCTCATGATCCCCTCTAGTTTGCTAAGAAAAGAAATGACCGCCAATTGCCACCTTGTATCAGGCCCAAAAAGACAACATCTCAAATCCTGATATGCCAGCAACTTAAGTGTAACAAAGAGCACCAACAGACTGCTTAGCAGAACTAGTCAGAATCAAGGAAAACATTGCAAGCCTAATTGTTTCATTAAATATATGTTCTCTTTAAACTATAAACTGATTTAATCTCTTAAAACTTGATTGTGTACAAAATCATTTCCGGGGAAAGTTTTTAGTAGCATGTAATTAGTGTGCTCAACCATTTCTCTCCCTCTATTCTAAGAAACTAGAGCTAATAGTTTGTCCAGAATAAGCAACCAGAATCATAAGAGGATTGCCAATCAAAACCCAAGAGATTTAAATCACAAGAGGAATAATAATTTTATACGCTAAATTTTTGTATTTTTTTTCTAATGCCTCTGAATCTTGTTTGTTTGACTTCGGAGTTCAGATAACTTGAAAATCTATAACTTTTTTTAAAAAGAAAATCAGATTCAACCTATCTATTTCCTGCCCACATAATATGACTAGTAGAAAGGAAAAATTGGTACGAGGTAACTAATTTTGTAGAATGCAAGAAGATAACAAGGAAACTTCATAGGACATAAGACACCACTCATCAATCCACAACACAATAAAAACAGATCCAAATTCAGTTCAAAACAACCTCACCGCATAAAAGTAGTCTGAAACATCATAAAATTCCAGTAAAGAAAACAAATGAAAATATTATAGCAATATTGAAAGACATAGTTAAAATCTGGGTCGCCAGAGCAGTGATAGTGTTAAGGTACTGAGTTAAGTAATGGATAAATGAGAAAGTTAGATGATAATTTGAGAATTTATATTGAGAAGGATAAAGGTACTCTGAGATAAAGAGTAGGCAAGAATCTCACCTTCTCTCTAAAACAGCCCAATACTCTGTTATAAAGAGAAAGCAAGCATCTCACTAACTCTCTAAGAACAGCCCAGGAGAATCTCCACACACTTAATTTACTCTATGAAATATTCCATGCTTTATTGAATAGGCCAAGGGCCAATTTATAGGAATACAAAGAGAGATAAAAATCTAATTCAAAATTCAAACTAGGAAATCTAAATAATAAAAAATACTAAAATAATATCTAAAATCCTAATAATATCTGAAATACTAAAATAATATCTAAATTCTAGTTACTAAATCCTACTTGTGGATATTCCACTTATTCTGAAATATCTAAAATAATAAATAATATTGCTAAAATATCTTAAATCCTATTTGTGGATAATCCACTTATTTTCAGATTTCCTAAAATGATAATAAAAACAGACTTAATTAATAAAATAAATATTAATAAAATGAGACTCTATCATTATCCCCTCCTTATAAATTTGCCTTGTCCTCAAGGCAAAACGAAAAAATTATCTTCCTTGTATGTCTGGAGGTTTAGGCAGCGATGGTAGGAAGGCAATATAAGATGTATCAACAACTCTAAATGAGACTTCAAGAACAAGGGTAGGCCAAACAAGATGTAGCACATAAGACACCAATCTGTCAAGGAAAAAATGATCCATGGAGCCACAATCCATAAGAATCATATCAGAAGGATGCATCAAGGTTTCTTGAAGCTTCACCGGTGATGAAGACTTTCCCAGGATGTGATTCTGGCACTCAGACTCCACAGTCGAGGGACCGGACGACGAAGTCACGTTTGTTGTCACTAGTAGGGGTGGTCTCAGACTTACAGACGCTACTCTTATTGAAGTTGCTGTAGAATCCTCATCCAATGTGAGATGATCAAAAGAGTATGACTGTGAGCGAGCTTTGGTGATGTCCCACGACATTGCGGGTGAATTAATGGGATATGAAAATTTTGGGTGGCTCGGTTTAGAGTCACATGCGTCGCTATTGGCTAAATACCCTGACAGAGTTAAGCGGCTGTGACTAGGTTTTTTGCTTCTGTACTTGTGGATTCTGACACGCTTCCTAACTCCTAAGCCAATGTCACTGGATTTTTCTCTGATGGTAGGAGTTGTGCTACTTTGTTGGGTCTGGGAATTACTAACTTGGGTTTTTAAGCCAAGTTTAGCATTTATAGTGTCAAGACGGGAGATAATATAAGATGCTTGCAATGACTTGTAAAAAGTGGAAGAAGTGTATGATGGGAATGAGGAAGGAAAACTAGCGGAAGGGTTGGTTACCGGATCGAATGGCTCTGATGCCATTTGTTAAGGTACTGAGTTAAGTAATGGATAAATGAGAAAGTTAGATGATAATTTGAGAATTTATATTGAGAAGGATAAAGGTACTCTGAGATAAAGAGTAGGCAAGAATCTCACCTTCTCTCTAAAACAGCCCAATACTCTGTTATAAAGAGAAAGCAAGCATCTCACTAACTCTCTAAGAACAGCCCAGGAGAATCTCCACACACTTAATTTACTCTATGAAATATTCCATGCTTTATTGAATAGGCCAAGGGCCAATTTATAGGAATACAAAGAGAGATAAAAATCTAATTCAAAATTCAAACTAGGAAATCTAAATAATAAAAAATACTAAAATAATATCTAAAATCCTAATAATATCTGAAATACTAAAATAATATCTAAATTCTAGTTACTAAATCCTACTTGTGGATATTCCACTTATTCTGAAATATCTAAAATAATAAATAATATTACTAAAATATCTTAAATCCTATTTGTGGATAATCCACTTATTTTCAGATTTCCTAAAATGATAATAAAAACAGACTTAATTAATAAAATAAATATTAATAAAATGAGACTCTATCAGATAGCTAACCTGGGTAAACTAATTTCAAAAGGGAATGTAATGACACGCTCAAGACTTGGTATCGGAGGAACATGGTCCTTCTTTTCGTCAACAAATTTAATAATTT
Source organism: Inga laurina (assembly GCA_963855925.1). Classification (NCBI taxonomy): domain Eukaryota; kingdom Viridiplantae; phylum Streptophyta; class Magnoliopsida; order Fabales; family Fabaceae; genus Inga; species Inga laurina. The sequence continues at coordinate 1,968,412 of OY979710.1, forward strand.
GAAATAAAACTTCTCGAAGTGATGATTCAAGCACTGCACTTCGTGCATTTCTATCTTCAAGTGCTCCCTCTAAACATAAGCAAAACCAAAAACATACAAGGAAAGGAAAAATACATTAGGTAGAGTGAAGCAATTATCTAAATAGTGGGAGTAAGACAAGGAGGATAAATTTAATCACCTCCTGGATCAGCAACTTTAGAATGATGAGATTTGTTAGAATGAGCCTTTGGATGCTGAGCTACGTTCAGATTAATATACCATTGCTCCCAATACAAGCGCTCAATCTTATTACTGAACCAAGATGCATGTTTGTTTTTCACTTCATAGAAAGATAAGCATATCTGCATCATCAAAATTCAAAAGCCTATTAGAATAAGCATAAATAAATTAATTTTTTTAAGAAAAACAAGGCCCAGTCAATGGAGATAGCACTTATTGCAATAGACTTTGATTGTACTGCAAATGAGAATATCTATGATACATTAAGACTGTGCTAAGCACTTTGCATAATTTGCATTCAGCTAGTATCTTTAAACCCCCAAAAAATAGAACCACTAAGAGAAGCCTACTCGTTTTGTTTTGAAAAGTAACTGAATGACAAAACATAACTGCTCATAGAATATCCAGTGTGCTGTCTCCTTTCTACATAACATAATACCAAACTTTCGCAATTGGCCTACAAATGAGCAGCTTGAAACATGGTAAATACCACTCTAAAGCTAAGTTTAATCATAGCAAAGCCTAAAAGCAACACACCAAGAAAGACAATCACAAAGCCCTTCTACTAAAAGAAACCAGGTCCATAACATTGCTAACCAGAAATTTTTTTCCTACCAGATGCAGTTTTCCCAGTATACTGGAATATTTTTTAACACGGAGCAGGGTACAGAAAAGCAACTAACAAAATGCTGACCTGACTTTTTTTGTTTGGATGCTTCTCGACCCAACTCATGAATTGCTCAATCTTGTCATCTACCCTCTTTTCAAGTTCATCTTCTCCACATTGCGCCTATGCAGGAAGAGGTAAAGTCAAAAACCTTAAATACAGGAAGACATTAAGAAGAAGAAGTTTTCCCTGTTGCAAATAATTTAACACATGAAAAACTGGGAAAATTACAAAATAAGCATATTTCAAACAACTGTGTCTTCCCCTGGAAAACTAACAGCAGATAACAAAGTATACGGAGACATGTGAACTAAGCAACTTCAAGCACAATTAAAACTGGCGAAAGAAGAACAGTGTCATTAGAAAGGTGAATGAGGTAAGGACTTCCAGACATGCGAAATCATGATCAGCAAAATACAAGAACAAAGGATTCACGAGAACGTTGAAACAATTATGAGAAGATAATTTAATTAAAAATACATACGTAAGTAATATCAAATAGTTCCAAGTCTACATCTTTTGGACGGACAAGACCCAAGGCCCGATGAAACAGGATGGTGTGTAGTATGCCTGCAACCATTTGAGAGGCGGCGACTTTCAGAATCAATTAAACTGGAAAAACAGCAATTGAACAGAAAACAGAAACAATGGAAAGCCAATTTCGAGTCAAATTACATCGCAAAACTTCTTGTATCTCAAATTGCTCCAGTTCCTGCACGAATGCGATATTACCATCAATCGTCCGTCAAGAACACCGACATGATCAAAACTGAAAACAGCTTTTAAATACGATAGAGAAATTAACTAAGAAGGAAAATTTAAAAAACTCTCAGGTTACCAGTTCTTTGAGTTGGCAAACTTCACAGTTCATGATTGTAGCAGAGTGAAACCCTAGCTTTTCAGGGAAGATGACACAGGCAAATTCGTTCGGAAGAAGGGGAGTACAAGTGACACGAATGGGAAATCGACAAAGTAACTCGATCGAGTTATTTGTGCTTCCGCCTTCCGCCCACCTATTTGGGGGAAGATGCTTTAAAAATCTTTTCTTTTTCCTCCTTTATCATTTTTTTAAAGAGGTCTTCACTTTCACTTTAGATTATAAAAAAGACAGATTTAATAGTTTATAAAATTATTATTATTGTAACATTTTATAAATTTTATTTTAATTTTTATTATATTAAAATTAAAAATTGTGTAGATTAGATTTCAATAGTTTAAATTTATTTATGATTAAAATAATAATTTTATAAAATATTCAATTTGAACCATCTATTTTTTAAATTTACTGATAAATATAATATTTTAAGAAAAAAAGGATATAAAGAAAAATGAGAGAATCCAAACCTTAATATTAGCTCTTATTAACTTTTGGGACAAAAAATATATATTTTCATTTTCTAAATTTATTTACCTCCCTTTAGCTAAAGGTATTTTTATTTTTCCGAGATAATTACATAAAAAATTGATTTTAGGAAGAATTTTACTTAAATACTACTTGAACTTCAAAATTCTCAATCAGTGATTTTTCAAAAAATTGAGTTGTCAGTTACTGTGTTGTTTTTGTCAATTCCATTATTCTTATTATCAACAAAATCAATTTGAGATTTTGAAGTTCATATGATATATAAGTGTTTTTTCCCTTGATTTTATTTTCTAATTTATTTACCCTCACTGGAGTGTTATTTTGATATTTTCTTCCTTGGCTTGCTTTTATTTTGCAAAGTCTAACTTGCCTAAGGGTACTTAACATCAAACTTATTTGGTTTTCTGTGTTACAACTTGTTATAAAAGTTTGTTTTACATTTAACCAAAAAAAAAATATATTTGAGGTTAACATTGATATAAAATCTTTAACCTATTGTCATCATGTGGACAAAGAAAAGGGGAAAATACAAGTTACTAAATTGAATAACAAGTTTGTTTCACCTAGATGTACTCACATTTTACTTCAAACAATGAACTTGAAAGGTTAAAATTGTTGGGCCTAACCCAAGCTGAGTAAGTATTTAAAATTCGTCAAAAACATTAAGGATGGGCCTTTTAACTACAGAGCCCTGAGCCCATAACATCCCTAAACTATTAAGTCTTGGGCCATAACCTAATGTTCACATGTACCCAAAAAATAACCCAACGTTCACCGCCAGCGTTACTCAATGATTCGTTTAGGTGCTGACAATTTTCAAGAAAGAGACATTAAAAATTATAACCAAAAAAAAAAGAAAGAGACATAAAAAATGGGAAATCACATATAGACCCAATGGTGAAAATTTATCACAAGGTGACAAGAAAAGAAGCTAGCATGGCCTTTCAGTTCTTCTGTTTTCCGTGACTGGCGAAAATGATCCCAGTCTTGTCTCATTCTTTTTAACTCACCCTCCAAGAGATCCACATCAATATAATAGGACAAATATATATACATATAAACATTTAATTGAAATTGTATTTGTCTTCTTAAAACAATCAAATTCAAGAAGGTTGGGTGGGATTAATTAAGTTCAAAGTTAAGAGCCAGTTACAGAGCAATTATTAGGGTTCAACGTGCATAATTAAGCTAGGGTTTTCGTTACAGGTTTGAAACAAAAACGACCTTGTGGGACAAGGCTTCTAAAATTTAGTGTTCCATGATTATGGTTATTCATAACTACCTAACGCGTATATATTATTCCGTCGTGGACTTGTTGGGGAAAATTAAGAAAGCGACAGGAGATGAAAATATAATAATTAATAACCATGAGTATTTTATTGGGCTTGAAGAAAGGATTAGAAAGAAAGATTTGTGTGTGTGTGTGAACCCAAACTAGTGTTACTAGAGTACTAATGACATTTTGACGGGGATGGTTCTCTTTAATAATCATGATTAATTAAATGCCACGAGACCTTTGGTCTTATGATGTTATTATATACTTAAGAAAAGGAATGAAAATGAAGTTGGAGTCAGTGATATATTTTAATATGCTATATAAGGATTCATTTCGCAGTATAATTGTGGGTAGGTATGCATCACTCGCATTGTATTCCACTCAGAGACTTTAATTTGCCATACGTTTCAAGTTTTTTAGGCACCTACGACGACTTTGATAATTGCAGAAAACAATAGTGGGATATGGGACAGTGATGAATTAACGTTTTAGCTGTATTCTTTAAACCCCTATTCTACCTTTAGACTAAGGTTGTAACAATCAAAATCACAAGTTTTCTGTTCCTATAATTATATGCTCATATCAATCATCTTCCCCGATCTGCTTTTGAAAGTCCCACCAAAGCAAATAAATAAAAGTAATTATAGCTAGAAGATAGGATTGAAGTATCCCTGTGTAATAGTAATGTGTGTGTGTGTGTGTGAGACCAGCATATCAGTGAAAGATGGAAGTCACACTCATGCTCACAGATTTCAAATAAACTGATAAAAATAATGTCAGCTAGATATCATATCTTAATAAGGTTCCATATCTTCGTTTGGGGATCCTCAATGTTTATATAATCTTCACATGGGGATATTGAACTGATGTTTAGTTAATTATTATAATTATATGAGTAGAAGTAGCAGTAAATAAAGGCTAGCTGGTGAGTAAAACATGAAACTCCCAAGAAGAATCAAAGTTGCACATATCACTCTGGTCCTTATTATAAGTCCCTTTTACCTAAATCCCACATACCAAGAAAAAGTAGTTTACCCAATGATTATAGGGTAAATTTTCAACTATACCCTCATTTATGAATGTGTACTTTTCAACTTTTTCTTCTTTATCTCTCTTTAAATTATTTCTTTATGGGTACAATAAATGGGGGCAAAATTGTCATAAGTTCATTTATGTACTGAAAGTGGACTTATAAATAGGACCAAATTTTTTTATCAAAAAGGACTTATAATAAGGACCAGAGTGGTATATATCTAGCGAACCTTGGAAACACAAAATTCTGTTAACAGTCACCATTGGTCTTCATGGTTTTTAGTGAATTCGTAATTTGGCTGTCAGACATCTGGGTCTAAGTTTACTCCGATTAGAAACCACTCACATGCGCAGACACATGATATTGTGTGTATGTGTTCTCTCTCTCTCTCTCTCTCTGAGGCTCTCCCTACACACAAAGAATCTTGTCCACCATAGCTTTTGTCAGCGTTGATGACCACTGTAGTTGCTTTCGTTGGGGCTCTCAATCAGTGTCATTGTGGAATATGGATGACCTACCTCTACATGTAGTTTCATGCTTTTAAGAAGGGACCATCCATTATGGCAAAGAGATAAAGATATGTATATATATACACACACAAATCAATTAAACAAGAGAATAAAAATCAGTACCAAATCCCACGAAGGAATATAATCATTAAAAAACCCAGATAATAAATTATAATTCAGTTGAATTTATCAGGCTTGTTTGGACTTTGGAATGACAATTGGAGCATTCAAAGTCATTTTTTCAATTATGATATACAATATACGAGATAAGTATGTGATAAAAGTTTTATCTTGGTTTATGAAAATATACTTATGATAAGCATCTTCAAACAAACACAATATTACATGCTACCTATTTGTTATGAACTTTTTTGTGATTACATTCATTATTTAAGATCTCAAAGTAGTTTCCCATTAAACGACCCTCCCTTGTTCCTTTTACAACCACATTTGCAATATTTTTATCTTCAAACATGTTTCTCTGATAGCTCTTTAATTATCTTATAGCTAGATTCCACGCTTCACAATGAAATCTAACTAGGGGTTCAAATTAAAGGATCCTCTGAAGAAGACAGAGAGATCTTTGAGATATATATATATATATAATATTGGAATGGAATTTGCCTGAAAAGCCATATGGAGTTGTGTACTAAATATGGAGAGTTGTGTTAATTAATTAATATATAAAAAAGAAGTAACAAAAAGAGGAAAAGGAGGAGGGGGAACCCTGGAAGAAAAGCTGTCTTGTGCTGGATAAGGAGAAGACATTCGGTGGGGCCCACGTGAGAATGAAGGATTATCATCTTATCTCACATCCCATGCATTTTACTGTACATTTATGTCCTTTCACGTCTCTCTACTACCTACGTCTCTTCACAGTAATACTAACCCAAATTAATATTTTCTTTAATCGGTAACATAAGGTATATTTGTTTAATTTTGTTATATTAAGAAAGTTGGTTAAATTAATTTATATGGTACGTATTTTTTAAAATATTCTAGTCATATTTTTTATTCCCTTCTGCCCTCTCTCCTTAACAAGGAACAAAAAATCGAACTGAGCAATGAACCAGTCACAACACATATTCAAGGGTTAATGGGTCAACCAGGTTATAACCAATAGTGAAACCGATCATATTAAAATATTATAATTTATTAGTGAAAATATATATTATTATATTTTTAAACTTCTATAGATAAAAATGAAAATTTTTAGAAAAAAATACTTAAAATCTATTAGTATTAGTTATAATGCCTATACTTATATAACGGTATCTCCTTTTCTATAATTATTATATCTTTTTAAATAATTTTTTCCATTACCTTCTTCATTTTTAATATCATTACCAATATTAAAATATTGGTTTTCAACCTTCCATTTTCCCCTAAAAAAGCACAAAATAAAAAAAATTCAAACGGTTGAACCACCGATTTTACCAGTCCAATTGGTTTCACGGTTAACTAATCAAACAAACCGGATCACTGACCGGTGGTCGAATTTTGATTCTATGCTCTTTAATTATTATTAAACAAGCTTCAATACAGTTAAATTAAGAAAATATTGATAAATATAAAAATTAAATCTTATATTTAAGATCAATATCAACTTCTCAAAAATGTCTTATATTAAAGATTGGATTGGAGGGAGTATAATTTATGCGTTGTATTAATTTAATAAATTATATTTTAAATTCATTAGTCTCAATTACTTTGTGATTCGTTTTCTTTTTAAGATCAAGGACTTAAAGTTTATATATTTTTAGTTTAGTCTCTGATTTATCTTTTAGTGTAAATCATATTTAATTAAAATGTCAAAGCAATGCTTTGCTTTACTAATCCTAAATATGCCAATACAACAGTAGTGCTATATACAAACAAATTTCAAATGAGATGTACCATGTACAAGTATAAACAGCACAATTCATTTCTTAAACTTCATATGGTAATCAACAAAAAATGCACGATTATGTCAGTGAAATCCAACAGAATATTGAACAAATTGTAGCAAAAAAACAAAATATAATATTTTCAAAACATAAAAAATGAGATAAAATAAAAAAAGGACTTTGTACTTAGGAAGGCCAAGGACCGGTGAAGTGGTAAACAGTGGTGGGGCTCACATCACACTCTGAACCAGTGACGGCGACTGTAATGTTAATAATTTAGGTGCCCGCACTGCCCGCGTTGCCCAAAATGTCCCTACTGATTTTTGTCGTATTCCCCACTTCTGTCGTCGTTGTCTTTCTTTTTAAATACGGAAAAATTAAAGTGAGCCATTCTTTTGTTTGGACTAGTAAAGTGAGCCATTCAAGCACAAGCCTAAGACCAGATTCAAAATAAATAATTTCAGAACCCTGAAAACTAGTTATAATAGCATCTGTAAATTATTCACGTACCAATAAAACTCTCATATCATATTTATAATAAAATTTAGAACACCTCCTAAACATTTAAATAGAATTTAAAAATAATTATTTTCTTTCATTTGAGAGAGGTATTTATACATTATTTGTTATTAATATAATTGAAAAAAAGGTCAAGTTTGGTGGCAGGTGTGGTCGTTTTCAGGCCTCACTTATGTGCACTCCTCTTCATTATAATGGAATGACACATCTCTGTTACACACACACACAGATAGATAGAGAATAGTATAATTTTAGAGTTATACGTCGTTGCCTAAGAAGAAAGAAAATGTATGAAGGTGTGTAGTCAACATTTGGTCTCTATTTCTGCTCACATATACCTATGTACGTTTGGTTTCTCTGTTCCTTCACCTTGCATGTTCCTTTCCTCTCTCTCTCTCTCTCTCTCTCTCTCTCTCTGTTTTTTTTGGGAGTGAATTCACGTTTCCTTTTTTACTTAGTGCTTGTTTGGAATAGCTTATTTTTAGGTAATAAGTGCTTATAAATCGTGATTCACGATATACGAGGTAAGTATGTGAGAGGGGTTTTATCTCGACTTGTGTAATAAGGACTTATTGTCTAAATATAAGCCCAACCAAACATACACTTAGGCCACACCAAACACCACTGTTTTTCCCCTCTCATTGGTTTTCTCAACACGAGCTCCTTTCTTTCTTTTCGTCGATCTCGTATGTTAACTAGTGAGATTCCGAAGTATATATACGTTATCACAAATGTTTTTGCAGAATATATAATAGGGGTCAAAAGTTTATGAGGACCATTGTTTATTCACTAATTCAAACGTTGTTACTTGACCACTCAAACAAAATCCTTTGAGATTTTGTTACTTTATTGGTTCTTCCAACGTTTGTGTGTGAAACAAGAATCTTGTCTTTTTTCAAATATTGAATTCAACTTAGTGTGAAAGTGAACATGATGTTCATATTTATATATACAGGGGTAAAACAGGTTTAGAGATAAGCTTGGAATGTCTTCGTTTGAACAAAAGTGAGGCCCACCATATAGGTTGTTAGAACACAGGGATCCATTAATTCCACTTTTAGATTGACACCCGACAAAAGTTAAAATTAAAAAAATAGGGTTAATTAGAAGAAGCCATATAATGGTGTGTTTGTTGCAATTTGAGCGCTAAGATTAATTTATCGAGACCTTATCAATCAAGATTTGATTGACAAATGGTTCTGGGAATCTGAGACAGAGAGACCCCTCTTTCTTGCATGTGAGATCTCTTTAAATCGCTTTCGTTCTTTAATATGATACTGACTTCTCTATAAAAACAAAGTTCAAAATTTTTTTCCATGTATTCACAAATTTTGAAGTGGCAAAAAAGCATACAAGTCCGACCACATGTTTACGCAAAGCAGCTTCTTTACACATATAATAATCGCCTAATTAACTATATTGTTCATTTGTGTTTCGCACGAAATTTACTTATCCTTTGGTCGCTCCATAAAATGCGTGTGTTCACACTACGTGTCATCTTAGTTTTCATGAGAGAAAAAAGTTGACAGGTTGAGTAAAAAGTTTATATGTTGAATTTGTCTTTTGTTCTTGTGATTAGTTAGAACAGTAATTACTTTAGTATAATTGATTAAGACCGAGTTGGGTGAGAAAACCCCTTTTTGATTACCAATTAATTAATCAAGAGGGAAGTAGTCTTGCTTTTCTTCTGTGAACTGTTGTACAATTTCTGCTAGTAATTCCAGACTTCTGTGCAGCCAATATAATAGAGATGTCATATCTCAGTTTCGATTTCTGAAGAAATTTCAATATTCTTCAGTACGCATCTCGTTAAGGACATTTCTGTACCCGCGCGTTTCTGCTTACTGCCCATCAATCTCAGTGAAACATGAATCATGTAACTAGCACACTAGGGCAGACTCGATCGTAATTATAGCGTTGTTTGTTTCTGTTTATTAAAAACAGTTTTTTTATTTTTAAAAACAAAAAATAATAAAACTTAGAGAAAATCGCACTAACATCCCAAACAAAAGATTATACTACTCCAAAATCCCTTAAAATCTCTAGAATACCCTTCTAATAAAACTAAGTTCTAGAATGTTTTGAGTGAATAACTCTTCACAGCAACAGCAATAAAACCTCTCAAATCATCCAAACCCCCACCATGTTCATACTAATCCCCAAATAGTTTCCTACACACTACCCACACTATAAAAAAAATAACTTTCGAAGGCTGAAAGTCTAAAAGTCGCCACTGAAGGTTTTCAGCGATGACAAAAAAGTCATTACTGTTGCGACTGTCACTGAAAATTTTAGCGGTGACAATTTTTATCGCTGTTGCAAGTATACTTTCAGGGGCAATTTTTGTCGCCACTAAAGTTAACTTTCAACTATCAATTTGTTTTTTTAAAAAAAAAATTACGCCAACAGTCAACAGCTACTAGTCGCCAACTTTCCACATCATCACTAAGGCCCACATGTCACCTTGTCCCTCGCCACCTCACCCTGCGCCACGTGTTGCCACCCCGTTGCCCCACATTTGTATGAAAATCAACTCATTTATTATCCCTCCAAGGTTTGAACCCAAGACCACCTCCTTTTGTGTCCATGTCTTTTACCACAAAATTAGAAAGAACCTATTGATTATTATTGCAAAATAATATATATATGTATAATATATATATATACATTAAACAACACAAACATAAATATATATATATATATATATATATTATGAAATATTACTTATATTGTTAAATATTATATTTATTTTTTATTTTAAATATTATATCTATATATTATTCATAACATTTAATATATGTAACAAATACATATATATATATATATATATATATATATATATATATATATATATATATATATATATATATATATATATATATATATTAATGTATGTGTGTGTATACTGATATAATAATTTAAAATTATTTTTGAATAAATTAAAATAAAAATTTTGATTAATATCCTATTATTAATTAAAATGTATTAATTTTTTTATATTTATTTAACTTATTAAGTGTGTTTATATATAAATGAAGTAATTTAAAAAGAAAACCAAGTATAAATCATATGTATTAAATGACACATTTATGAAATAATTTATTTTAGATAAAAGTGTCATTATATGTTATTAATCTATAAAGATATATTGATGGAAGTGTGGGAAATAATTAATCTTGAAGAACTTAACAGACGATAGGTTTGCTTCTACTTTTGAAAGTTTAGACTTTACCTAACAACCCCATGTTATCATATATATTTACAATCTGAGTTAGCTATATGTTAGTTTTGTTCACTAATTTATATTCTTCTCCTTTGAATCTAATTGCTTTTCATCCATTCATTTTAATATGTAAGTGTGCAAGAGAAGGAAACTTGTGTAGAGAGATCCCACACACATGCAAATGTATAATTATCTTATTTTTCTTTATAATAAATAACATATTTAGTGTCCTTGAATGTTAAACATCAAATTTAAACAAAAAATATTTAAAAAATAATATTTGTCGATGATAAAAAAAATATAAGAAAAATAAGCTAAAATTGACTTTCCGCAGCGACAATTAAAGTCACTGATGAAAGTATGGTTGAAAATGACACTTTCAGTGGTGATAATTAAGTTGTTGCTGAAAGTGCTATTTTCAGCAGCGACTCTAAATGTCACCATTAAAAACCATACTTTCATCAGTGACTCTAAAAGTTGCCGCTGGAAGTTAGTTTTTTTATAGTGCCACCAAGACATCGATCCCCACTCACAGACCAAACAAGACGGCTGCCCTTATTCCACCAAGAACATGCAACAACAAATGGCCCTTAGCGATAAAGAGGAGCCTGGGTTTGCCGCTGATAAAAGCTCAAACGACCCCAAGAGCAAGGCGTGATGGGTTGTTGGAAAAGAAAGGGAAATGGAAATCCACAACTTGATGAAATACAAATATTTCATAATACGATAAAGCATTTAATATGAGTACCCTTGTTTAACACAAGCTTTTCTAGTTGTTCCACATACAGAACAATGTGTGGACCAAAATGAACTAAAAAAAGTGACTTTAAGCTGCGAGTCGCTCAAATACAAGACCATTTTTCTAATTCCTCCATTAGTAAATAATGTTATGTGAACAATACCACTATTTAATTTTCTTTGCCAAAAACATTTACTAATTACCATTGATGGCGAACTCTGCCTTAGGTTTTCTTTATCATCTTCTTCTTCATTTATCTTTAGCGGCCAGCGTGGCTTTCTTCAGGTGAAGGAGGAGGGAGGGCGATCCTGTCGTTGACGCAAAAGGAGCATTTGGTCTTGACCTAACTCTCGAAGTCGTAGTGGGCGTCATCCATGACCTAATGACCCAAATAGAGCCTTCCGATCATCCCAGCTATGACTTTGAGAACGGTAATGACGACAAGAACCGCAATAAGGGGTCCGACCGACTTGGGACCATGTGTGTGGTGTAGGCTTACTGGGTCACTTGTGTGGATATATGGGAGAAGGTTTGTGTTGTCTGAAACTGAAAATATTAGGATTCACATATGATATTTGAAGATGTGGAAGAAGAAGGAGAAGGAGAAGGAGAAAAAGAAAAGGTGAAGGAAACTCGATAAACTAAGACCAGTCACTAGTACAAAAAAGGTGTTTTAGATCGGCACATTTAGACTGGTTGTAGCGGAGGAGGTCTAAAAGAAATGAGCGGTGACATTTTTGTAATTATAAACAAAATGGAAGACCAATTATTCTATTAACCTGTCTAAAAAATATTATTAAGACTGGTTTTACATTAACCGATCTAAAAGATTAAACCTTTTAGACCTGCTTGGATTTTAAACCGGTCTAAAAGGCTTAAAGGGAAAAAATTTAAAAACTAAAAATTTTTTTAGGCCGGTTACTGATATAACTGGTATAAAAAATATTTATTTTAGGCAGGTTAATAGAATAACCGGTCTAAAAGAAAGGTTTTTAAGACTGGTTATTTTTATAACCAATCTTAAAACTCTTCCCCAAATCCCTTTCACGGTTTACGATCCTCGTCATTCTTCCATTCTGAATTCTTCTAGGCTAAACAGCAAACAGTCAAGAATGAACAGCTCCTCCAAATTCATCAAATCAAGAGCGGAATTAGTGTCTCACCTTGGATTGGTATTGGATTTACACCATGAAAATGGGATCTTGGAGCTAGCATCCCCGTTGCTCAGTGTTAGGGCGTACTGGTGCTCTGTCTTTTCATTGAGTGTCGACGTTTGACAGCATTGAACACACCCTGTTCTCATTTTTATTCATCGTCAATCTGTGAAAGTTGGATAATAAACTTGGTAAAGCCCTAATTCTCTTCCAGGTACTTTTTTACTTCGTCTATTAATTTTTTTGTGATTGCCGACGAAGAAGGTTGTGGGTATGATTTGGGAGATTGAAAATGTGGGGGCGTTGTGGTTCTGATTTCTGAGACATTACTGATCTTTCTTTTATATGAGGCATTGGTTTGCATTATGATAGCTTCTCTGTTCCTTATTCTGTTCCTGTGTTATGATAGCTTTTGTGTTCCTTATTATGTTCCTTATTCTTTCTTTTATTCTTCTGTGATTGTAATGATTGTAGTATATCCTTAGAGTTCCTATATTACTGGTGTTTTCCTTTGCTGTATCATTTATGTCATTGGGGAGGCTATAGATGAGAACAATGTTATTGGTAAGAAACTGATATTTTGCCCTGTCTTGTTATGGAACTTATTAATAATGTTGTAAAGGCTGGTGGAATATCCTTAATTAGGATATGCTTTATTAATTATCCTTGACCTCTTTGCATAATATTGAGTGCTTATCGTGTCTTTGATTTAGGTGGTTTCTCGATCATTTTAATGTCTTATTTTAATGATGCTTTCTAGGTTAAGATTTTTCTTTTTATGCTCTTGCTGGATATTAGTCACTTTCCTTGCACCATTTTGTTCTAATGTTATTAGCCAATTGAATTTTTTACAATGGGTAATTGTAGTATAAAAATAAAACATTAAGACTGAAATTTGTGATTCGTTTTGATGATATTGCACAACAAAGAACCCAAATACACATACATATGTCTTGGAAACGTGAAAGAGGACTGAGTATGGTCCAGAAAGTTTGTGGACTGTTTCTCAATATATGGTTATTTCTAAAATCAACATTGAATTCTAGTATTCATATTGGCCAACTCTATGTCATATAAGGCTAGGAAAATAAGATAGCTCTTATTCAAATGTAGGTGTCACCATTGCAAATCCTTATGTTATAATGAGCTTGATTATTATGTTCTTGTTCATTGAGAGTTCCTAACATACATTTAGACCCACCAATCATAGAACTATTTCATGAAACATGAACTATCATGAGACATATACGATGACTTCTCTTCAATCAATCATGATAGTTTGTGAATATTGGTTTTATTATTGCTAAAGTTCACCTTTTCTATTATTGCTGCTGAGACTTATTTTATTGCTTTTGATTATTGATTTGTAATTTACTGTCTTCAAAGCCTTTCTTCCAACGTGCAATCCTCCCCATCATACCAAACTCATCTTTCCCGTGTAGTTTCCGGCCTTTAAAGACTTTGTTCGAGTGATTAACGGGTAAGTCAATTAGTAATTACTGAACCTCTAATCCCTATGGTACTATTCTATTTCTATTGTTTGTACTAGCAATATATATGGCCGTCAACCCATTGTATTGAACAGATTTGCATTGTTAATGAGACTTGTACTATTCAGATTACTCTTCTTCTATCTCTATCTCTTTACTCTCTTCTACTTGTTCATTATGTAGTAGTTAAACTAGGTACTTGGGTGTAATAATTGCATACTCTCATTATACTTCTGCCTTTTTCAGGGGAAAAGTATAAAATAAAAAAAAAGGTGTTAGATATATGGATCGTAGTTGGATAAAAGCTAAACGGACGAGTGTTGAATATGATGTTGGGGTGAGGGGTTTTTTAGACTTTGCAAAAAGAAATGCCGATGATGATAGTGGGATGTTTTATTGCTCTTGTGTAAAATATTTGAATGAGAAGCGACTAAGTGTTGTAGATATATATATACACATTTAATTTGTGAAGGGTTTTGTAAGATGTATGTAGTATAGGTATGGCATGGTGAACAATTAGAAATGCCAAGTGCTTCTCAACAGGGGGAAGTGACTTGTGATGATAAGACACGGATCTGGATGATCGGATAGAGGATATTATTCGTGATGTAAGAGAATAGGCTTTTGAACAATCACATGCATATGGTAATATGTGCAGTGATGCTGAGAAACTGATGTACTCTGGGTGTAAGAAATACCAATTGCTGAAAGCTATATTGAAATTGGTAAGCTTGAAAGCACAACATGGATTGAGCGATAAGAGTTTTTCAGAAACACTTGAGGCCTTTAAAGACATGTTTCCTGATGATAATGTGCTGCCTTATCGATACTATGATACTAAGAAAATACTATGTCCACTAGGGATGAACTATAAAAAGATCCATGCATGCCCTAACGATTGCATATTGTATAGAAAAAAACATAAAGAGAATGAGTAATGTCCGATGTGTAAAACTCTGAGGTATAAATCAAACAAGGCCCCTGCAAAAGTGTTGTGGTATCTTCCAATCAAACTAAGGTTCAAGCGCTTGTTTGCCAATGAAATTGATGCCAAAAATTTGAGATGGCATGCGGATGAGCGGATTTCTAATGGAAAACTTTGACATCCAGCTGATTCTTCTCAATGGCAGAAAATCGATCAATTATTTCTTAGTTTAGGTGAAGAACCTAGGAATCTCAAGCTTGGGCTTAGCACAGATGGCATGAATCTTTATAGTAGCTTAAGCAGTATACATAGTTCATGGTCTGTTCTGTTAGTAATTTACAACTTATCTCATTTGTTATGTATGAAACGAAAGTACATTATGTTGTCTATGTTATTTTCGGGACTAAAGCAACCTGAAAATGACATAGATGTTTACCTAGAACCCTTGATTGAATACTTGAAAGAGTTGTGGGATAAAGGTGTCGATGTTTTTTATGCGAACAAGAAGGAAACTTTTAATATACAAGCAATGATCTTTTGTACTATAAATGACTTCCCTGCATATGGGAACTTGTCAGGATATAGCGTTAAAGGCCACAAAGCATGTCTAATTTGTGAAGAAGGCACATGCTACTATCAACTTCAACACGGAAGAAAGACGGTTTACCTTGGCCATAGGCAATTTCTTAGACGAAGCAACCCTTATCATAGATTAAAAAAGCTTTTTTTGGTGGCCAGGAGTTTGAAGATGCTCCAAAGGTATTGACTTGGGAGAAAATTTATGAAAAGGTGAAAAATATCAAACTACTTTGGCAAGTCATCAAAGAGTAGAAATGAGAAAAATATATGGAAAAAAAGATATGTCTTCTTCGATTTTCCATATTGTTGTAATCTTGACGTCAGACATTGTATTGATTTCATACATGTGAAGAAGAACGTATGTGATAGTATTGTTGGGACACTGCTCAACATACAAGAAAGTTATAAGGACGGCGTGAAGGCAAGATTAGATTTGCAAGAAATAGGAATACGAGAAGATTTACATCCAAGGCCATATGGTAATAGAACTTTTTGTCCTCCAGCTGCTCATACTTTATCTAAGGATAAGAAAAGAAGCTTTTGTGAGTGTTTACATGGCGCCAAAGTTCCCTTAGGGTATTCTTCAAATTTTAAAAAGCTTGTATCGATGAAAGACTTGAAGTTAATAGGACTAAAGTCTCATGATTATCATGTCTTAATGCAACAACTACTCCCAGTAGCTATTCGAGGCATTGTCGAATATGATCTTCAACACATATTGACTAGACTTTGTTTCTTCTTCAATGTCATTTGTTGTAAAGTCATTGACACGGAAAGATTGGAGGAATTAGAAAATGAAGGATATATGATCTTGTGCCAGCTTGAGAAGCTTTTTCTTCCTTCTTGTTTTGACATCATAGTACACCTGATTATTCATCTAGTGAGGGAGATAAAGTTGTGTGGCCCTATCTATTTTTGGTGGATGTACCCAATCGAAAGAACTATGAAAATTCTAAAAGGGTATGTGAAGAACCCCAACCGGCCTGAAGCATCTATTGTTCAGAAATATATTTCTGAAGAAGCTATGGAATTTTGTCAACATTATTTGTCAAATGTATGACATATTGAGCTTCCTAAACATCATGATCAAGAAGGGGGTAGACGCGGGGCAACAGTAAAGAGCATAGATGCTGATGAATTGCAACAAGTCCACTTGTACATCTTGAATAATGTTGATGAAGTTCAATATTACATGAATGAGCATAAAGAAATTGTGCAGAAACAAAATAGTCGAATGACTGAACAAAGGTTAATTAGAGAGCATAACAGAACTTTCGCACATTGGTTCAAACAAAAGGTTGACGGAGAAGAATGTGTTTCTGATACAATAAATTGGTTAGCATGTGGTTCTGAAGTTGATGTCATAAGTTGGAATTCATTTGTGATCAATGGTTATACTTTTTACACGAAGTCCCTAGATGATATATAAGAGTACCGTCCAGAACAGTGGTGTTGTATTAGTGGTTGAATCTATACACTTCTCTAGTTTGAAAGATAAGAACCCTAAATTGGCTGTCACACCTTATTATGGGGTTATTAAAGAGATATGGGTGGTTGACTATGTTAAAATCAGATTTCACATTTTCAAATGCAAGTAAGTTGATGTCAATAATGGTGTGAAGGTCGATAAGTTAGGATATTCATTAGTAGATCTGAGTAATAGAAGTTTTGCGGATGAACCTTTCATTATAGCAAATCAAGCGCAACAAGTGTTCTATATTACTGATCAATCAAATAAAATGTGGTCTATAGCTCTCCAAGGAAAAAGTATCGTTGATATTGATGAGAAAAGTCACTCAAATTATGATCTTCTTGAGACACCTTTTTCCAGAGGTCTACCAGAATTGAATAAAGAAGATGAAGCAGATAATGAATACGACACAAGAAATGTTCATCATAAGGGAATATGGGAGGATATCTCTTTATGATACTACTTTGATCTAAAGTAATTATGATTATGATTTATAGACGTTTAATGTATATAGTTTTTCCATAGATATAGTCTTTTCATGTTGTAGCTTAATAATTTATCTTTCTTTGTTGTCGTTACAGGCAAATGACAGATCCCCAGCGTCCTAGTGTAGAGGATCAGCCACCTACTGCACCTCAAAGTCAGTCACCTATTGCCCAGTTGAGTCAGTCGGCTAGTGCTCCTCAGAGTTAGGCACTTATTGCTCAGCAGAGTCAGATATCTAGTGTTAATCAGAGCGAGCCTAGCAATGCTTGGAGCCAGGATCATAGTAAGCCTAGTAGCCAGTCTGTACGGAGGGGTAGACATGGCACATGGTTGAGAGACATTTCCCTCAATTAGAGTGCAAGGCAAAAGATACCGATTGAGTTTGATAGATATTAGAAACCAATCGGGTCTAATGCAAGCCGATATAGGAGTTTTGTCGGCCTCCTTGCACGCAACAAGCTAAGCATCTTGATAGAGGAGTGGAGAAATGTCGATGAAAAGGTGTGGCAACATATTTGGGACACTATCCAGGTATACAATTCTCTTCTATTTTATATGTAATTATTATTAAATATGTCACAAATTTGTCACTTACTCCTTCAATGCATGCATTCCAGCTCACCTACGACATTCCTCAGAATGGGATGTTGTACAACAAGACAATGACTTATTATCATGAGCGTTGGAGCAAGTTTAAGATAAACTTGACCAACAATTACATTCATATTGAGGTGAAAGATGGTCAGCCTCATCCTAATCCGTGCGACAAGTATACATTTCTTGATCAAGCGACTTGGCACGTATTTGTTAGGCTTCGGACTACTCTAGAATCTTTGGTTAGTTGACTTATTTTTCATTTTATTTACTTGTCAATTATCTTAATTGAGTGTAACATTTTCCTTTTGTTTAATTTCTTATTCGCAGTAAAAAAGGCAAAAAGCACAAGAGAGTGGTAGAAAGAATGATTGCCCTCATACAATGTCTCATGGGGGTTATGTAAAGGCTGAAAGAGACTTGTTGGCGGTCAAACGGAAGAGATTGGAAGAAGCATCTCAATCTGATCCTTCTGTTCTTCTCTCTCCACCATCTCTGATTCGTCGCGAAGAAATATGGTTATTTGCTCACCAAAAGAGGAGTGAGTCTTATACGAGTGAACAATCTCGTATAGTATGTGAAAAAATTGTAAGTATATATCGTTGCTGTTAGTAATTACATAAGAAACATACTTGATTACTTATGTTTGTTATTTTGTATTATCTTACAAGAGGAACTTAGGAAAAAACAAGCTGAGGGATCTTTTAAGTTAGAGGGCAGGAATGATATTCTAACTGTTGCTACTGGCAAACATGAGCATCCAGGCCGTGTCAGGGGAGTTGGACGAGGGGTAGGGATACGGGATTACTTTGGAGCCATCGTACGTCATTCCTTAAACATCATGACTAGGGAGAAATTGGAGACTATGTTGACCACTACAAGAGTAGAAGTAAAGGCTGAGGCTGAAGCATCACTTGATGCACTATTAGAGACCCGGTTGAGCAAGATGAAAGAGGAAATGATAGTGTTTATGAGCTCAAGACAAGATACCAGTGCACCCCAGCCATAATCAATTGATCCTAATAAGTAGAAAACTAAAGGGAGCTGTTGCAACATTGGGCAGTCATCAGAGGGTCCTGCAAGAGAAATTACTGAGCCATGTGATATTTTTGTCGAGGATCCTCTAAGACGGTTAGTTGCACGGGGTAGTGTGCATAACCTGGGATCAACTGTTCACCACCAACAAATGGAAGTTGATCAAGTTCGAGTGTCAGTTGATGAGGTGATCATTATAGATGCACTTATCCCTATCCCTTCTGATGAATTCAAGATTGTAAGCGATGTCCTGGGTACGTTCATCTTGTGGTCAAAGAACCTTGTTTCTGTTCGAGTTGAGGAAAGTTCGATCAAAGCCCCACCAAGTCCAGCTCCCTTCACTCAAGAAGTTTCACAGCCTCCATTGAATATCATGCAACAAGTGATTATGATGGCATATGATACATCCTTTAAAATAAGAGATTGGCCTACGGATTCAATTGTTGGCAAGTCAAGGGTGACATGCTATCTTGAGAGGGATGATTTGATGTCCCTGGTAGCTCCTAGACAAAATCTTATGATTGGGATTGTCTAACTTTCTTAATTTAAGTATCTTTTGCAATTCAAAGTAAATATTTTAAAAATTTCACCGTTTACCTTTGATTTATGTGCTTGCATTATTATAGGTACATGCATCGTAGGTTAGTCTCCTCTGACAAAAGCGAAAAATTTGGATTCTTATGCCCCCATCAAATCCAAGAGAAAAGGACCACTGCTGCTATCAGACATAAATACTTATCAGAGAGGCTTAGTGAAACTAGAACTGAGTGTTTCTTGGCTCCATATGTGCATGAGTAAGAAACAAACTTATATTTTTTAATTTATATCATGTTTTATGTTTGCTTAATATTCTTCTCTTTTTTTAGTGATCATTGTCAGCTGGTTCTTCTATGTAAGAGTAGTTACACTGTCATCCACTTATGCTCCCTCCACTTCAAACCAGGGAATGATTTGAAAAAGACCATGAACTCGTTAGTTTTCTTGGAAATTGTATAAAATAAATAACCTTTATGATTTTGATGATCATAGGGCTATGCAGACATTCCTACACACTGCTTGTGGTAAGCAAATTCGTGACTTAAAGGACCCTACATGGATCATGCCAAAGGTTAGTACATATTGATTTGTTTAAAGAATGTAATAAGCCATGCTTTATATTTATTTTAATGATATCATATTTTTTCTCAAAGCCGTAGACAACCACAGGGGTCCAACTTATGTGGTTTTTATATTTTGAGACACATTTATAATATTATCACTCTAGGCACTGCTGATTTTACTCAAGAGGTAAATTTATATTTCAAAACTTTTGTATTACTTTATTGTTTTTAAGTTACTAAGTTAATGTTTTGTCTGGTTTTGGTGTTACAGATGTTTGATCTTGCTAATCTCTTTCCGGAAGAAGATATTGATTTCATTCGCATATGTTGTGCTGAATTCATCTTTGAGCTATTGCAAAAATAGTGAGTTTTTGGATTCAACGTTACATTGTACATTGTTCTCATATGTATTGCTAACAATGAAATATGTTACGTTGCTTCTGTGCAATCTGTTACTTACTTCATACATGCACTCCATTGCATCCGTTGCATTTTGCATTGTTCTCTGTTGCTTCAAGATTCATTACTGCTGTCATTTGGTCCTCCTTACTGTCTAATTGCATTGTTGGTGTCATTTAGTGCTAAACTAAGGTTGTCATTACCTTTGGCTAAATTCTTGACAAATTTTCTTACACTCTACTGTAACTGGAATTACTGTCAAAGTTATGCATTAAGCTGTCATGCATAGTTTCCTGAAGTCTGGGATTTAAATAAATTTTTACATCATTATGAAGCCTTTGCTGAAATTAAGCAAATCTGTTTGGCATTTCTTGTGCATTTGATATGAATTTCTTGTCTGCTTTTTGTTTCTGCAGGTTGGGTTAGGTCAAGCATTATCTTCATCTGATTTTTGCTGCACATTCTATTGCACCGGTCTGCTGTTAACATTGTCTGAACTCATTCCTAGTTTTTCCCTGTTTCTAGCCTCTGTTTGAAGTGGATGTTGTTTGAAACTTGGTGCAAATGTGCATTTGCACTTCATTTACCTTGCTGGAACAAAATTGAGTATTTGGAAAGCTGTCATAGTAAATTAAATCTGTGAAATACTTTCCCAATCTGTTGAGTTAGGGACTGAAATTACAAGTGCATTTGCGATGAAATTGAGCCAATGAAGTATACATTACTTGCTGCCATATTCTTCCATATTGTAATTAAAGTGCTACAAATGAATCATTAATATGCGACTGGCTTGTCTGAAAATTTGTTGCTGCTATAGACTGCTGCATTTGAAGATTGAAATTAAAATCTGTGATTGTTCTATACTGCTATTAAAATAGGTTCATTAAACATGCTGCTGGAGTTGGGTTATATTTCTGTTATCATTCTGACCTTTTGCTTGTTAACCTAATATTGAGAATATATATTCACTTGTGCATAACTTGAATTCAACAATCGTGAAATTTGTGAAACTATTAACTGCATAGATAAGATTTTTTGAACATCTACTGTGTATATATATTAAAGGGACCTTTTTTTAAAAAAAAAATAGAACCTTTAAGACCGGTTGTAGCTACAACCAGTCTTAAATTAAGATCGGTTGTAGCTACAACCGGTCTTAAAAGGTCTGACCTTTAACACCTCTTGTAGCCAGAACAGGTCTTAAAAGGTGACCTTTAAGACCAGTTTTAGGAACAACAAGTCTTAAACTTTTAAGACCGATTACAACAACCAGTCTAAAAAATAACAAACTTTTTAGACATGCTGTAACAAGACCTAATACACAACCGGTCTAAAAAGTTTTTTTTTGTAAAAAGTCAATTTTCAACTAGTGAGTAAGAAAGTTTAATCCATGGACATGGGAGAAAATATCAGTAAGTTTTTGGTCCACACATTGTATTGTGGAGCAATTAGAAAATGGAATGAGGGTGGTTGGAAGCATGGAAGATGACTTCGACTTCAATTCGGAGTCGGAGTTGGAGGCATATTCCGAAGAGGAAGAAGATGAGTAGTGAAAGGTCAAAATAGTGGGCAGGAACAAGAGGAGGAGGAGGAGGAGATAAACAAAGGGATGGCCAGGAAGATCAAGCCGGAAGAGAAAGAGGAAACAGCGACAGTGCAATTGATGCAGCAATTGAGCGGAGAGGTGACAGTGGTGTTGCAGGACAGATGGAAGAGCGCGTGGGAGAAGAAGAAGCTAGGGGGATAGAGAAGAACCTATCTCAGTTTTATTAGAAGGGTATTCCAGTCTTTTCACAATTCGATTTTATTACATTAATGTCCAACGGGACTCGCCTACAACATGAAAATTTCAAGGGATATTGAGTAGTATAATCTCTTGCTTGGGATCTTAGCGCAATTTTCCCTAAAACTTATTTAGAAAACTGTTGTCAATAAGTTGTTTAAAAAAACAGAAAGTTGTGATTAAAAATTTAAAAAATCAACACCATTTTCAAGCATTTTCTTATTTTTGTTTTTCTATTTCTTATTTTTTTTGAGGCTATTATCTGTCTACCAACGACACCACACCATTGGCGCGAAACCTCTTCATTGTGCCTCCATTTAGATGAAACGGCACCGTTTTGAATTAAAATGAAATCTCAGCCATTAATTTTAAAAGCATGATCTTGGCCATTGATAAACAACATGCATGGAGAGAAGAGACTCTGATTCAGCCCTCACCACTCGCCGCTCACCACTCGCCGCTTTCGTTTCCCTGCTCCATAGATGTTCATCATTATTGGCGCCTTTTCAAATGTGAACATTGAGCTCATCGGTGGCCTCCATTGCCCACAGAGATTTTTGAATGTTCGAAAGCTTTCATCATTGTCATCTTAATCTTTAGTCATCACCCAGAGCTTTGAAGACACCCGACAGAATTTGGCTTATGAGTTTTGAAATTTGAGTTCAAAACCATCACCTAGATATACAAAGCGACTAAAAGAAAGGCATTCGAACTTGTTTGGTTTGCAAAAATAGCTAGCGTTATCAACGTGATGGGAACGAATTCTTCTTTTCTACTATTCTTTAAGTCAAATGATCCTAATTAACAAGCAACTAGTAAAAAACTCAGAAAGAATGAATGTGGAGATGCACTGAAATAAAAACTGCCTAAGGATCTCTTCCAACACACACCTGCAACCTGCGATCAACCTACTAGTTTTTTGGAGGCAAAATGAAGGATTTCCAGCG
Organism: Inga laurina; assembly: GCA_963855925.1. NCBI lineage: Eukaryota > Viridiplantae > Streptophyta > Magnoliopsida > Fabales > Fabaceae > Inga > Inga laurina. The sequence goes on from OY979710.1 coordinate 1,991,809, forward strand.
TTGGTGGAAGAAACAAATTCGTAATCGCAGGTTTCGCATGGGAGTGAAAAAAAGGCCCTGCTGTTTTTTTTTTTTTTTTTTTTTAAAAAAAACTAAACAGCGCTGTTTTATCTAAATGGAGGCGCAATAGAGAGGTTCTACGTCAGGCGCCGACCACCGCCTCATCACCATGGCCATGTCACTTTAAAAATAATTTGAAAAAAAAAAACAACTATCCAGATAAATTTTTGTTTTTTTATTTTTAAAACTTGTTTTTAAAAACAATTTTAAAAATTTGTTTTGAAAGAAACAGAAAACAAAATCAAAGAGGCACTTTGTTTCTACGAAATATGAAATAAGATTTTTTTATTTGTATAATTTATGAATAATGTAATTTATTTTATAAAATTTTATTATAGGAGCTTGTAAGTAGATGTAGATGATTTATAGACGAGTGGAATTAAATCCTGTTTTGGTAGATCTTGTTAGGCAGCGTGAACAAAAATAGTAGCACGCACAGTAATTAACGTCTCCTTGGAATCATTCTCAAGACTGCACCAACCATCCCAACAATCTCTCCAGGGTTTGGTCTGTATGTGTTTAATTGATTTTACTTTGCAAACATTTAAAATCATGTTTAATTTCGTTACCTTCATCAAAATATAATTCCCCATGACATATATATGATTCCATCGCTAAATAAATACATATACATGTATATAGAATGGTAAATTATATATATTTTTTGGATTACAAATGATAAATTATATTATTTATAAGTCATAAACCATGCATGGTAATAGTTTTTCATATTCAAAAGAAGGAGGAGGAAAAGAAAGAAAGAAAGAAAGGCATAATTTCCTCTAAAAGAGACACTGGCATGAAGTTACAGTTGTTGCCAAATTATGAAGTGAAAAGAAAAATCAGTTGAGAGAAAATTAACCGCTAACATGTGAAAAATAAAATAATTAAATGCCTAATTAATTGATGATTTGCAACCTCTCATGGGTGAGAGAATATTGATGAGGAAGTCCAATTAGGCTTAAATAATCAGGAATGAGAGTAGGGACATTCAATCAGCTTTACACGTGCTTCCACGTGATTAGCCCCTCTCCTTACTTCTTAATCATGATTTCACTAACCAAAAAGAAGAAGAAGAAAAATCTCCCACCACAACAAAACCAAACATTAATTAACAATCATTCTCTCACAAAACTCCATTAATTACCAGATTATTATTTAATCAAATTACGCATGCACTTATCCGCAGCAATTAGCGAAGAAGGAAATGATTAATAGCCACAGAAGAGAAGCGCATAATAGAAAAGATCATCAATAATTGATGTTTTGTGCTGTGAGTGGAAAATCAGACTGTTTGGATGCCTAGAAAATAATGATGGGGTTTTATTGGCATTCATTAGTACTATATGTGGGACAAGGCAACATTATTTCTTTCGCTTATATTGATTCATCATCATTGACTCTCTCAATAGCCCGCACGTTTGATAGAATGAGTATATGCATCTACTTTGTCAATAATCACTGCATTAACACTCTTGCCTTCTATTTGAATCATCACCGTAATAATGGATTTTGACAAAGGAAAAAAAAGTAGTTCATCACATAAATAAACTCACATGAGCACTTATTGTTTTTTTCCCTAGGCGCATGCATCATATATTAGATAGAGACATTCTTTTTTTTTTTTTTTTATACAAAGGCAAGCAAAGCTTGTAGATGACAAAATCTATAGGCTAGGTCCTACAGAATGATCCTGTGATAACAAACCACAATCCAAAGCAAAAAGATGAGTACATTCAATTGGGGAAATCCCAAGTTCCTCGTAATCCTGCGGGATCATGTGTGCCGTTCCTACAAGATAGTCCGCACAACGAATATTTTCCCTATGAGTATGGGAAATTTCTACCTCCCAGTCATTGTACACAAGAGATCTGGTTTCCAAGATAACGTCATACAGAGGATGATCAAAATCACAACGAGTAGATAATAGACGGACCGCCTGTAGTGAGTCAATGAACAACTTGATTTTCTTTAGCCCCATCCGTTTACATAATAGAAGGCCACATCGGATTGCATGGATTTCAACAGCAGTTGGGAAAGAATGTCCTAACTTCTGCTGAAATCCACGTATCCAGTTACCCCGGTGGTCACGGATAACCCCTCCACAAGCAGCCTGACCTTCTCTAACAACTGAACCATCAACATCTAGACGATGAAAGCCTGGATGAGGAGGTTGCCACTGAAGGACTCCTCGTTCTGTGACTTGGAATATCTAATGCCGAAACCTGCCGTTCTCTATGCCTTCCGAGAGATGATATATACATCTGTGAACTATCTCCTTCAGACGGTCTGATACGCCTTCAAAAGCTTGGCTGCAGCGGTTCTTCCATAGGAGCCAACATGTAGTACTGAAGACATTTTGCCATTACCATCTAGCCATTCTGTTGATTCCTGGAGAGTGGTGTAAGTTCCAATTGAGCCAATCCTGCAGATTACCAGAAAAAAAAAAACATACTATAGTATAGAGGGTAAGTTAAAGCTGACCACACTCTCTGGGCTTGCTCACAATCTCTCAATATATGAAGGATGCTCTCCTCACTCTCACACTGGAAAGGACAAGTGTTTGGGACGCTCGGGTTGTGTCTCGCTCTTAATTCATTAGTAGGTAACCTGTCATGGAATAATTGCCACATAAATAGTTTAACTCTTTCAGGGATCGCCCAGTGCCAAAGATTCTACCAGTGAGCTTGGAGGCTATGGCTCTGTTGATGGTAGATTCCTTCATAAGCTGATTTCACCCTAAAGATTCCATCAGGGGCATTCCACCAACATACAACATCCTCCTCATTGCCCGAAGGAGGGGCCATTCGCATTATTCTGTCTACCACCTAATTAGGAAGAAAAGTTTCCCATTTAGCACGTTCCCAATGTCCCGTCTGAGATCTAAAGGAGCAGACATGACCTTCCATATCAACAAGGTGCGTATTCCTTACAATGAAATGTTTAAGTGGCTTGTCCATCAGGGCCCAACATTCTTGCCATGCTTGCGTGTTCCTTCCACTTTTTAGCTTCTTTCCTAGGCCCTTTTTGAAATCTTCCCATACGGCCACTATTCCACTCCACACAGCCGATTGGTTACGGCACCTCCGTACTTGGGGGACCGAGTCCATCCCACATGAATATTTTGCACGTAAACATTTCACCCATAAGGCTTCCGGCTTTTTGATTAGATTCCAACATAGTTTCATGAGAAACGCTTTGTTTTGGCAATGAAGGTCTTTTATTTCCAAGCCTCCTTCACACTTCCTTTGTTTAAGAACATCCCAAGCAATCAGATGCAATTTCTTGGATACATCGTGCTGGATCCAAAAGAAGTCTCTACTTAATTTTTCAATAGCAGCTAAAACCCCTTTTGGAACAAGAGTTGATTGCATGTGATATTGGGGAATGGCTGATAGAATCGACTTGATGAGGACCGCCCGTCCTGCCATACTCAGGTATTTACCTTTCCAGCTAGTCAATTTCAATTTCACCTTCTGGAGAAGCGGGGTAAAAGTCCTCTTGACCATACGTTTGTGTAAGAGAGGAACACCCAAATATTTTCCAAAATCAGCCGTAAGGCCAATCCCCACAACCTGGCTCATCTCGTACACTCTGTTGAAATGGACATTTCTGGACACACACATCTTAGATAGAGACATTCTTATGGAGTATTAAATTTCTCTTCTAACGAGATTCTCAACGTTTTGAAGGATTAACGCCTTTCATTAGACTTAATCCCCCTTGGTCTCACAGGGCCACTTCTACAATAATAACAAGTTACAACATAAGTTGTTCATACATCACGTATGACAAAATTTTCATTATAATTAACGTTTTGTATTGAATCAGTCCTACCGTGCTATTGGAACTGTTTGATCTAATAGATACCAAGCGACTTCTTAAGTCTTAAACCTAAGGATGCGGGTTGGGCTTTATATGGGTTTTATGGGTGTGTAAATTCGTGCCATTGAGTGAAGGATGACAAAAAAAATCATATTGTACGAGGTGTTGAATTCTAGAAAATTTTAATATGCATAAAATATTTTGAAACAATTGTAATTAATTACTCACTCAAGTCAATAACCCGAATATTTATAGAACCATCAAAACAAGTTAAGATGGGTTAAGTAGGTTAGCCCTTACTGAGTTGTAGAGTTATAAGATGGCTTATTTATTTAAACTCACCGTGTAGTTGGGTTAAGCAATCCATCTCTCTATATCTGTAGGTCATGGTGTGTCTCATGTAACTAAATTGTACAAGTGAAATGAACCGGATATTTTTAAGGAAAATCTCAACTCAACTCATCAATTTTGCAAGTTGAACAGGTTATCCGATCATGCTTGACCTATTTTGACCGCTTCAAATATTCGCCTCAACCTAACAAATTCTTAATTCATTAGCCTTTTTAGGTGAAACCGTGGAAATTCAATTTCCAAATTCATTCTTTATACTGGTCAAAAAAGGAAAAATAATTGTTCTCTATCTAAACCAACTACTGTAACCAGCGTAATGAACATTCGGTTATAGAAAGGGGGTGGGGGAAATTTCTAGGATAAGGAGAGACATGCGCGTCACACATGCGTGTGTATATGAGGTCAATTGTTATTTTTCTAAATTATAAAATATTAAGATTAAAAAATGGAATTTTTTAAAATTTTATCAAAATATAATTCCTCAAAATAATAAACATTTCAAAAATTATACTTAAAATTTTATTTATTCACCCATGGCCCTAAACCTAAATTGAAAGCACGTAGCTTCTAACTGGAGAGACAACCATATTCTGTTATATATATATAGAGAGAGAGAGACCACTGCATCGAGAATTTGATAATTTAAATTTGATAGTCTTTAGAAGTAATTAAAAATTAATCATATCATTAATTTGATCTGAATAACTTAAGACTGTAGTAAAAGTGGCGTGAGAAGAAATGCTGTGCAGAGGAGAAACTTTTCTCTCACATATTCATTCTTGATCTCTTCGGCAGCGTCTAGGACCAATTCTTTCTCTATTTGTGTACATACATATTTTCTTTTGCATCAACAAGGGACCTGAGAAGCTGTACTAATAACATTGTAAAAACAAGCTAAGACATCACATACATAATATAATTAATGTAACCCTTATATATATATACGCACTTGCTCTCCCTCTCATCACCAAGCATATATACATTCACTCACACAGCGAAAACCTACTTTCTTTCTTTTGCTTTTCTCTCCCACTAACACAAAAAGACTCACCCTTTTGCTTTTCGTGTTTTTGGATTGTTGTAGATCTGCAAACATAAAGACCACCGAAAGATGATTCAAGAACTGTTGGGTGCTTCTTCTGGTTTCATATCAAATGGAGATAGGAATAAAATCTCCATTAACGTCCCTTCTGTTCTTGCACCTCCCTTGCCCTCTCCTTCTCTGCCTTCTTCCACGGCCGCCGCCTCCGCCGCCACCACCTCTGGTGCTACTGCTGCTGCTGCTGCTACCTCGTCGAATTCAGAGAACCAGAACCTGAGGTGTCCGAGGTGCGATTCATCAAACACAAAATTTTGTTACTACAACAACTACAATCTCACACAGCCTCGCCACTTCTGCAAGACATGTCGCCGGTACTGGACCAAAGGAGGTGCTCTGAGAAACGTTCCAATCGGAGGCGGTTGCCGGAAAAACAAGAGCGTCGTCAGCCCGTCATCGTCATCCAACTCCGTGGCAGCGGCAAAGTCAAGTGGGGCTGCGGCGTGTAACAAGATGAAAACGGCTGCGTCAGAGCTTGGAATAATAAGTAGGCCAGGACTTGGTGGCGGCGGCGGCTTTGATCATCATCATCATGAGCTTCCGGCAAGCCCAATTTTGTGGGGAACGCCGCAAAATTCTCATCTGATGGCTTTGCTCAGAGCTAGCCCCCAGAACCATAACCCTAACCCTAGCCTTTGTCCTCCAATACCTAATATTTCTGTGAAAGAAGAGAACTTGATGAGATCCCACATGACTGAACCGATAATGGTTTCTAATAGCCTTCTCATCAATAATGTTCCTCCAACCTCTAACTTTGATCCTTCACTTGATCTCACGAGCTCTTTCTGGAGAAACAACAATCTCGATCACCATCAACAATCACAAAATGGAGGTTTTGTCTTTGGCGGAGGCGACCACCAAAACAGTAGTGGGATCCAAGAACTCTACCAGAGGCTCAGGTCGTCTTCTGCATCTTCACCTAACTATTGTAATGATGACTCATCGTCATCACTGTTTCTAAGCAACATGTCTTCATCTTCTTCCTCTGTGGCCATTGTGGAGTCAACTCCAGCTAGTAATGGCGGGAGTGGAATTGGATTGGGGTACTGGAATAATCAACCTCTTTTCTGGTCTGATCTTCCCACGACAAATGGTGCACATCCGTAAACCATATATACTATATATAATTTCTCTTTTTTAGTTTCAGGGTTTAGATTTCTTTTCTTTAATTTTCTTCTCATCAGAAATGCTTTGTATTTTAGGGTTTGTCTGTTTTCTACTATGGTTTGTTTGCTTGGGGTGGTATAATATATATGAATATGGCTGTAGCATCTGACCTATTCCCCTCTTCTTTTGGATTTGTTTGCTTATTGGTGTGTTTGGTTATTATTATTAAACTCCCCTCACGAAAGGACCAGGGAGCGTTATTAGAATTGAATGGTAAAAGCGGAGTGTGTTTCTCAATGCTACTCATTAGTCTCCAGATCTCTTGATTTATTGATCCGAATCTTTGTTTTTTTGTTTTTTGCTTTTTCAACTTTTTCCCCCTCTCTCTCTCTAAATATATGTTGTGGCTTCATAATAAGCATTCGCTATATATAATCTTAGTTCCTAGCTATATATTTTTCTAAAGCTATATATTTTATACGAGAAAAGGAAAAAGTAAATTGAAGCTTGTTTATGTAGAAGAATCTGTCATATCTTGGTAAACTCAGGAAGTGTAAGCAAGATAGGGTTTCAGATTTGAAGTAAAGAGGTAAAGATAGTGGGGGCGCGTGTGCAGTGCGTGGTGGGTTGCATATGCAAAAAGATTTTGTTTGTTGCGAGAAATCGATGAATGTAAAGTTATAGCAGCCTTTGGAAAAGAGTTTCCTCAAACAGCTTATTAGATTATTGTAGCTGTGTTTGGTTGTAAGAATCTTACCTTGCAGCCTTATGACATCGAAGTGTGAAGAGTGAAAGAGTGAAGACTATTTTAAATTTGAATTTATTAATTGTTTAGTGTTTAGACCCCATAAAGCCATGCTTGAAGTGGCCAGATTATCTTAATTATATTAAATAAATTAATTAGTTGGGTCAACGTGTATGGGGTAAATTTGCAAGAACTTGAAACAATACTATGTGAGGCTCCACTTGGATTCTTGAAGGAAACGACTAATTAACCTACGCCTAGATTGAAATGATGACTTAAGAGTTAAGACTTAAGAGAGAGGTATAGCTAGAGTTGGGGTGAAACCAAATGATTTGAACATATTAATCATTCGTTGATTATCTAAAAGCTAATATTATATATATATATGATGAAATGGAAGTTGGTTACGCCGCTCCAATTTTCAAATCAATTCAAATTTTCTACCTTTTTTCCTCCTCTTTAACCTTCTTATTATAGTTGTTTCTCTCTTTTGGTGGCCAGATCCTTCTGTAGTCCTTTAATATTTTTTCAAAAATAACATTCCAAACATAATATATCTATTAACTATAACATGAACGATTAAGTTTGATTTCAGGTGAAAATTTGATATGTATGCGTTCTGTTGAGCAATTACTGGTAATCGTGCGGCAAAAAATATACAGAAAACGAGCAACAAGAGTGAAATGAAAAAACTTTATTAATTTATTATGATTACAAGAAATAATCAAATTAAATACAACTAGAAGGAAGCATAATATATAAACTGCAACATCTGAAACCCAATACCTCTTTCTAGCTAAATTTGTAGACAGTCACCCCCTCGTAACTGGAATCTCTAGAAGAAAATAATAAGAATGATCGAATTCAAAGTCACACACACAACTTAATTAATCAAGAAGTAATTAATAATTAAGTCCTTGAGCAACTAATAATGAATTAACAATTATTATTGTGGCTTAGCTTTGCCGCAAAACAGTGCATTGGGAGGAATATCAAACTCAGTGTATTGGCTCTTCTCATCGTTGGACACTTTGAGATACAATTCCTGTCCTAAGTATAGGTTTGGCCATACAGCAGACCTCAAATTCCACATTCCCTTATTGTCCAAAGGTACCCGAATAGCTGTCCAACCTTTTGGATACACCTATATATATATATATATCCAAACGAGTGTGTCAATATTATTCATATAAATAATCAAAATCAAAGAAGCTAATAATAAATTTTACTATTTAGTTTCACTCACCTGAACAGTATGTCTGAAAACAGCATCAACCAAGTTGTAGCGTCTCTGGTAATCAAGCTTCCACGGGCCAGAACCATACCTGAACAACATGAGGATTATTCAGTTAGTATATTTAGTTTGATTGTATGATTATTATTCCGTTCTGTCTTGTGCTTAACATAAAAGTTGCAAGGCTTTTTTTTTTTTTTGAGAAATTAAGAAAACTAACTAAACTATATTAAAATATTTATATTTAACATGCTTCTCCAAAATAATTTGTTTGATTATAAAATGATATATAATATAATAATAGATAATATAGGCTATGATTAAGTAATTTGTTTAGCTTTGTTAAGATTTCAAAAAAGTCAACTGGCTCTTGCCTACATTTATATTGAAGACTTGGGGCAGCATATTGTATGATTTTGAAGGATGTATGTACGTACCCTACAACAAAGAAGCTATACCCATCCAGATGCCAAGACTGAAGAGTAGATTCGGTGTTCTGGAAAACAATTTCGACAAACTCATGAAGGGTGAATCCTAGGACGGAGGTTCCGAGAGTAGCGGGAGTCCCAGGAGAAGGAGGGGATTGTTTGATGGTGTTGAGGTTAAAGACGCCAGATATGTTGAACCAATCAGCAAGCTTCAATGGGGTGTCTGGATTTACGTAGGAAATTCCATTCACAGCATATCGTTGCTTCCCACCAATAATGACTTTGGAATTTTCCAATACGATTGGTAACCTCGCAAGTGGGATGGTTCCGTAGTGGTATGACCCTTGCGGATTAGGCCTCGCAGCATTTGATGTGAGATTCCACCTTCCCACACAACAACAAAACACACAATCACCAAAACTTCATAAAAGGGTATATGCATAAATTTCAATGATACAAAACTAAAGATTCAGCTTCTATTCAAAATATAAGTCACTTTTAATCACCTGTATATAAGAAAGTTGCTTTCTCAATATCAAATGTGTACTGCCAATATATAGGGGCAAAATTGGAAAATGATAATTAATAGTGACTTATATTATAAACTAAGGATTTTTTCTTAAAGATGTCAGAGATAGTACCTTTAATAAATTGTTATAAAACCAAAGATTGATGGGAAAATTAATGAAAAATCCCCAATAAAATTTATTGCTCAAAAGAACTCTGATTTTTGAACATATGGAACTTATTTTCAGTGAGACAACTCTTTTTCAGTTGTGTGTAAGTGCCTTTAATTGTATACATGATTAAAGATAAGTTGCACACAACTTAAAAAGAGTTACACCCATTGAAGATTTGTTTCAATTTGTTGCAAATGGGGTATCCTTGAAAAAAAAACTCAAGGACCTTGAAGTGATTAATTTTGCAATGGGCTTTTTGACAACTTTCTCAAGATCTACTTTGTATTTTTGAAAGAGAACTGAAAATACCTTATGGTCCTGGCTTGCTTCATGGAGCCATGGAATTGGAAAGATGGGGCTGGGGGTAATGGGCCGGAGAGCCCAGTACTGGCCCCTCATAACGAAGAGCAGCAACAGCCGTTAGGCTTTTGCTTACGAAGCGGCCCGAAGCCACAATGTAGTAGTCTTTTGGTGGCCCATTAAGAGTCACCAAAACAGTCATAGATTGGCCCACATGAAGGTCCATTGACTCATACATTTCCTGGATCGAGTGGGCCCCTTCAACTTCAATCAGCTTCATCGAATGCCCTTCGATCCTAAAGTTTATCGACGTTGCCACCCCAACATTCGAAACCCTGATCTTGTACGTCTTGCCTTGTTGACCTGAGAATGCAGACGTGGATTGCTGGCCGTTGATGAGGAGAGCATCAGGAAGAGGAAATCCGAGGCCTGAGTCCAATCCTTGGGCTAGGATCGTATGGCTGGCCTTGAACCAATCAGAAACGAGGAGGGTAAATTCACCGGCGGTTGCGTCGTAGGGGAACGTGATCACAGACCTTTGGTCAATGTTGAGGGCACCAAAACCACCAGCCACTCTGTGGAGTTTAGTGGATGGGAAATAATTGAATGTGCCAATTTGATCCTTCACTTGGAACTTGTACGTCCAATTGCTATTTGGAGGAATTGGGCAGTTTGTCCCAAGCACTCCATCTTGCCATGACGTTTTTCTTTGCTGTATACCGTTCCTGTAGGGTGCACGTCCCTTCCATTATTACTTTGGATATCACTATAATTAATAATTCATTTTATTCTTGATGGCATCTAATAATATTATCTCTAGCTAATCCTTAATATAAGATTCAGGTGACTCTTTTTTTTTTTTTTTTAAATATATTAATAAAGCTGAATAACTTACTTTGAAGTATTTATATTTACCTTTCTTATACAACACTAATTAATTTGTTTGACTTATAAACTGATATATAATCGAACGGTACGCGTCACATTTTGTAATTAACTAACTTATTTAGCTTTGACCCTTAATGTCTCTAAGAAAAGTCAACTGTATCTTATATTACTCCGGAATGCCAGAAGATAATATATATATATATATATAAAAGGATCGGAGGGATTATTTAAATATGGTCCAAGACTAACGGATAAGGATAATTAATTTGCAAGTCTCTATAGTTCTACCTAATTTTCAATTAAGTGCCTATATATTTATTTCCCTTTTTTATCATGTCCTTATGGTTTACATGCATGTTTCTAATCAGGTGTATGTAGTTTCAAATGACTGATTAAAAAAAACTATAAGGACTTAATTAAAAATAAGATGAAACTATAAGGATATGATAAAAGCGGGAAAAAATAAGTACATCTGACTAAAAACAGGTGAAATTATAAAGATATGATTAAAAAAATTACAAAAACATCATTAAGAATTAGGTGAAACTATAGGAGTTGCAGATTAATTAATTATCTGCATTGGATATGTGGTAAAAGAAACTATTAAAGGACTAACCATGTGATGAGAAAAGGCTCGTCTAGCTTATTGAAGACATTGATGACGATGTTGTTATTGGTGACGGTTTGAATGGTAGGGCCTGGAAATTGGCCGTTGATAAGAATGCCCTGAGAATATTAACGCACCCCATAATAATTATTATTAGTTCAGATCCGATCTTCAATTCCATTCCAGTAAGAAATTCACACACCACAGAGAAATAAGCAAGAAATTAAAAGTAACCTGTTGAGGAAATCCCAGAGGATAAATTGTTCCATAAGTCACTTCCCATGTGAAGAACATATACGGATCTTCAGCTCCAACATGAACAGCACTCAAACAAGCCAAAACTCCAACAAGAACCACTTGGAAAGTGGCTCCCTTCATCTTATATTTCAAATGTTACACTCTCTGTCCGATTTTAAATATGCTTCTGACAATGAAAAATCAAATATATGTCATGATTACTTGATTTTATTGCATAATTTTGACAAGTACAAGTACAGGAAAATAATAATAATGATGATGATGAACCAACAAACTTTTTTTTCATTTGGGTGTCACTTCAGACCCAAGAAAAAGCAAGAATCATGACAAAACTAACAATAAGGAAACAATAATTACTCAAAAAGCTTAGATCTTAAGAACATGGATAGATAGAATTCAATACCAGAAAGAGCAGAAGAAGAATGAGAAAGAGGATGAAGTGATCTGAGGATGTAGGATGGAGAGCCCAAAGTTTACGTATGTGAATATTTATAACAATATATGCATGAAAGAATGTGGAGAACAACTTTGGCGCCAGCATGCCAGAGTGGAGACAATGTGCTCTACCGGACTTGGTGCTCATAATAATAATAATTATTATTACATATATATATTTAAAATTAATGGCTATACTTCATTGATTACTTGAACGATCTTGAACATAGCCTACTGGCCAGTTTGCATTCACAGTTCGCACACAGCTAGCTGGTTCTATATGTGACTTGCATCACCAAGCAATGTTTTTTAATGGCTCAATATTTTACCAGCCACTCAAAACCGCCTACATGGATGGGTGGATATTTATATTATAAAGGAAATTATTTGACAATTTTATGAATCGAGTATTGGGTTGCTTTTTATCTATACCTCCGGATGCGACGCAGACGAAAGCGGATCTTCATTTGGATTTTTTTATTACCTGAATTTGAACTTGAATCTAATGTCCATGTTATTTCCCAATGATCTGTGTATTATTGTAATGTACTAGTATATAGTATTAAAGACAGAAAGAAAAGAAGCGTCTAAACTGGTTTGAACTTATTAATTACTTCAATTTAATTTGTCTTTGTTTTTGTCTCTTCTTCCATATCAAGAGATTTGTAGGGTGCAAATTTCCCTGTCACAGAGAAAAAAGTTGCTGAAATGGGTTCAGACTTTATTGAAGAGAGGCGTTGAGTTTTGATATCTAACTCTAATCTGCAGAATTTTTTTTTTAGAAAAAAAAATTAGAGATCGCAAGCTATTGGCTTACGTACGCTCTTCAATACTGATTTCCTGCCTCTATTCTTTTTTAAACATTTCATTTTATTGGGAAATTAAAAATGAGAATAACTCACTCCAAGATTTACTTATTAGATGCATTTTGACATGTTTAAAATTTTGTGAGGGTGAAGGGAGGTTTGACTTGCAAAAAGAATGAAAACCTAAATTGCATAGGATTCCATCATGTGCAAATAATTATCGTCAACATTTTACCTTGAAGTTCTTAACTTTTAATGCCATAAATTTAATATATATCAACAGATATAACACATCAATATCTATGGGTTATCTGTTGATATTGTTTTTTTTTTTTTCCGTTTTGGGGGGGGGGTTACGGGGGTTGGGGTTACTTACCATGGAAATAACGCTTTTATTTTTTTTTTTAGTAAAATTCTTTGTTGAACAAATTTATAAAGACTTGTTATTACCAAAGTTTGATCAAAAAGTCAGAAGTTTACTTGTGTAAGATCTAAAATTTTAAGATTATGAATAATTTTGTCTAAGAAGTTGTTTAACAAGGGAACTCATCTAATTAAACTATAATTATGACCAGAAAGAATAACGAGCCTGTAACTTTGGGAAGAAAAAACTAATTAATTATCCTATAAAGGGAACAAACTATTTTTGTTTTAATTAGAAGCCTCTTCCATACATTTATTGATTGAAAAACACAAAAGAAGTGGTTTTTTTTAATTTGTTCAAAGGTTTTCCTTTTTTTTCGATTAAATATAGATATTCTCCTATTTGAAGCACTATCGGACATTAAATATGGGTATTTCTCCTAACGAAGATTCAATTCAAACTTATGTTCCCTTCCTTACTTGGGATGAAGTTACTTACTACCTCAACCAACACCTTATTAGTCAAAACAAATGGTTTTTCATATGATGTAACTATGTAAGTGTGAAAGAGTCCGTTAACCTAGCTGGTAGCATATGCTAGCTGTTGAAGATTTTTATAATGAGTCGCATGTTACAGGGGGTAAAGTCAACTAGCTAGAAAAGTTCAATTAAAGGACGGCTAAGTCAACTCCGATCCGAGTTTATAGTATGGCTAGTCAACATGTCAAGAACAGATCTCACAAGGCAAGTTCACATGAGTGTGTCCACGTAAGCTCCAAGTTGCTCTATATATTTTTTGAATGTAAACATGCTTCTGAGGTCATCAACAAAAAACAAAACACAAAAAAAGAAAGAACAGAGAATGTAACATGCTTGTCTATACATGCACACACCACTTGTATAGTATATATAGTTTGTGTGTTTCTATAAAATTCTCCAGCATGTGTTTGGAATCGGAATGCAAGGTCAGCACATTTTCTATTTCTAACAAATTCTTTTTTTTGCCAGTATTTCTAACAAATTCCTTTGTACTACAAGTACAAATTATTTAAATTTGAGTCAACAGTTAATTAGACCTGAATGACATTCAGATACTCGTTCAATATATTTTTTTTCTTCGCCTTAAAAATTCAGTCTCAAAACTTTATGTCACTCAAATAGTCCTTTGCTAAGTTTAAAAAAAAAAAAAATAGTGTTGAGGGGAGTAAGGTCAAAATTTGTTGTCATGGGAGATAATGATAGTTAAGTTTTAAAAAAAGTGAATAAACCACAGTCAGGTTTTGGACTTTTTTTTTTAAAATGAAATATCAATTAAAACAAAGTTAAAGTGTATGCAGCACTCTAAAATTATTTTCACCGTAGCATTGTTTAAATAGATATTTGCAACTCATATTTCAAAAAGTTTGGATATTCAAGTTTTGACTTTTGAGAGGTAAATGTCATTCTCCCTTGTCATTTTGGACAATATTCTTAAGCTGTGTCTATGTGTTTCTTTTAAGAACTAGCATTTTTTTCCCTCCTCCCAAACGGAGTTCAATTGAGATTATTAGTTCCAAAAGTTTTAAATTAAAACCAAAAATACAGAGAGAGATCAAGAACCCTCATGGACCCTGTATTAGTTTCCAAGAGTTTTAAACTAAACCGCAAAAAAACCAAAAGAAAAGAAAGAAAGAAAGACCAAGAGCCTACATCAACCCTGTTCATTTTCTTTTTTTGAATAACAAGGCAAGCTATAGCTTGACATAGGTTCAGCTCACAGTCATCTGATTGCAACTAGGTTATAGAAACCAATGGGCTATGAATGAGACAAGATTGTTGGAAATATTAAACCAGATGTGTAAAAGAGCAGCAAGAGACCTGCTCATATATATATATATATATATATTTTTTTTTTTTATTGAAGTAAAAATGTAATGAATTCTACAAAGCTAGGATCAAAGCATAACCCCTGTATTTATAATAACCATCACAAGTCTTATAAGTCCTGTTGGGCCTCAAGCCCACTAACTTGTATAAGTTTCACATACAATTAGTCAGTAAACAACTATTACAACTAATAAACATATTTTATCACTCACCCTCAAGTTGGGGGTAGAATATATCTGCTGCTCCCAACTTACGTAGTATCCTATTTTGTGTTGCTTTAGTGACCGCTTTAGTCAAAATATCAGCTTCCTAGTCAGCTGAATTAACATACACCAGCCTAATCAGTTTTGATTGCACCTTCTCACGAACAAAGTGGCAATCTATATCGATGTGTTTGGTACGCTCGTGAAACACCGGATTAGTGGCAATAGGTATTGCATATTTGCTATCACAATGGACATCGACTAGCTGTGATTGTGGTTTGCCTAGTTCCTTCAACACTCCCTCAAGCCATACTACTTTTGAACTTGCAGAAGCAAGAGCCCTATACTCAGCCTCAGCGGATGAACGTGACACCGTAGGTTGTTTCTTTGTTTTCCAGTGAACCAACAAACCTCCAACCTTAAGTAGATGCCCTGTCACAGATTGTCTTGTCATGCTGCAAGCCCCCCAATTGGAGTCACAATAATAGCTTATGGCAGTATCACCCTGATGAGAATTCCCATCCCTGGACTTTGCTTAAGATATCTCACCACATTTAATGCTACTAACACATGTACCTTCATAGGCTGCTGCATAAATTGATTCAAGACCTGCACAGAAAAACACAAGTCAGGACAGGTCACTGTCAATTAAATCAACCTTCCAATCAACCTTCCATACCTACCAGGTTGTTTCAACAAATCTATTGGCTTATCCTTACCCTCATGGTAACTAATTAATTTTAAATTATGTGACATTAGCATTCCAAGAGGTTTGCAAAACCAAAGACCTTGCTTCACACCCACATCGACCTTGTTCTGTCCCGTCCAATATTGTGATCCCGACTGATTATTTGTTTGTTTAGAATAGTGATTAGAGCTAACTTTTCAATCATAATTTACGGTATATGATTTAAGTATGTAAGAGGATTTTTATCTCGATTTATTTGAATAATCACTTTTGGAGGTCCAAAACGTGATCTCAAACAAATACTATGTTATACAAAATATTTCTTAGTACTATCTCCTGTCTTTAAAATAAGATTTGGTTAACTTTTTTTAAATATTAAAGAAACTAAATAAACTACTTAATCATAGTTTATATTATATATTATTAGATTATATATCAATTTATAAGTCAAGTAAATTAGTTTAAAGAACAATGAATATAAACACTTTAATATAACTTAATTTGCCTTCTTAATCTGTCTAAAAAATGTTAACCAGGTCTTATATTAAAAGTCAGAGTAAGTGCTTTATATTTATCCTCTTTCGATAATTACTTTATTTTTCAAAAATTTTAATAATAATAAAAATCTTCTAAATCCCTTCACGGAAGTCAACGGCTCAACGATAGTTTTATTTACAAAATAAACACTACTTTTAACCTTGGAGGCCCTTGAAAAGGAGAAGTTAATTTGATTTTAATAATTAATTTGATTTTAATAATTGTAATGATCTTGATTTATTTTTGAAGGTTCAATATATATTATAAAATTAAATAGTTGATACTTCATGAATATTCTAATTGACAAAAAAAAAAACATTTTAATTGAAAGTTTTAGAGTTAAAGTAAAATTTAAAATAACATGAAACGATACGATTCGTCGTTTTCTAGAAAATAAGGCATTTTTTACACAAACAGTACAGGGATGCAATAAGTCAATAACAAAACTACAAATATAACGATTTAATTCGGCCAATAAAAATGTAGGCTTTCTGTTTTCGGGGCCATGGGTTTCTGAATAATATTACATTTGCACACCACCAAGCCACCCCAGTGCAATTTCTAACAAAAGATTGCCTTAAATTTCATAAATTAATAACTCTACTCTCTGTTTTCCCCCTCCAATGTTTCTTTTAGTCAAACTCTCATGACTACCAAATACACCCAAAAATAAATAAATAATAATAAGAATGATACAAATTAAGGGTGATGCCCTACAGCTTTGCCGCAAAGGAGGGCATTGCTGGGAATATCATATTCATTAGCCAGATTTTTCTGTGCATTCCACACCCTCAGATAGAACTGCTGCCCCAGATATTGCCTTTCCCATATTGCCGACCTCATATTCCACATTCCTTGGTTGTCCAGCGACACCAATATTGTTGTCCACGAGTTTGGATATACCTACATTCATTCATTTCAACCATCAATTCCTTAATTACCATGCTTAAAGATGATTCAATTACTCTTAAGAATTATAACCAGTTCACAACTTTGTTTATTTACCTGAACAGTGTGTCTGGTAAGGGCATCCACTAGATTATAGGTGCTTTTCTTGTCTGGTGTCCATTGGCCTGAACCATATCTGTATTTAATGTTGCAATGAACCTCGTTAGAGTTCCTTTGAAGCTCACTGAAGATATAGGTTCAAGTTAGGAGAATGAAGTGAAAAAAAAACACATACCCAATTACCCAAAAATCGTAACCATCAAGATGCCAAGACTGTAAGGTGTTCTCGTTGTTCTGGAAAACAATCTCGAGGAAATCATGGAGAGAAGATTGGAGCACAGACGTAGTTGTAAATGCTGGACCATTGGATGGGGTGATTTGCATTTTATCCACGTCGAAGATTCCGGGGATGTTGAAGTAATCGGCAAGCTTGAGAGGGGTATCAGGGTTGACATAAGAGACCTTGTTAACAGCATAACGTAATTTTCCGTTTATCAAAGGAGCTGAATTAGCCAACACAATCGTCTTTGTTGGAGTGATCTTCCCATAATGGAATGATCCTTGTGGATTAGGCCTAGCAGCATTTGCTGTCAGATTCCATCTGCAGGAAGGAACAATTAGTTTTCGACACATCAAAATCTGTGATTGAACACGAAAGATACACCCTGTCTCAATTAGGTCTCTATGGTCTTCCAAGTATTCCGGCTTTAATATTGTCTTAGCATTCAGCCATTAATAGTTAACCACTAGAATAAGGAGATCGGGCCTAATGAAAAGCTTATGAGGTCATGAAGTATTCAACTTTCATTAACATGCCATGATAGAGCATCATGCAACTTGACGCAATCACAACTCAGCATTTTGGCACTGCTCTGTCGTGATATGTTTCAATAACAAAGGAATAATTTAATGGCTATGTCAGCTTCACATTAGGCCATGTGATCCATCTCTACTCTACTAATTATTTGTTGACAGACTAAACAGAGATAATAAAACAGGGCAATCATTAAAAGTATATGTTTCTGTTTCAAGGACCAAAGCAAGAAAATATCAATTCACTAGTTGCGTCGTTACTTCTTTTTAGTGTTATTTGTTATTTGATAAATAACCTGTAGGTTCTCGCTTGCTCCATAGACCAATGGTATTCAGCAGGAGGAGGGGCAGGCAAAGGTCCGGAAGCTGGGGAGTGAGAGTTGGTGTAGTGCAAAACCGCAGTTGTTGTGAAATTTTGCTTTGAAAACCTTGTTGAGGCAACAATGTAATAATCCTTTGGAGGCTGATTTAAGGTTACTAATACTGAGATTGATTGACCAACATGAACATCAAGAGAGTCATATAGGTTCTGGACGACGTGTGATCCTTCAACCTCAACAAGTTTCAGGGAATGACCCTGAATTCTGAAGTTAATTGAGGTTGACAAGCCCACGTTTGAGACCCTGAACATATAGGTCTTCCCTGAAAGTAAGAACGGATGCTGTCAGTAAAAGAAAATATGATAAAGTTTGATTATCACTTTTGGACAAAGCCCTAGCATACGTTTATATCCTTTCAAAACATTAACTGACCTTGGTCACCAGAGAAGGTTGTATGAGCCTGGCCATTGATAAGGAGGCCATCCGGCGAGGCAAGAGGTTTTCCAGAATCCAAAATTCCCCTTAATGTCTACAAGCATCAAAACAAGAAGGGATAGAAAGACATCATAATCTAGTTTGTTTCAAAACTATTTTTCAGGTGATTCCCCAGCAATAGGAAGGCAAAATTGTCATCTTGCTTACCTTGTGACTGGTCTTGTACCAATCACCAATGAGTAAAGTAAAATCTCCATCAGGGTTAGGATAAGGGATAGGAATGACAGATCTGTGATAGACATTGACCCCACCAAACCCTCCGGCCGCTTTGTGCAATTGAGTTGATGGGAAGTAAGTGTAGGTTCCTATCTGATCCTTGGTCTGAAACTTGTATGTGTAATTTGAGTTCGGAGGAATTGGGCAATTGGTTCCCAATACACCATCTTGCCATGAATTTTTCCTTTGCTTAATGCCATTCCTGTTTCACAGCAATAATCTTAATCCTAAATTCTCCAATATCTTGGCAGACTCGAGACTCGTGACATAATTTAAATTTTTTAGGATCAGACTATATTGGGAAAAAAATCCATCCACTAAGATGCAACCAAACGGTGCACTCTTCTGTTTTATGGCATTTATTAAAATGTGGTAAGATATTGGTGTGGCTTTATAAATTATAATTAGGTAGCTGCATGATTTCAGGCTCACTTTCCACGAATTTCAGGAGATCTAGTAAATATAGAGTACCATCAAAATACTGAAAATATGGCATAAAAAATTGAAGTCTAAAGAACTGTTGGACTATAAAAAGCTGTATATTACGACAATGCCAGCTTCTATAATTTGTTTTCCAAATTTTAAAATTTCGACGAGATTCATTCAGCAACTTGAGAAAACATAGATTCCTTAGAGCCTAAGTAGTGAACAAATCAAAGGGATGTAGCAAGAACATATGATACGGACGTATCGACAAAAAGGCGGGAAAATCTACTTCTTTAAACCTATAATTTAGGCATAGCAGTGAACAAAGCAGATGTAAATAGAGCAAAGAAAGGAACTCACCAAGTGAGCAGGAATGGCTCGTCCAACTTGTTGACAAGGTTGAGAATGACATTGTCATTAGTTACCAAATCAAGTCTAGGGCCAGGAAATTGTCCGTTGATGAGAATCACCTTCAAAAAAAAAAAAAAATCAAACGCCAAAACGTTAGAAATCCAAAAAATTCCCTCATTCAGTCACACACATACACAAGTATCGAAGGTATAGATCTTAGATCTGATATCTAACAATGCAGATAACTCACCTGCTGAGGAGTACCCAGAGGATAAAGAGTCCCATAAGTAACAGTCCATGTGTAGAACTTATATGCATCTTCTGCTTTCACCAAAGACACACCAAGAAACGCCGCAACAAAACCGAACAGAAGGAGCAAACTATTGCTTCCCATTGGGATCTAAAACAACAAAAATCAGAGTCAATGAGAATCACACTGGCACATTGCTGGAACTAGAATGCAGGAATCAGTATAAATACGAAGAATTGCTAACGAGCTTCCAAAGAAGGAGGGGAAAGTGAAACGCACCAGATCTGATTTTCCCCGAAACTGTCACCCCACACTGCAATGGTGAAATGAAATCTACTCGGCCATGGAAAATTCATTATATATAAAATAAATGAGGGCGGGAAAAGGGTCCTGGCCCAAGTCGGTGCGCGACAATTAATGATTATGGGGCAAAGTAGAAAAAATGAATTTTTTAGTTGCCCCCTTATGAACGCAAACTGTCCAATTGATGATATTCGGCGCAACAAACGCGTTTTCGTGCGTTGGTATTTACTATGGACTTCCTACTATAATTTTTAGCTTATAAAATCATATTGAGTTACTTCTAAATTTATGTTAGCTATAAACTTAATTATTGAAGTTGTGACTTTCAATTTTACACTTTTATTTTGTAAAATCGTATAAGCTTACTTTTAAATTTGTGCTAGCTTTTTCAATTTGATAATGTTCAATAACCTTATATATGAACTTTATAAAACTTTCTTTATTAAGTATGGTTAATTATAAATATTGATGTATTTAATTTTATTGATTCAAGTTTACATTTTTGTATTACTGTTTCTCTCACCTATATTTTCATTATGGGTAAAACTAGAATATACTCCCTCCGATCCTAATTATAAGATAAAGTTGATTTTTTTGGATAAATTAAGGAAGTCAATTAAATTAATTTAGAGTATTTATATTTTTATTTTTTTTCCAAACTAATTAATTTGACTAATAAACTAATATATAATCTAAAGATACTAAAAATATAAACACTCTAAAATAATTTAATTGGCTTCCTTAATTTTTTTAAAAAAGTCAATTTTATCTTATAATTAGAACTGGAGAGAGTAATTATTAATAACTCTAGGAGTTGACTTATATTTAGGACAAAATTTTTTTTAACAAGCTGAATTTATAGTAATAACTAATAAGAATCACAGTGGTGCACTGCTCAATTCTAACCTTCCCCACTGAAACCTTTTCTTTTGAACTACGACTTCTTCTAAGCCTCAGATTCCTCTGCATCCTTAATTTTCGCCGTTGAATCCTTAATTCATCATTTATTTACATATCCAATGCTAGCTTAACTCGAAATGACTAGCTGAAATAATCACTTGTTTAACTCATTCTTCATATAATCATATGGGTGAGAATTTAGAATTGTGGTGGGTGTGGTGAGTAGATAAGTGAAAATAAAATACCACTTGCATTAGGTAATTAAAGATTAATAAAAAATGTGTTCGGTTTAATAAAAGAAAATAAAGTCAAAAGGAATACTGCCAATAAATGGCTTCCTTGTCAAAACACACCATGTGGCTAAGGGAGTCTGTGCAAGGAGGTTTAATGATATGGTACAGGAATTTATTGACTCTACGTGCCACGGTCTCTGTGGGAGATTTATTTGAAAGGTCTTCTGAGATTTACAGAGATCAGAATCTTCACTAACCATAGGTCACAAGAAATTTGGTACACGATGCTCGTTTAGAGATATAGTAGCAAGGTGGAAGCTTTAGAAATTGAGCAGCAACATGATCAGGTAATTATGGTGGCTCACGTGACAGACAAAGTCCACCCCAAAAAGAGTTCACTGCTTAATTTGTGAAATAAGAGAATACAGAAAACCCCTTTAAAGAAGAAGAAGAATACAAAAGAGACATGAGTTTGTGAGACTTTGACGAGGATGAGCGTGGATTACGTTAAAGTTTGTCTCCTTAGCTAACTGAATCCAGATCATGTCTAGCTGCAAGATTTGACCTCATACTTGCTTTTCTTTGTTTTTCAATTTGCCCCTTCTGTTTTTGGTAAAAAGATTACTAAAGACAAACATGGGGATACTCAAACAGCTGCACACCATATCCATCAGCCAATCCATATGTTTCTCCAAATTAAACTTCACTGCAGGCCATCCAATCCAGTATGTCTAATTGTCTACAAACTAAGGTCGGTTTGGATTCGCGCTTACAGTGGGTTTTTTTTTTTGTCTGATTTTTATAAATTTGATATTAGATAAAAATCATATTATAAATTTAATTTATGTTTCAACTGAGGGTGGCAGAAATAATTTTTTTTTTAAATTTAAATTTTTGAACTTCTTATCAAAAACTGCTTTTAAAAGAAAAAAAACCAGTTACGAGAACGCAAATTTAAACACTCTAGTTTTTAAAAATCCAGAAGCCATTGTGACTCTTTTTTTAAAAAAAAAAAAAAACCGTCTGGAATGGCGTTCCATAAAGAGAATCTTGTTTTTATATAAATTTTGAATTTTTATTGAATAGTCACCTTTTTTTTTTTTTTTTTGACCTGGTTGAATAGTTACCTGACTCCAACAGGAATAATTTGGCTATATATAGTTGATGATTCTTGGGGACTTTTTAAAGCTTCCTATTCTAAAAGAAAACCACTTTTTGAGGGGATTTATTTTTGGGAATCTTGGGAGCCAGGACCAAAATCAGCAAAGAGGAGCCGTTCTCTCGGACTCTTCCATCATCCAACAGGAGTTTGCGTAAAGAGGATGAAAGGAAGATCAGTAAGGGTCACCCATTAACAATTGGGAGCAATTGTTTCCATCATCGGTTAACCGAATAAATTTTTTATTATGAGAAAGGAAAACAATCGCGGATCCGTGGCGCAATGGTAGCGCGTCTGACTCCAGATCAGAAGGTTGCGTGTTCGATTCACGTCGGGTTCAATCCCCACTCCCTCTCTTTTATTCATCACTCCGCCAAGTCGCACTGCCACCTTCCGCCACAAAACAATGAAATGCTACAGGCTTACAAGTATCTTGTTTTTTTTTTTCCCTCCCCATAATTTTTGCTGAGTACTGACATATGTAAATAAATAGTTAGAAAAGAAAAAGGACACATTTATATAAAATGTTTAAAAGGAAACTGGAGCGATTAGGCACACTTTATCGGTCCCTGAAGGATTAGTCTTTTAGGGTGTGTTTCGTTTAATGGGAGGAAGGGGAGGAGGTGAGGGTTAAATTATTTTTTTGGGGTTGAAGGTATTTAAATTTTGGGCGGGAACCCAAAATTTAAAATGAATGAGATGGTAAATTTTGGGTAGGAACCCAAAATTTAAAGGAATGATAAGGTAAATTTTGGGTTTTTCTTATCCAAAATTATAATTTATCAATCATCCCCTCCCCTACACTCCCCTTAAACCAAACACACCCTTAGACTATATAGTATTTCCTACCATAAGGATGAAGCACCAATTTGAAGACCTTGGGTAGGGATGAGCAAAAACCCCAGTGGTCCAGATAACCCGGTCCAACCCGGTCTGCATAGAAAAAAATTGGTCCGAAGCATCTTCTGGCAGACCGAACCAAATTGGTCTTCTCAAGGCGAACTGGACTTCAAACCAAGGAGTTAGACCCCTCGGTTTGGTCTAGTTTGACTCGAATAGCTTTTTTTAAAAAAAAAAAAAAAAATCCACACCTAGTGGACAAACACCCCTCACTACCTCAAGCCCTCAGTCACTCTCACTATTCACTGAGCCCCAGCCCAGAGCCCACTCTTCAATTTAGACTAACTTGAGACTTCACTTTTCTATTCCACTCTTCCACTCTATCGCATCAGATCATCGCATAAGCTTTAAGCCACTGAAACTAGAAGAGTGTGGAAGACTGAAGCCCTAGGCCTTGCCGTCTTCGCTAATCACTGCTCGTTGAGCTCAGGCAGCGTCTCCGTTGGGCTCTCCGCTCTCCATCTCCATCTATCAATCTCCGCTCTCCGTCTCCATTTGTCAGTTTCCATCTGTGATCTCCGTCCGAACCCAACAACGAGATGACCTCCGGCAACTTCGTGGTTGATCGAATAGAGCTGAGTTGAACAGATCTGATCTCACCCCCTTGCCACCGATCTGTCATCATCATCATCACCGATTTGTCGCAACTTGCTTATTTCTTTCTTTGCCACTCTCACATTGAAAAATCTTGTATGTCTGCCAAACTGCCACCGATCTGTCGTCATCATCAATTACAATGAGTAAATTTAATAGTTTAGCAACCTCAAATAGTAATTACAAATCGTGATTATGGTTGTTTGAATTTTGTATGTTATCTTTTAATGTGTTAATTACTTAGAATCATTGAGATTGACCAACATCCATTCATTGAACTGATTTTTTGCTGGCTTAGGATTTGTTTTGAGATTTTGAAATGTTGCCTCTCACTTTCAAAGAAGGCAAAAATTTAAAAAAAAAAAAGCACCAAATTATAGGACCTGGACTGCCTGGGCTGGTCCAGGCAGTCCATTGGACTTGGTCTGGTCCATCCCAAGCTCGAGCTAGTGTTGGACCAGACCGGACCTCGGGCTATCTTGTTTAGCCCGAGGCACTCTCCAGACTAGACCTCAGGTTGGGGTCAAACCCGGTCTGGTCTGGTCCATGATCAACCCTGACCTTGGGTGTATTTGGATTGACGATTGGATAAATGACTTATTTTTACTTAGACTTATAAAATCTTAAAATTGGAAAAAAGTTAGATTGGGTAAAATGATGAGTATTTGGATTGACGATTAGATAAGTAACTTATGTAAAAGTGAAATATGTTTGGTTTGACTTTTGCATAAGTGGCTTTTGTGTTATTTAAGAGAAAAAATTGTAAGAATTATGAAAAATGGAAAAATGAAGGGATAATTGTGAAAAAAAACCTCATTTGCAACTTAATTGCCAAATGGGACCTGGGAAGATATCTGCACATGGAGATATTTTTTCACAATTTTTCCAAAAAATAACTTTGAAAATTTGGCAATGGTTAAATTTTAAATAAAATGCTTAAGAGTTATAACCATCATGACAAGCAATGCAAAAGACACATATGAAGACAGTCGTTTCCACTTCCCTCTCATTTGTTAAAGTGACATTCTTGATGATAAATTGATCCAAACCATCAAATAGTGACAGTGTTACCACAAGGCATATTCTCAACTTTGATTTGAAATTTCGTAATCCCAGATTCCTTCACCTTACTGACACCGAACTAATTTAAAATTTTGAAATTTCATAACTCTGATTTGTCCAATCCTATATTCTAGCATATTTTTTTTAGAATTTTCTCTTATTGTTATTATATATATAATCAAAAAGAAAAACACACATAAAGAAATGAAAAAAAAAACAGTAGGGGAATCAAATAATATATATATATATATATATAATATAAAAAGACTAAGGGCCCTCCCTCTCTTTCAACATGTCATTTCAATTATAGAAGAGAGAGAGAGAGCATCACTATTCCTGCTTCTTCAATGCAAGTCCAATAGCGGATACATATCGAAAGTTTGATTAAGCTCCAATTTTGAGCTTATAAGAATAAGAGCTTTTTGTAGCTTTTTTCTTAAACATAATCGTCTAATCAAACACTGACAATTAATAAAATTACTGTTTAAGCCCAATTGATTCACGATTCTCATCCGATTAGCCTCTCAGTTGGTAAAACAAATAAACACCTTGTAAATTAAACTTTTTCAGTCGTTTGGTGCCGGAGAAAATGTATCGTCAATGGGTAATGTCATAACAACAACGTGGGATTTTGTAAAACCAAATTATGCGCGTACAGTGGGCAGGTTAAAGATAATATACTGAGTTATTATATGACATAAATTAATTAATATGGATAAATTGAGTGAAGGAAATAAAGTGGTTAATTGGAATAAATATGATATGATCCCATAAAATATCATTGTATGACATTATATTACAAAACGGTTTATAAGTTAGGTAATTAGTGTACAAAAAAAAATGGTAAATATCAAAGACAAAATAGATTAAGATGTTATATTTTGCCTAAATAGCTCTTATATCAAGGAATTAAGGGTAACATAACAATATGGAAAAAAAAAAATTGCATTTAGGTCCCGAACAAAAAAAAAATACAACAAAATGGCCTGATCTATTAAAATTTCAAAATTGTATTTGAGTTATATAGGACTTTTTTGTAATAAATTTTAATTATAAAATACTCATAGATTTGCCAATGTACGTCCATAGACTTGTCAGTGTGAGCACCTATGGATTTGTCAGTGGACATCTCTGAACTTGACAGTGGAATTAGTATTTATTGCAAAAAAGTCTCACGAATTTAAATGTAATTTTTAAATTTTAAGAGACTATTTTATCATATTTCCTCTTATCCAGAACCTAAATGCAATTTCCTTTAAAAAAAAAGGACACGAAACCATGCATAATTTCTATATACATATAAACTATTTTAAATAAGAAAGATAAAAGACAATAAAAAACATATAAATATTGGTTTCTAATAAAATTAATTTAAAAATTCATAAATATTTTACATCAAGGCCCGTGCGTATAACATAAGAATAAAATAAATATGACATGTATGATGTTTTTAACGCATACATTTTGCTGTTTATAATTTTACCAAATATAAGATATAACTGTGCATAAAATATGATTTAGAAGTCTTTATAAAAAATATGATTTATAAATATGCTTTAAATTTTAAAAATGACAAATTAATCATGTAAGTCGATTCAATGATCTCATCAATATAATTTTGAATCGATTTTATTAACCTGATCTGTTTATCGTTTTTCTCTTAAATTCCATACCAAACTACCGAAAACATGGCGTTGATTTATTGGATTTTAAATCTAATTGATCACTCTGGTCCAATTTTGAATTCTAAATTGTATTAAAGTAGCAAGGTCGAGAAAGCAAAGATATATATATTTTTATATTTATCATCTCTTTCTATTAACTATTAAATCAAGTTTCCTTTTTAAACTATAGGTTTTTTGCCATAATTTGTACGTGTTGATGTGTGTTAAATTCTAAAATCTTATTATAAAACTGTCGTTATGCAAATCAACAAGCCGTCTTAGCTCAGTGGTAGAGCGCGTGGCTTTTAACCACGTGGTCGTGGGTTCGATCCCCACAGACGGCGGCATAGGCTTAACTTTTTGCCCTTTATTGACGTGGGTGAATGGTTGAGATGTAATCCAACATCAGAATTGAATCGTAGCCGTTCAGAATGTCGAATTATTTTGCGCCAGAAGAATGTTGAATTTCATAGAACTTGGATGAGTACATAGATACATAGCTTATAAGATATACAGACACACATGATTTTTTTTTTTTTTCCTTTTGTGCTTAGTGACAATAGTAATTCCGAACTTCAAGATTTTAAGCCAGAGTTTATGGTCCCAAAAAAAAAAAAAGAGCCAAATTTCATAAGCTTATTAATAATTTATTTAATATTAATTAACAGAATAACTAAGCGCGTTGATTAAGTCATTGGCCAACTCTATACACCTAAAGGCAGAACACTAATGAGAATCTTACGTTCAAAACCTTCATGATAAACAGGTAAATCTGCATAGTTGTTTGCTCCTCTGAAGGCATAGCTAAATGCGACAGTTCTGTTCGCGGATCTCTAATTTTCTTGATAGAGATGAAGATATTATGAGTGTGGAGTATCATTTTGGATGAGAGTCAAGATATTTGTTAAAATCCTTTATCCATTTCGATCCACTGCATGATCACCATCTAACCTAATAATGCAACCCAGCCATAAGTATATAATTTGATGATCGTTAACAAAAGAAAATCACCCTGACTAATTTATCAAACCATATTGGTAAGGGCAAGCCTGGAAAACTTTATCACATTTTCTTACACGAGTATCGTTATGGAAAGTTTTGTTTCTAATCAATACTCACAGTACATATTTGCAAAAATGATTAAGATCATCTAACGATGGATTTCCCTGGCTAGCAATAATAACTAGTTATGGATCATACACTGACTTTGGAAATTGGAGATACAGCAGAGAAGTAAAATCTTCATAATTGATACTTAGAATAAATTAGATAAATAGATAAATTAAATAAAATTTATGCATAGGAAAATATGAGATTAATAGTAAAATTAAATCAAACCATGTTCTAAGTTGGTAATTGCACCTAGTCATATCATTTAATGTAAATTAATAAGAAAGTTCATCTAACTTCAGTTGACCTTTTGCTTCAATTACCAACCCCACGATTTGTTGATCCAACCAAAGTCTGAATTAATTCAGCTAATTAAAGTGAAACTATAAATTACGTCATAACATAAGTTACTAGTAGTCTATTTGCGGAACTCGGTTTCCCTACTAAAAGTGAAACTATATATTACGTCATAAGTTACTAGTAGTCTATTTGTGGGATTTGGTTTCCCTACCAAGCATTTTGCTTGGTAGGAAAAGCTCATCAAATGTAAGTAGTCTAGATTTGATTTTTTTGAAAAAAATATTTTTTAAAAATATAATAATCAAGAGATTATTTTTATTTTAGATTATTTTGCCATTATAATTAAAATAATTTTTTTTTTAAAAAAAAATATAGACTTTTAAAAACTTAGATCTTAACCGTCTAAATCAGATCTGACGAGCTCCCTCCACTAAACAATCAATTCCGTGTATTTGCGGAGTACGTAGTAGTACGTATTATTTTAACATGAAGATATATCCCATTCCGTAGGGGAATGAATGAAGCCATATCTCAGGAGGCTCCACCGTTCTAGGTTTTATACATGTATATGCATATGTAAATTAAATCGATAATCAAAGTTTTAAGAGATAAAAGACGCGCATGATAGCAAAACTAATACTCCCTCTAATGATTTTGGAGTTTAATTCCTTTATTAAAGTGGAGTGGAGGTAGTATTGTTTTATGCATGTGTAGAAGTCTCTTGTATAGCAAAACCAAGGAAAATATCGTAAAAGATTTCCGACAAAACAACTTTTAGAAAAGGGGGAAAAAACAAGAGAGTAATAGGCTAAAAACTACAGCTTTCTAGCTAGCAGTTTTCAAAGCTTTCTAAATGCTGATTTACAACTGAATCTAATGGTAAAAAGAAAAGAGATAGAACGTGGTTTTGGTGCTTGAAATAGGCAGTTCTCTCCAACACAGTCGATGACAAGATCTTACTTGGTTCTCAGTCTCCGAAGCTCTCTCTTCCTCGCCCACTCTAGCAAATCATCACCTGTACTTTAAGAACTGCAGAAGAGGGCCAAGAAGGACGTTACATTTGTAGGCCACACCCAACAAATATGTGTTTGCGTATGTATGTGTGTACGTATAACGTGTGTCTGTATATAGAATAAAATCAAAGGTACATAAGGAATTTAATTCCCACAAATGTCATCGAGATAAATACTAATATTCACATGCAAAACGAACACCGTTTCCTTTATATTTGAAACATGATGAATCAAGGCAAAACTGTCTCACTATGGTTATGCTCGTATAGAGCAAGACTGTAAAGACTAGTGTTATATATATTAGCTGGCTATAATACGAATTAAGGTGGCCATTATAACTAATCATAATTAACGAAAATGCGACATTCATCCCGTCCTGAATATATCAATAATCTGTCCACTAAACCTAAGATCTTACCGAATCTATTGATATAATCTTGTGTCTGTTTTAATCATTTCGCATACATTTGTAAATAAATCGGTAGATAAATTGCAAAAGTTAAATTGGCAGCTAACTACTTTCAGGTGCCGTCGAAATCATGCATCATTTGAAAGAAAAATAAAACATGGAAAAGCAGCGATCAAAGAAGCCGATGACAATAGAAGGGGAACAATATACATACCAAAGTTAAAAATATTGGGGACTATATTGTCAAGTGCGCAAGAGCTGCAAAACTGGAAATCAAGAAGAAGTTGGGCCGACGCTCCTACCATCTTCGTCTTTGGATTGCTCTTGGTGTTGAGGTTGCGGTTGCAGAAGCATCTGCTCCTGGAGCTGATGGCGTTGATGATGATGATCCTGCTGCCGTTGCGGTTGTTGTGACCCTAGAAATAGCTGCTCCTGAAGTTGATGATGGTGCTGAGGCTGTGGTTGAAGCTGCTGCTGTTGCGGATGCTGCGACGATAAAAGTAGCTGCTCTTGAAGCTGATGATGCAGAGGCTGATTCTGGTGCTGCGTTTGCTGCGGGGGTAGTAGCAGCTGCTCTTGGAGATTATGGCGATGATGGTCATGGTGATGCTGATTCTGCTGCTGTTGATGACGATCCCCTCCTTGGCCTCGCTGTAGTTGTACCGATTGGTAAGGGTTGTCAAATGTGTTCAGAGCTAGTGAAGCCGACATCTCCGCAGCTTGATTAAATCCGCTCCCAGAAACCGATCCACCGCCACCATAACTCATAAAGTCTTTCTGCGGCGGAGGCGGAGGCGGTTGCTGGTGCTGATCATAAATCCCATACAACTCTTGCGCCTGCCTCAACTCCATATCCCCCGCCACTAACTGCTGCTGCTGAGGATCACGTATAACCATATTTCCGCCGCCACGCGCCGCCGCCACGGCCTGTGGCGGCATGTTATTGTAGGGGTAAACGGAGGAAGGACCATAAATAATATTGCCGGCCGCCGGGTGCTGGTGGTTGTGAGGGTGAAGCGGGACCGTTCCAGCATGATGAGGGTCTACACCAGGGACGAGGAAGGGATGAAGACCATGAGTGCCTTCATAAATAGCGATCTCCTTGTTGGCTTTGTCGATTTCATTTGTTAGGTACCTCAGCTTCTGCTGCAGAAAAGCGATGAGGCCCACGCAGCCGTACACTGGGTCTTTGA
Source organism: Inga laurina (assembly GCA_963855925.1). NCBI lineage: Eukaryota > Viridiplantae > Streptophyta > Magnoliopsida > Fabales > Fabaceae > Inga > Inga laurina. Next base: position 2,022,948 of record OY979710.1, read on the forward strand.
TCCGAGCATCCGCTTCGTAAGCCAATGACCTCACCGCTTCTTCGCGTTCTGCCGCGTCCAGATCTGTCAGAATCTTTGACACATTGCTCGCGCCGAACACCTGGTGCACGTTCTGAAACTTTTGTGGGCTGTCCGGCGGGAAGTATGGCGCGAACACGCATTCTGGTGTGCATTTTCTCCTCTGTAGCTTGCACGCTGCACACGGTGTCTTCGATGACGACATTGTTATATTATTCCCAATCCCCCTGTAATTTATTCATTCAAATTCAAACTACTATTAAACAATTTCATCTCCTGATCTTAATTCCACAATTAATCAATCAAAAGTAATATCGGTGAATAAAGAAAAGTGAAACCCTGCATGGAAACGAACGAGGGATCACATCCATCAAAGAATTGAAAGCGTGATTCAGCGAAGCTTCATAATTGTCAATCAGATTCTTGATTGAAGATTAAAAAATTCAGTGATGTATCGTTAAAATAATCAACAAGTCTCATTCAAAGTGTCTCATAATCAGATTAGAATAATCAACAAGGAAACGTGGAGATGACTTTTAATGAGGGCAACATATATAAGTATTGAAATACCCAAATGAGAGAAACTAAAAACAATAAAATTCAAGTAGACGAACAAGATTTCCATTTATCTGAATTTATATATATATCATCACCAAAAAAAATCTCCTTAATTATTCTATTCGTAAAGATCTAACTGAAAAAATATCGAGTTGCGCCGACGAGATCTAGATATGGCGGGTTTCGCATACTTGGTGAAGTTCGAAAGAGGAGAAGACGAATCGAATGGTTTCAGAGAGACGTGGTGAGATCTAACAATGGCTTGTGTTCGGAGATAATCAGATTTTAGCACAAGCGAGGGAAGAAAATAATTAACAAAGTGAATTTAAACGAGCACGAAGAAAAATAAAGAACTTACAGTAGTGCTGTGTAATTGGAGGCGACAGCGAACTGTGCGCAGAATATAGATGAAAGCAAGCGAAATGAAGCAAATTAGAGAAGGACAAAATTTCTTTCTAGGTTCTCCTGCGTACGTACTTAATTCGGCGTTTCAGCCTTGAGCTTTTGAGAATTTTTGGGGCGAGCCTCTTCTTTAAACCCAGTTTCGGCCCAGCCTGTTCAATTTAATCCAGTTATAATATCTTTGTCATTATCATGTTTGTTATTTCTGTTTAGATATATTATTAATTTGCTATTTATAATTTAATTAGATTCATATTCGAGACTCTTCTACATCATTTGATTGGTTGAGGCATTTCTTCTACTGTTGTAGGATAGCGCATTTGTGTGAATGCGGTGGTTACCATGTTAATGCATGCAGCAATATGTGCAGAACATAATACAGTAAGAATTTAAAATTTTTTGTTTGGTCCTCTTGTTAAATCAGTTTTAAGAACTCTGACTGAACCGGCCGGTCCGGCCCTGAAACCGGTAAACTGGCCAGTAAACTAGTCTGGTCTGAGTTCATATTTAAAAAAAAAAAGATTTTTTTAAATTTTTCTTTTAGAATTTCATACTATAAATATAAAATTTTCAATTTCTCACCGGTTTAGACCCGGTTTAGCCCTGGTCTAACCCATTGACCCTTAACCCAGTATCCCGACCGGTTCAATGCCTGGTCTGAGTTTTAATACCTTAGTTTTAGTTTAGAATTACAGATCAGGATTTGGATTTGGATTTGGATCGGATTGATCGGTTTTTACATATTTGGTCAAATTACCATATGTGAAATTAATAATGGTCTAGAATGGAAAGTGCATCGTATTAAAACACAATGATTTCCTAAAGTATATTTTTAAAAACTTATTTTTCAGTATTTTTTTATGACTAATATTCTTGCTAAATGAAAGAGATTTCAGATTATATTTCATGATACATCTAATATTGAATAGAACAAACACATTTTTGACCAAAAAGAAAAATAGAACAAACACATCTTATACTTATTATTTGAATTTAAATTGTTATTACTATAATATAACTAGGGTTTCAGTTATTATATTCAAATAGGTTGGAATAAAGCTTCCACACTTTCCCCTCTCCCTTTTCTCTCTCGCTCCTCCTCTATTTCCTTCCTCCCTTCTCTACTCTTTCTTATCTTCCACTTAGTCCCTCAAGAGGCATTAATAATTAATAAATATATAAAAATAAAATAAAAAACATGTTCGTTGGTAAACATTATAAAAAGGATAAAATTGATAAAAGGCTATTTTACTCTAACTTGACCCTCTTTCTGGTTTAAAAAAAAAAAAAACAGAGATAGTACTTCACTCCATCTTCTTGAAAAAAACAAACTCGGTGAAAACACTGGGTTGAGTAGAATTGATCACGTCCAAAACCAAAAACGGTTTGTTTATTTTGGTATCCTTAAAAATATGAACACGATCTGTTTTTGAATAAAAAGGAGCAGGTTGATACGGCTGAGTGGAGGAGAGGTTAGCAAACGCAATCATTACTATCGTCGTTTTCTTTTGCAGCCCACGTTCGTTCATGACCCAAAACTCAAAAGTCAGCGTTCCCGTCACGCTCCAGGATTTTGGTCAAATTAACCTAAATCATCAACTCATTAATTTAACCTAATCCAAAGTAACCTCGCATCTTAAATATAAAATAGAGTTGATTTTTTTTAAAAGAGATTGTAAAAATTAAATAAGTTATGTAATCATATTATATATTATGTATTCTTAGATTATATATTATTTAGTTTATTAGTCAAATTAATTAATTTTGAGAAAAAATTAAAAATATAAATACTCTAAAATAATTTAATTAGCTTCCTTAATCTCTCTAAAAAAATCAACTTTGTCTTATATTTACGACCTGAAGGAGTAATATATAAGACTACCTCAGGTGCTAGATATAAAATATAAGAGGTAGTTGACTTTTTTTTTTGAAAAGATTAAAAAACCTAATTAAATTACTTTAAAGAATTTATATCTTTATTTTTTTGTCTAAATTAATTTATCTTATTTATAAATTGATATATAATTTATTGATATAAAACATATCATATGGGTCTTATATTTAGGATCAGAGAGAGTATTTAGTATAGTATTAACACATAAATACAAGAAAATGGCTTGCCCGCACACTCTTTTCGCATGCACTGTCATCTGTGATTTATAGTGTGTTTGGCAACACTTAAAAAAATTGCTTTTGAGGCCAAACCATGGTTTGGAAAAAAAGCATCCAAACACTCAATATTTTTTCAGAATCCATTTTCTAGTTGAAACCATGGTTTGGGAGGCCCAAACCTTGGTTTGGTGAGAATCTATTTTTTTGAGCTTGTGTAGAAATTATTACTATATTAAACTATATAATAGACTAATAAAAAAATATATAAAATAATTTTATATATTTTTTGATATTATATATTTGACTAATTTTATAATTATAATTTTTTAAAAATTTATTTCGAATTTTTTTGTATTTATTAAACATTTAATGTTTAATAATGCATATAATATAAATTTATCCCTTACATGTAATTATCACAAAAACTAATGTCCTTTTTAGTAATTCGACCATGAAAAAAGCTATTCTGACCATAACATCCAAACACTCTTACTTTATCAAAATCACTTTTTTCTCATAATCTATTCTGCTCATAATCTATTATCTAAAAGCTATTCTTCACTTTTTCTCCAGAAACTATTAGAAAAAGCTAATCCAAACAGTCAACTTTTTTCTTGAATATCCTACTAGGATTCCTGAAGAGTGCATCCCCTACAAGGTAAACTATGACTTCAATTGGATAGCTTCTGCTTCAAGTGGATGCATAGTAAGGCAAGAAGGATTTTTTGCAGGCACGCGTATTTTTTCAGTGGAGGCAAATCTGGTTCAATGCGGGATACATCTCTTAGCCGGATTTGAATCTTGATTTACTACCATACTGTGAGTGATTAGCTTATTTCCCTAAACCCAATTTTGTTAGTAGTTCGTTTTGGATCACTCGTCGCATCACTTTTATTTCGTATTATTTTTTTTATCTTTAATATAGGACCTAATTAAGAAATTGATCTTGATTTTAAAGGTAAAACATATTTTACATATTTATCAATTTTTTTTCCAAATTAGCCATATTGACATTCTCCCAACAATAATTAAGAAGAAGAAAAAGTGAGGAAGTCAAGAAAAATAATTAGGGTGTTTTAGGAAAAAACATGTTATATTAATTAATTTAACTTACTTCCTTAATTTAAATTGAATTTTTTTTTACTGGCAAAAAAAATTGAAATTTTTTTTTTATATTATTACCTGTTGTTTAGTTCTAGGTTTGTGGTTGTGCTTCTCAACATAAGTGTCTTAACTAAAATTCAAATTCAAAACCTAGAAGGATTTAATTGAGCCTTACTTAGAGCTGGTAATTTGGGCCCAACCCGCCAGCCCGCCCAAAATAAACGTAAACGGGCTGTCATTTCGGCGGCCCATTTAAATTCGGGCTAAACGCGCTCAGCCAGTTTAGCCCGCAGGTTGATGCGGGCTGACCTGTTTTTTTTTTTATTTTTTTGTTTCTTTAAATAAAATAAATTCAAATACCCTTATTACCTTTCATTTGATGTCGTGTTTAATTAATCCCTCATACTTTTTATTTGACATTTTTATTTTCATATTATATTTATTTATTCTACTATTATTAAATTTAAAAGAGATGTGTTTATATGTTTTTGTTATGTGAATAGATGAAAAAAAAAGAAAGTAAGAATGAAATTGACTTCATAGCACAAATGTATAAAAGAAAAGAAGTATGATATGAGCGGGTAAAAGAGAAAGAGAGTGAATTTTTTTTTTTAAAAAAGTGAAATTTTAAAAAAATGGCTTGTCAGCCCGTGAAGGGGGTGGGCTACACCAGCACGCCCCGCCAAAGCTCCCAACCCGTGCAAGCCACGGGCCAGCCCGCATTACCAACACTAGTTACACTGCTAATTTGGTAATCTAATTTAAAGCTAATTAAGGTCTAGGAGCCGAGGAGGTCCCAAGCCCAAGTTATGCCAGGAAAACAACACAAATCTTCTATGGTCATCAGGTTTGTATCTGACCCAGAGGAATAAGCCCAAAAAAAAGTGACATTAGCCCAGAAACTTGTGATGCCTGAAGCTGACTGCATTTCAGACGGTCCCGGAGCTTTAAACCCTTGACGAAATTAAAATCCCCTCCGTCCTCGGGAACAGCCTCTCATTTCACTTCAGTGACAATTACTGTCATGGCGAAGTGCTGGCGCTCCGCTGCCGGTAACCTCCGAGAGGTGGCTACTAGCCGTTGGGACTTCTCGTTCTTATCGAGATTCCAATTCGCTTGCTACCACACGATCCAAGCTATCCCAAGAGAGTGCACTGGTAGTCGAGTCTCTGGTAGAGACAGATTGCAAGGACGAATTCCCGCCGTTGTTGAGCACCAGAATCTTCTCAGTAAAAATGCCGTCGTCCAACCGGCGTCGAGGAAGCGTTTGATTACCACAGAAAGGAAGCAGATTAAGGCCATACTCAATTCCGTGGACCTTCCTTTCTTTTACTCGACCCGGTTTCCTCTCCAGATCCGTGCTGGCTCTGGATCTTCCCATATGCTCGAGTCTGGAACTGTGCTACCGATTAAGGTTTTCTTTTTATGCAAATTTAAGTAGTTTGGAGATTGACTATTAATTAAACTCAGCATTTTTTTTAACTTCTTAATTTGGTTTTCTTCATCTGCTATGTAGATTCATAGGGACAAAGAGAGTGGGAAAATTCTAAATTTAGTGTTTGTTTGGGCCGATGATGGACTGGACTTGAAGGTGGATGTGCCTGTAGTTTTTAAAGGCGAAGATGTCTGTCCTGGCTTGCAGAAAGGTATTTTCTATTTTTCTTTGTCCAGTTATATCCATGTGATTGTTTTGGATGTTTATTTGGAGAATTTCTGCTTCGTATTTGGTTTTAATAGATTTGAGTTCAGTTTATTAGGCTTTAGTTTATAATGTTGTGGTATGATGAAATGCATGATACCATCAGCTTACATTCTTACCTGTAGAGTGGACAATTTCATTACTTTGTTTCCTCATCAAATCCCTAATCTTTCTCAGATAGAGAAGCTGATTGGAAATCTTTATGTATCTCAACGTGAGTAATAGTATTCATGGACTCGAACCTGTTAATTAAATAATGATCATGCATCATGTAATAGGAAACGCTTTGTTTGGCTGGAATGTTGTGTTTTTGGGTTCCTGATTGTTTCTTGAATAGACCATGCGTTCGTTAGCTCCCTTGCGATATGGGCAAAATTGGTTTGTCTAGTTAGGACATATCTACTCTGACATCTATAACCAAGCAAGAGGCGTTTTATAGTAGTATTTTTTAAGGGTGTCTGAATGATGTTACTTCTATTTTCCAGCAGTTCCCATCCAGGTGAGCCCATAGCATGCTCTTAGTTGCAAGCGTTTTCTTGTCAAAACTACGTGTTGGGAGGTCATTATATCATTTAGTAGTGATTGAAACGGGCATGCACCCCAATCTCCCAATTGTTTTTTCTTTGTTCTTTTGATCATTAGCTTCTATGTAAAATAAGAAGCATTTTGATATCTTACTGTAATGAAATAATGCATGTTTGCCTTTTTTACTTCTTTTCGTTAAAACTAAATCAAATCAGCACAATTTTAGTGTTTTTAAAAAAATCATAACAATTGCAAAAATGCACCTTTTCATCACTGTAGGATAATATTTCATTTTATGTACAATCTAATAATCAAAAGAAAAAAAGGGAAAAAAAAACAATTAGGAGGTTGGGGCATTACAAGGAGTACAGGTCCCGTGACCGATTAAAACAAGGATTTTTGTGAGTTATATTTGTGTTTCTTAAACTCCCCTTTAGATTTCTTATTCTCTCTAGTGAGCGTAGAACAGTAATGTTCAACTTATTGCTTCCACAGAGGCCATATTATAGCCACAGGTGAAACAGGCTCTGAGAAAGAAAAGGGAATTAAAATGATGTTGGATAAGTGATTTGACATCAAAAAAGAGGGCAGAGGGAGAACATGAGGACAGGAAGTAACTAGTGAAATTGTTTTTAAAAAATGGCCCATGAAGCATGGATGCTGACAAATGACGTGACTTGGACATCAATAATCACCTCATGATGGGATATATAGTCTTTCATTATGCATTTTGTAGGTGGGCTTTTGTTTAATTTACTGGGGTTATCTGTAACTGAGCCATGTTTGACTCAAGTTCGAGATGTATTGCAAGTGTTTTCGAGTTGTATTTGGTGTATGTTCGGGGCTTCAGGCTGAAATGATAAATTTTTTATTCTGACAGTCCAACACATTTGAACATGTATTTTGGTGGTGTTTCGTGAAGATAGGTTTGTTCATGCTTTATAGATGATAACTCAGTACTTCTGTGACTTTCCTTTTTGCTGACAAATATATACTGCAGTATACGGTTTTAATATAGCTTTGAAAGTCTTCTGATTTTTGGAATAATAAAGGAGTTTATGCCATCAACTTGTTCTTTTTCCTATAAAATAGGTCTATTCTTTGTTCCTTTTTCAATCCCATGCTTTGCTTAACATTGCTAGTGTTACATGATATAAGAGGGTTGGCAGTTCATAGCAAATTATCTGGACTTGTTGATTCTAATTCTTAGACTCGTGGTTAACAAAGTCGGTATAAAAAATGGAGTTAAATGTAATCTAAATTTCTAATACGAAAAATACTATGCAATTACAGGGGGCTGGTTTAACAGGATCCGAACTAGTCTCAAATTTCTCTGTCCATCTGAGCACATCCCTTCAAAAATTGAGGTGGATGTGAGCAATCTTGATATTGGAGACAGGGTGTTCATGCGTGATATTGAGGTTCATCCATCCTTAAAGCTTCTGAGTAAGAATGAAAGCATGCCTATATGTAAAATAGTTCCCACAATGTCGGAAATATGTAAAATAGTTCCCACAATGTCGGAAAACAAAGAACCGGCTCCTGCTGACGAAGACCCGCAACATTCATAAGGAGAAACGCGAAGGCAGAGATTCAGTGTCCAAATAATTGGGGTACATTGGAGCAGTGATGAGCACAAGCACCTGCAATTTACACCTGTTTGGTTTTTTGTACGAAACGGGCATTTCGTTGTTGGTGATGTATGGTTGTTGGTGTCAAATGGAATATTGATATCTTTTTCCCCTCTTTGAATGGATGCATGAGAGACATTTTTTTTAGTTCTTGAGCTGTTAAACCCGACTAGCTATATGATAGCCAGAGATATATTTGTATCAAAGCCAACCTTTTAATCTAGCATTGTAGTCTTGATCCTTGCTCAATGCCAAAATCAAGTGGAATTGGGGAGATTGTTCCAGGTACTCTCATTACTGTTCTTACGGGACCGTTTAATCGATCATCTTATCTTCATTGTAGTTTATGAGAGATATAGATTAATTGTTTTTGCACAATCGTGAACTTGTTAAAAATAAATGACAATTTTAATTCAGCTATTCACTTCTTTCTTCCCCGCATGTGAGCATCGGTGTCTTCGGCGACAAAAACTCTAGTTTGGGGCATGCCATATCCATATATCAATATATATATTAATGTCCACCACCGAATGCTATACTCGGTAGAGGGCGGATCTAGTGGAGTTTGTTTCTGCTTGTTTCGTTTGTAATTCTCAAGCTATAGCTCGCCCCTTTTGTTTTTTAAAAAATATTAATGTCAACTTATGATATAAAATTTAACGCTTATATTTATTTTGTTTGTTATTTAATAGTTTACAAGTTATTAAAATTTAAGTGTTTAGATTGATATGTGAAACGAAGGCAGAGGCAAAGGTAGAGAGACTCTCCGAAAAAAAGCATTGTTCATGAAACCGGACCGGAAACCGGCTAACTGGCCGGTTCAGTTCAGCTAGTAGACCGGTATTGTTCCGACCCGGTTTGACATGGGGTTGACCCGATCAACCCGGGGTGAACCGGCGCAACCCGGCCGGTTCACGGGTTGCCTCTTTTTTTTTTTTTTTTTTAAACTTTGCTTTTTTATGCTCCAAATGACATTTTTCTTACTTTTTTTTTTCAGAAAAATTATTTTTCTAAAATTTTTTAATTTTAATTTTCAATGAGTTTTAAAAGGATTATGGAATATTTTTGGCATTAGTTGGAGAAAAATTCTTATGTACTTAACAATATTTTTGTGGGTATTAGGTTTAGAAGGTTATATTGGACTATTGGTTAGAAAAAAACTCTTATGTAATTTTTTAAATGGTATGGTTGAATATTTAAATTATATATATTTTTTTAATTGACCCCGGTCTGACTCCCGATTTAACTCCGGTCTGACCCACTAACCCTTAACCCAATACCCCGACCGGTTCAGTACCCGGGTGCATGAACCTTGAAAAAAAGTTTTATGCCTTATTTCTTTAATCATAATCATTGGAGAGTCCACTTTCCCTTGATGAAGAACTAGATTGTGTTTCCTCCAAATAAGGTTGAGCAAACATATGATTTGACACCTCATGTGAACATGACCATCATTATACAATCGCACTAAGATTGTTTTTATCCAACTTTTAAATTCAGAAAAATTATGGGTGACAATTTTGATTGATACACCACCAAACCAAAGGGATCTAGCTAAAAGAAAAGTGAGAAACAGATAAGGCAGAATTTTTTCATTATCTCATCCAAACACACATAATTCAAGAGAATACAAGTGATGCAATTGAGAACATCATAAGATGAAATAGCATTATTAACAATTTCCAGACAAAAAGAATTTGCTCAACAGGGAGCTGAATTTGATATTTTTAAAATGATTATTAAAATATAAATTTAAAATAAATACTTAATTTCTTACGGCGATTTGAACATATCAAAACTATAGCAAAAAATTTAAAATATTTTGTAAATATCAAAATTTGGACAGTTCAAAATCTAATCCATTGATGTGTGCGGTAAAAGGGAAGTAGAGATGGTGATTTTTACCCGAATCAGCCATTTTTTTAAAGAGACTCTCGAATGTATTTGAAAATAAATGAAGGGAAATTTTTAAAAAAATATCTTCAAAATTTGAAAATTTTAAATAAGTGATTTCCTATTAAAATGAGTTGTGAATTACTAATCAAGTATAATTTATACCTAAATTATTGTAGGCAACAAAATTTGCTCGCGATTTTGATATTTTGAAGATATTTTTCTGAAATTTTCCAATAAAAGAAAAAGCATGGGAGAAACGTTGAGGTTGATCTCTTTTTATACTACTATTTGTTTTATTTGTTTGGCTTCCTTCTTTTAATTTAGAAAAAAAAGTATGTTTACTATTTCTTTATCCTTTTAACTTTAAGTATCCTACTAGTATTCGGTAATAAATTATCGTTTCTACTTCCTGATAAGACAAGGTTGCTCGATGTGGAGATTCCATTAGCTGTATATAAGAATAATCGTCATTATAAGCATAAAAGTTGAGTTTTTTTGGTTTCTTTTAAATCAAGTTTTATTATTTAATTTAAATAATAATAATAAGAATAATGAACCGGTAACCACACGAAAGAAAACACCTCTTCATGGTTGACCAGTGTATGATCTACGTACAGCTGTTGCCTCTCTTTATTCACCCGAGCAGATTAGGGAATCATAATTTGGTCAAATTGAAGTCATTAAATGACATTAATCCTTTTCTTCCTTAGAATCAAATTAAATAAAAACGCTTCCTTCTTCACGTTTCCCACAAAAAGAAAACGTTGTTGACAGAGCCGACCCTTGTAGAAAGAAAGTGGGTTCACGTGCATTCCTAATCTCCACCTATATCTCTCCCTCTCGCTTTCACTTTCACTTTCATTTCATCCATAATCATACCATGGAACCTCCTCCAACACAGTCCATTGAAGTTTCCAGCAAAAGTTTCGAAGCTGGGAATGATGACCCGCAAGACCAGGCCATCAATGAGTGGTAATTTGTTTTTCCTTTCTCTTTTTGGGATTGCGGAGAGTTATTATCTGTTTATATCTGATTGAGTTTTCTGGTTTTTTTATTTTTTATCTTATGGAGATGCAGTTGTTCTTGCTGCTATGATTGCACAGGAGGCTGCCTCGATTACTTGTTCTGTAATTTCTGTTGAACTCTTCAATGGTATTGTTATGGATTTATGGGACGAAAGCGAGAAAACAGGAATAGGGATGCCTCCTTTTTTAATTGTTGCCTGTATTATGGGAATTTAACAAGCTAAATATTGTTCTTTTAGAATACTTGAGATTTTGAAGAGTTATTATCTGTTTATATCTTAAAATTCTTGATCCTTTATCGGTTGGGGTTGAGTTTATCCAAGCTGTCTGTTTGGAGGATTTGGAATTTCAGTGAGGTTTGACTCGTAACATGTTCGATAATGAGAGGAAGGCTTTTGAGTCTCTTTTTCCATGTCGGGATGATGAAATTACTCTTTCTGAAGGACTGTGCGATTTGGATTGAAAAGATGAAAAAGGAGTAATAAAGAATATAATAACGATAATGATTAGAACGATGTTGTTGGCAGACGTTTGTATGTCTATTAGAGTTGAAATGGTTCCAAACGAACGAGTAATATTATCATTCCCAAGACTGACTAATGCACAAAACAAACACAATATGACTTATCGGCTCTCACAAGAATCCTCTAAAAGAAATAAACTTGATATGCTATTACAGGTTCGAATAGGCTATGAATATGCCAAATAAGCAATAACAAAGATAATTCACTCTATACCGACAGGGTCAAGCCACTAGTCCCTCATAACGTAGCCAACTAATATTTAAATTCTTGATAGAAGAGATGCTTACATTAAATATCTAATAATATCTCGAATATGACTGACTCTGATAGAAAGATATGTGTGCCTAGCAGATAGGAGTAGAAGATAATTCACTCAATGACAGACAATTCAAAGGACAGGACAGAGTTTCATCAGTTTGAGAGGAGTCGTGGCCAAGTAGGCATACTAGTGTGCAATCCAATACAACAACTTCCACCTTAGCCTGTTCTCTCGTGCTTTGTTTTGTTGACCTTATGCCTGTTCTATATGACATTTTTCCACGACAAACTGATAAGTTTTACTATTTCCTATAATGATTGTACACATATTCCACCACAAAGACACAGATTCACAGAATATGTATATTCAAATTAATGCCATGGACTTTCGGTGTATATTTATAGTTTACTATATAAATATTAAAAAAACCCACTTGTACTCCCACATCAGAACTTGCTAATGCTTACTGTTTCAGTAGGACAAGTATAAACAGTACCTTGAGATTCATTGCACTTGGGTGTGAGAGCTTGTTTGGGATGGCGTTGGAGCCTTTAAAACTGACTTTTAGACATAAAAAGCACTTCAAACTTAGTTTCGATGAAAAAAAATGATGTGCAACCAGTCCCTAAAGTACTTTTTAAGGGAGTCCGTCACCTTAAAATAATTTTTTGTGAAATTTTATACTTAACAATTTAGATAATTTAGGGTATTGAATATATCTGAAAAAATACTTTAGGGTATTGGATGCACAAAAAAAAAATTTAAGGTATTGGACTCACCAAAAATAATACTTCAGAGTGCTAGATGCACCAAAAAAAATATTTCAGGATGCTGCGTGCACCACAAAATGCTTTAGAGCACTGGATACGCTTGAACCCTTTAATATATCATTCAAACATGATTGTACCAAACTCACTTTTTTTATAAAAGCTTATTCAAACATAAATCCCATTATACTAATTGACTTATACTTGACTTCATTTTTCAAAAGTCAAATAGAATAAAAGTCACATTTACCGACACTAATCCAAATAAGCCTTAAATGAATCTTTTAATAAAAATCATGTTCTCTGGTTGAGTACATTAATGGAGATGAATGACATGGTCTAACCTGCCTAGTTATTAGTTGAGTCCTTAATATCACAGGTTCTTCTGAAGTTAAATCACTTACTCTATCAAATAATGGATTTAGTGGGAGAAACAATAAGAAGAGACGCATTGCTTCAGATAACGAAAGTTTGAATTTAGGAATGTAATATATTCCTCACATTGAGCCGCCAGAGTCTTATTACAGTTTCTTAATAAGAGAGATATGATTTAATACATCATCTTGCCACTAAGATCAGTTATTGTGCATGAGGTATGAGAGTGGACTTAGATCCTTCCTTCCCCATTATCAAATTAAATTGTGGAACTGTACCGAACTCAAGTGATTGAGACTTATATAGTGGCTCCACCACTCGCATTAAACTACACTATGCAAGAAGCTACTTTTCCCTTCTATAAATTGCTTCCAGTTTTGCAACTTATTGTCACACAGCACTTGTAATTCAGTTATTATAGAAAAACTCTCTCTTAGATTTCACTCATGGAGTGTGCCACTAACAAGCATTACCTTCTTTTCTTGTTCTGTCTAATGTTCTTTAGTCCTCTTGTCCTCTGTCAACTTAATTACAGCTTCTATGATGCTACTTGTCCAAACCTAAGCGGTATCGTTCGATACAATGTCTGGTCAGCAATTTCCAATGAATCCAGAATGGCAGCTTCTCTCTTGCGTCTTCACTTCCATGACTGTTTCGTCAACGTACGTAAATAAGTTGCCTCATTAAAAAAAAAAATCACTCCTTTTATGTTAACGTTGTCTCATAAAAAAAAATCACAAAGCTGATTTGTGTTTTTTTTTTGGTACAGGGATGTGATGGGTCTGTGCTCCTTGATGATACCAGCACGTTCAAGGGAGAAAAAAGTGCAATTCCTAATAAAAATTCAGCAAGAGGATTTGAAGTAATTGACACAATTAAGTCTGCTTTAGAGAAGGCATGCCCATCCACTGTGTCATGTGCTGATATAGTTACTCTAGCAGCAAGAGAAGCTGTTTATATTGTAAGAAAAAAGCATTAATTTACTTTTTAATTTAGATACAGTACACATCATATGAATATTAATATTGATGCTTTGCTTTAAATTTCTTAGAGTGGAGGTCCATTTTGGCCTTTGCCTCTTGGTCGTAGAGATGGCAGAACAGCAAATGGGACTGAGGCTAATAATCTGCCGTCACCTTTTGAGCCCCTTCAAAACATCATTGACAAGTTCATCAATAAGGGACTTGATATTAATGATGTAGTTACTCTCTCAGGTTTGATTCTTTCAGTGCTTTACCTTTTTAAGCTTGATATTAAATTATTAATGATATGACTTTTGAGAAGTGTTTTTATGATTTATGAGGTGAGCATGTGAGAGAAGTTTTATCTTAACTTGTAGGAAAATGCTTTTTTGGGTTTCCCCAACAAGCACTCATGGAATCCTACCATATCAGAGTAGTGATAGAAGATTTAAAATCAAAATACCCCTTGCCATGCTAAATGTTCTGCAAGCAGTAAGCCGCTGAACTCGCGATCTTGGAAAATAAGGATAACTATAGTCACATGACACTATCAGTGTAAAGAAATGGCAAGGACTCTTCTGAGTTGAGTGTAAGCACAGTGATGACAACTAGGAAAAGCCGTCACCAGTAGGGGAATCTCAAGAATGGTGATAAGATTTTCTAGTGTTGCTCACACACTCAAGCTTGACTTCATATTAATAACCTCCCATTAAGATTATAAATGACTAAACACACTAAGCAAAATCCCTAACCTAAATTGGGTTCAAACCAACTAACTGAGGATATCATAAAAAATTGGTCTGATCCCAGTTGACCCAGTTTGAACCACTGACCTTTGAACCATTGTCTCAATCAGTTTATTAACTGGTTCAGTTTTATGTAAATTCCATTTATTACTTTTTTAAATGACATTGCAGGTGCACACACGTTTGGTTTTGCACAGTGCTTTACATTCAAGTCAAGGTTGTTCAACTTTGGAGGCAGTGCAGGCAAATCTGATCCAACAATGGACCCTTCACTTGTTCAATCTCTGCAGAACATATGCCCTAACCAGGATGATTCAGACTCCAAGTTGGCTCCTTTAGATCCAGCGACCACCAACAGATTCGATAACTTGTACTACATAAACCTTGTGAGAAACTCAGGATTGCTTCAGTCAGATCAGGCTCTTATGAGTGAGAACAGAACTGCTTCTTTAGTACTCAATTATAGTAAATACCCTTTTCTGTTCTTGAGGGACTTTGCTGTATCCATGGAGAAGATGGGACGCATAGGTGTGCTCACTGGACAAGAAGGTGAGATCAGGAAGAACTGTAGGGTGCTGAACTAATGATGTTTTACGACAATGAATCATGATTGTGAACTCATTTGAACTCTTATTGGAGTCAAATCTTAAGTGCGTAAGTTACGTTATGTGATTGTGAAAGTTGCTGTTATCAAGTACTTGCTTGGAGTTACAAGTATGATGCTTACATACTCAGATCAACAGGTTTCTATGCTTGAAAGATATATGTTTTGACTATCAATGTTAATATCAATAATCAATACTCCTTCGATCCGTATATATAATGTCTTTTCAACTGAATCAAGAGATTATAAAAAACAGTTAAAAGTAATAAATATATAGGATTCATTTTTCTTTCAATAACATCATAATGGCAACTTACATTTGCTCACAAATGTAGAGCATTTAGGGGAGAAGAATGTTTCTATTTACCTTTCTCTCAATTTTCTCTTCATTTATTATTTCTATTATTGGATCAATTTCTAATAATTAGGATTTAATACATTATAACAATATTATTCCATACATACGTACACACAAACATATATATGCACAAATTTAAATTGTTAAAATTTAATATGAATACATCAACACTATAAAATTTTATCAAAATATTTTATAATATTTTTAAATTTTTGTATCCTCTATAGTCTTCTTCTTTGAAAGGTTGAATTTTGTTTTTTGCTATTTAATCTTATAATGATATTATATATGTGTTGTTTTATGATATTAAATCTCAATCATTAGAAGTTCATCAATAATATAAATAGTAAGTAGAGATGAAATGAAGAGAAATGTAAGTGGAGACATTCTTTTCCTAACATTTGGAGGGTAGATCATGCAAAATAATCATGTTTTCTGAATGTAAGGACGTCTTCACACTAAATGTGTGTGGTGCAAGGCTGATTTTAACGCAATTCATTTTCAAAT
Organism: Inga laurina; assembly: GCA_963855925.1. NCBI lineage: Eukaryota > Viridiplantae > Streptophyta > Magnoliopsida > Fabales > Fabaceae > Inga > Inga laurina. The sequence continues at coordinate 2,039,020 of OY979710.1, forward strand.
TTAATGAAATATGCATGAAAATATGTTTATTTTTATGGAAAAGGATTAGAAATGCATGATTTATTTTTTAAAAAATATATACATGTCAATTATTTAATTTCTTAATTTTAAAAATATCTTATTTATTTTCTAAAAAAGTTAACTCCGGTTGCTAGTTCTTGTATCTGTTCCATTGACTACTAAGTCTAAATTTATTACAAATTAAAATGTATATTTCCAAGATTCAAGAATTAAATAGAAAAGTACTCATACCATCATGAAATGCTCATATTTTAGAAGCTTTGTGATATAATTTCAAAATTTTTATGTCTGAAGTTTACAAATTGAGGGGGGTGTTTGACTACATAATTTGGGACTCTGAACTTTGAAGTTATGAGTTATCCTTTCCCTTTTAATGAAAAACCCTTTTATCGGCTCAAAGAAAATATGGGCTTTAGTTGCCCCCATGCATAGTGTAATAAACTCTCCCATAGTGTGAATAAATTTTTTAAAATTTAATTGACTTCTTTAACTTTATAAATAATAAATTACACAAATGTTTCATTGTTTCAATGTCAGATTGAAATATTTAGTTTAATGTAATTTTCACGGACTTAATTCTCGTAACAAAAAAAGTAAAATTCTTGTAAGTTCTCTATTAGAACACGTGCATAAATTAAATAAATTCTAAGAAGTAAAAACTACAACAAATTTCCCTTTTCCTTTAATAAGCGGAGAATAAGACAAAAAGAATAAAACAAAAAGGGCGGGATTAAAAGGCGGAGCGATAAGCGTAGAGTAGAAGGAGAACACTAGTCGTCGCGGCGAGCATAAAAAGGTGAAAGGGAAAGAAGTTCAAAAATCAAGAAGTGGGGTTAGGGTTTGTAGTGTTCATACTTCTTTCATATTCAACAGTGAAGGGGAAGTGATCAAACGAAAATGGCGAACCCAAGATGCTATCTGGACATAAGCATTGGAGGAGAGTTAGAGGGCAGGATTGTGGTTGAGCTCTTCAAAGACGTCGTCCCCAAGACTGCTGAGAATTTCAGGGCTCTTTGTACTGGTGAGAAGGGCCTCGGTCCCAACACCGGAGTTCCCTTGCATTACAAGGTCCTTTCTCTCACCCTTCGCTTTTGTTTTCTTTTTCACATGGTTCTTTTGCTAATCTTCCATTCTGCCTTCTCATTGAGGACGAGTAAATCTGTTTGCAATTTTTACTTTCGGTTTTTCCGGACATCTTGATACTACCATATGGCCTTTCTAGCGTCTATTTTGGACCCGCTCAACTTACGAATGTTCTTTTCATGCTTATTGTGAACTGCATTTCGTATAATGTGTACATTTCGTTCTAGTTTAGTTTACTCTGCCTCTCTGCTAGGGAAGGCATTACTCTTTGGTTAACACTAGAAAGATTCATATTCTTGATACGGCTTTTGAATATGCATTGTAGGGAGTCCGTTTTCATCGCGTCATTAAAGGTTTCATGGTGCAAGGTGGAGATTTCTCAGCTGGCGATGGCACTGGAGGAGAGTCCATTTATGGTTTGAAATTTGAGGATGAGAATTTTGAGTTGAAACATGAGAGGAAAGGGATGCTGTCGATGGCTAATGCGGGTCCCAACACCAGTGGATCACAATTTTTCATTACTACTACTCGGACTCCTCATTTGGATGGAAAGCATGTAGTGTTTGGGAAGGTGATAAAAGGAATGGGTGTTGTGCGTTCTATCGAACATGTTACCACTGGGGAAGGTGACTGTCCTGCCCAAGATGTCATCATTGCTGATTGTGGAGAAATAGCTGAAGGAGATGATGATGGAACCATAAACTTCTTTAAAGATGGCGATACTTATCCTGATTGGCCAGCTGACCTAAGCGTGAAGCCAGATGAAATTTCTTGGTGGATTGAGGCTGTTGATTCTATCAAAAGTCTGGGAAATGAACAGTATAAGGTAACATGTTGTCACATGTCTTTGCATGATATTCTTCAACACGTCCTAATGATTTTCCTTCCTGTTCCTTCCCTTGCAATTCTAGCCTTAAATCGTTATATTTATTTGGAAGAATTAGAAGATGCAGCGGCTGCCTTTCTTTTAATAACCAAGTGTTGCCATCTTAATTCCAATATGCAGAAGCAAGATTTTAAGTCTGCTCTTCGGAAGTATCGTAAAGCTTTGCGCTATTTGGATGTCTGCTGGGAAAAGGACGACATTGATGAAGGTCAACCTGATAGTTTGGCTTATGCTACTTGTGCTGTCCTGGCTGTTATTTAGCACTTTTAGTATCTCACAGATCTTTTATTCTTGAATTCCCAGAAAAGAGCACTGCTTTAAGGAAGACAAAATCTCAAATTTTTACCAACAGTTCTGTAAGTACCATCTCATAAATGTGTGTGACTGGATCGTACCTCAAATTATAATTTACTGAGTGTCTGAGACCCTATTAATTATAAATAATATTTTTGCTTTTTCAAAATTATTCTGGTGTCCTGGAATATATTCTAAAAGAAGTGAATTAACAACCTGAGCTATGTTATGACCAAGTATATGTCAGGCTGGGCACCAACAGTTCTTGAAAGATGAAAGATCACAAATACGCAATGGATGTCTTTGTTCATTTCCACCCAAGGAGCAAGTACAACAAAATTGTATGAGAAAAGGAACAAAACATAAGATATGAAATGCAAAGCTTGATGTTGTCCTTGTTTTCTTGTCTTTGATCTGTTTTCTCTATGTTAGCCACAGCCCTGTGAATGATTGATAGCTCATAGGTAATTAAATTAAGAAAACAGAAGTAAATTATAAAGAACACTCTCCTACTCTCTCTCACAGCAAGAATCTCGCTAAGACAGATTATAGCAGCCCAGGAGAATCTCCAATACTCATGTGTTTGCTTGAACACAGCAAACACAAATATAGGAAGGAAATTACAACTGAAACCACAACTCTTTCTACAATGTAGGGACTGACTCATTAGTGGTGACTAAACAGAGGCATAATGGAAACATGGACTCTAACTGACTCTATTTATTCTGTGACACTTAAGTAGTGCCAATAACAGACCCCTAAATTAAATAATAAATCATGACTCAATAAATAACAAAACAAATGAAATTGACTGGTTCAAACTCCCCTATTTTTCCTCCTCTGGTACGTGTTGAGGTTCCTATCATTACTTCCCCCTTTGAAAGCCAACTTGTCCTCAAGGTGGAAGTTTGGGTATTGCTTTAGCATGTGATCATAGTCTTCCCAATTTGCTTCTTTAACTGGACGAGAGTTCCATTGGATCAAGAGTTCCAAGTGAGGTCCCTTCTAATGGTGAGACAGCACCTTCTCAGGTTCAATAAGCAGCTCAAAATCTGCAGAAATGGGGAGTTGTGCTGGTGGTTGTGAAGGTGCCACGCCATGTGGGGGACGTAAGAGGGAAATATGAAATACAAGGTGAACTTTCACTGTAGGTGGCAGCTCCAACTCATTAGCAACTGGTCCAATCTTCCTCCATATTGTTTATGATCCAAAAAACCACGGAGAAAGCTTGGTATATTTCCCGTGTGCAAGCGAATGCTGGCGGAAGAGCTGAATGCGCATGAAGACAGCATCACCAACATCAAATGTCAACTCACAACAGTTTTGGTCAGCCTGAACTTTCATCCTGTCTTGAGCCTTAAGATTGTCTTTTAAGAGTCGCAACATGTCATCTCTGGTCTCCAATTGTTCAGCCAGGTCTGCAATTTGAGTGTCACCCTTAATGAAAGGATGAAGAGGAGGAGGATCCCTTCCGTATACCACCTTGAAAGGAGTGGTGTTAGTTGAAGTGTGAAAGCTGGTAGTAAATGAATATTCTGCCCGGCCTAAAAACTTGCTCTAGGTATGGGGTTGTTCATGTGCAAAACACCTCAAATATGCTTCAAGGGAGCGATTGACTACTTTTGTTTGCCCAGTCCGCTTGATGATGATAGGAGGTGCTCATCCTTAAATGAGTTTGGCTTAGCTTGAATAGTTCTTGCCAAAAAAACACTCAAGAAAAGAGGGTCTCTATTTGAAATAATGGAACACGGCATGCCATGGAGGAGCACAATTTCTTCTCAAAAACGAGCAGCCACTGTTTTTGCGGTGTAAGTATGGCATTTAGGGATAAAGTGGCAGTATTTACTCAAGCGATCCACTACTACCAGTATAGTACCAAAGCTGCCAGATTTAGGAGCCTGACAATAAAATCAATGGAAATATCTTTCCAAACCAGTTCCAGCACAGGAATAGGTTGCAACAAACCAGCAGGAGATAGTGTCTCATATTTGTTTTTCTGACAAACATAACACTGCTGGACAAAGGTTTTCACATCTGATTTCATTTGAGGCCAATAGAAAGTACCTACGAGACAATTCATGGTTTCTAGGAAACCACCATGTCCTTCAAAAGTTGTTAAGTGTGCTTCTTCAAGGAGTTTAGCTCGAATGGTTGAGCTTTTTGAGATGACTAGGCGCCCTTGATAATAGAGCTTCTTCCGGACAAGAGAATATACTGGTTTGGAATTAAAATCTTCCTCCAATGCAGTGATAATAGGTGCTGTAAATTGGTCATTTCTTGGGGCTTCTTCCAATTCCATGAAGTCCGTAGTTATAGGTACCACTAAATGGAGGAATTTAGCTGGCTGTGGCCTTCTAGAAAGTGTATCAGCGCCAATGTTTTCTTTTCCAGCTTTGTAATAAATGCTGAAATCAAATGGGAGTAGCTTGAGAACAAGGCACTGCTGAGTATTTGTGAGAATCCGCTGGTCAAGGTGTCTGAGGTTGTGATGATCCATCTCCGTCCTGACTGTGAAATGACGTCCCAAAAGATAATGACACCATTTCTGTAATGCCAACACTAGAGCCAACAATTCATGATCATAAATAGACTTGTACCTGCTAGAGAATGAAAATCCTTTGCTATAAAAAACAACAAGGTGCTCTTGCTGCAATAAGATAGCACCAATACCCTCCATAGAGGCATCACATTCAACAATAGACTCGGAATTGAAATCTGGCAATTTTAAGGCAGGTGCAGAAATTAAGGCCAACTTAAGCCTCTCAAACGCTTTTTGAACAACTGGAGACGAGCTAAAGGCGTTCTTTACATGTGCCACTCTTCTTGCCCACTGTTGTCTGTGCTCATGCATGGCTCCCTTTTGTTTAATACTATAGAGGTGCTTGTCCGGGTTCTGGTATTCAGGAGGTCTGTAGTACTCTTGTAAAATCTTCACTAATTCATCCTAGTAGAGCTTCGTATGTTCGGGGTTCGTCCATGAAAACAGGTCAAGTGCATCTCCCTCCAGGTACATAGCTGCGATATCCACCTTGTCATCTTTTGGAGTCGCATGATACTGGAAGTATTTCTTTGCTTTGAGGACCCATCCACATTGGTCATCATCACTATCTTTGGCCCCAGTGATGATGTGTGGATTTCCCTTTGTGATGGTGGGGAGACTGAAATTCCAACGCCGTCACCTTCTCCTTCAATTCATCGAGCATGTCTAGTTTAGCAGCGATTGTGGCTAAAAGGTCATCTCCAAAGGGATTTTCTTCAGATTCGCGGTTGATATGGGATAAGCATGTGATCACCATCTTGATCAGGAATGAGGCTTTGATACCAAATGATAGCTCACAGGTAATTAGATTAAGAAAACAGAAGTAAATTATAAAGAACACTTTTCTCTCTCTCATGGCAAGAATCTCGCAAAGACAGATTATAGAAGCCCGGGAGAATCTGCAATATTTTGAAAATATGTTTATTCAATCGTGTTTGCTTGAACGTAGCTAGAACATATATATAAGAATGGAATTACAACTGAAACCATGACTCTTCCTACAATGTGGGGACTGACTCATTAGTGGTGACTAAACAAACGTAATGGAAACATGGACTCTGAATCTGTTTATTCTGTGACACTTAAGTAGTGCCAATAACCGACCCCTAAATTGAAATAATAAATCATGACTCAATAAATAATAAAACAAATGAAATTGACTGGTTCAAACTCCCCTGTTTTTCCTCCTGTGTTACGTCTTGAGGTTCTTATCAATGATTGTTTCATTTATGACATCTAAGCATCCTGCACAAAAGTTTGAAAGGTACAATGCAAGAAGTTATGATATGGATGTAATCATGGAAAGGCTCTTAGTTACTTGTCCATCCAGAATCAACGTGGAAGCTTTAAATTTAATTTGTGGCTGTCATTCATGTGACATTTTAAATTTTCTCATTTTCTTCTGTATTTCACTTTAACTGATGACTTTTGTCCTGTGGTTTAATGTTTTTTAGGCTTGTAACTTGAAATTAGGCGATCCAAAAGGAGCATTGATGGATTCAGATTTTGCATTGCATGATGGAGATAGTGCAAAGGCCCTGTTCCGCAAAGGCCAGGTTGATCTCTTCCAATATGGATAGTTGTTGTTGATGATGATGAAGAAATTGCATGATACTGGCGAATAATTTGTGTGATCTATGTGTGAGCTTTTATATTCTATTGCTCTACTTTTGCTGTAGAGTATGCTGATTTTGATTAGTTGTATGACTATCCTGCACCAATAGATTCCAAGCTTAGAGTCTCTCTCTCTGTTTTTTTATCTTTTTTGTTTTTAACCCTTGTACATTTTATGAATTGTTGAACTTCTGCAATGAAGTAGTTATCAAGTTCATAATTCCTGGATTCTCTGCTGAACCAGTCACATATAATGACCTGGAATTTGTCATTTGTACTTTTCAGGCATGCATGGCGCTTAATGACCTGGATGCTGCCGTAGAAAGCTTAAAAAAAGCACTAGAGTTGGAGCCAAACGATGGTAGGTGGTGATTGTTTGAGTTCTTCATGTTCTTTTATTTGTTGAGGGTTTTGCAGTTGAGAATTGAGCTTCCTGGATTCTTGTGTTGATACAAATGTTAGGATTACTTTTTTCCTCAATAATGTCCATATCTTTGGTTTTACAGAACTTGGGGCCTTTAGGCATATTTTGAAACAAGAAATTGGGCTAGCATTCTGATAGGACCGGCTAGTTTGTTGAAATCTCAGAGTCCTTAAATTTTGGTCAGTTAGATCAAACAAATTCTTGAAATCTCATTTTTGCGCATTTACGCATTGAATCTGGAAGCTCTTAATATGATTATCAGTACATATTAATTTTCTCAGTAACGTGTCAATGAATTGTATGACTTTTTCTAAATAGAGTTGATTTTTGGGTTAAGGTGCAAATTTACCAATGAAGTTTTGTCCAAGGAGCGTCTGGCACAAATATCTTTTAGAAGGGGCAAAAATACCAATGAACAATTAATAAAAAGTAAAAATACCAATGAACAATTAAAAAGGGGCATCCACGGATCCACCACAAAAACTGTTAAATCTGTACTAACGCCGTTAGGGGTTTTCTTCTCTTATAATTTAACGCCGTTAGTACGGATTAACGGTTTTTGTGGTGGATGCCCCTTTTTAATTGTTCATTGGTATTTTTGCCCCTTCTAAAAGATATTTGTGCCAGACGCTCCTCGGACAAAACTTCGTTGGTAAATTTGCACCTTAACCCTTGATTTTTTCAAGGAGCATTAGATTATAAAGCAGAAGCAAACAGATATAGAGGTTAAACAAAGCAGTAGACCATGGCTCTTGGATATTTAACTTAAATGCTGCAATATGAACCACGTCTGTGGTATTTCTGATAAATTTGACTTCGAACCTTTCTCTGTTCATCAGGAGGAATTAAGAAAGAACTTACAGCTGCAAGGAAAAAGGTCAGTCATGTTATTTTATGATTTCCTTTCCTTTTTATTCATCCATTGTTTGCTCGCTACGATTTTAGCTTAATGACATTGGTTTAATGTTAACTTTGGTTACAGGTTGCTGATAGACGTGACCAAGAGAAAAAAACTTATTCCAGAATGTTCCAATAGAGTTCTCAGAGTTGTGGCGCATGCTGCTGCTGTATTGGGTACAACAAAATCGGGATGGCTGTCAGCTCACCTGGTCAAAATTTTCTCATTTTCCTTCTTCTCAGGCTTTAACCGTCTTTTAGATCATCAGGTATAGTGTTGATTAGTATAATTGAATATCTTCTTTCTAGATTAAGTGTGATAGAGCTATTGACGATATATTATAATGTTTCGCTTATGTCAATTTCCTTTGCTCAGAATCCGAACTTGCATGCATTTAGATGTGCCTCTTAAATTTTCTGATGGAATGTGTTCCAATCTCAGGTATCAGACGGCAAATCAGCAAAGCCCAACTTGGATTGTGTTTTTGATGTTGATTTTGTTAGAATTTAACACGAGGTTAATTGCTGTCTGTAATTTGAATGCTGATTCATGTAATATGGAGACAAATATATGCTGAAATTCCAAAGACGCCCAGTTGAAGTCGCATGTTCATGAATCACCTTGTTCATCCAATGCCCGTGCTTAACTTCGATTTTGTTTTCGCCTTAACGATGATTGAGTGTTAAGGCTCTTACGGCCGTTTGGTGGGACCAATTTTTGTTTTTTGGGGAATTAAAATAGAAGAGGACCCAACCCATCACATCAAGGACTTGGATCCCTTCCATTGAGCCTTCCTCAACTAAGAGATATCAACTATTTAGATGTGGTTTTAAAATAAATGTATGGATTTTGATAGAAGAAAAAAAATTTGTGTTTTTCATAATTCTATTTGAGCCTTTCATTTTTTATTTTTAAGTTGAGATACACGGTTTTTCTTTTTTTCTTTTTAATAAAATGATCAATTATATATAAAAAGCGCAAAATTATACCGCTCAAGGTGATATAGTAGGGTCTAGGTATGAGTACTGGAGAAGTATATTAGATTTATATAATGACTGAAAAAAAGATAGAAGCAACAAATTAGATCATTTGCCAAGGTACTTTTGAAATCGAAATGTAGGAGACCCGTGAATAAATTCTTCTAATAAATGTTGTGTGCTGCAGCTATTTAAATTATTTGTTTTGAGTTGCTTATATTTCTCTATGAAAAGCTGCATTCCATTTAGCTCATATAAGATTAAGTAAGATGAGCCGCATTCCATTTGACTCGTATAAGATTAAGTGTGTGTTTAGAATAACGATAGGAAAAATTGAGTTTATTAATTTAGTTTTTGGTAATCTTATTTTTGGTGAAAGTGCGATTGTGTAATGTGATTTATGTTTGGAACAGCGATTGTATAAATAACTTTTGTAAAAGTAAAATTTGTTTAGATTTACTTAAGCACAAGTGACTTTTGTGATAATAGTAAGAGAGAGTGGGTGAAAAAATATTTTAAAGGGTTAAAAGCACCAAAAAATAGTTTAAAATAATTTTTGGAATTGAAAAAGTACATTAAGAATAAAATTGCAATTAGTCTAATAACACACTGGGTACAATTGAAAAAAATATTTTAATGGTTTAAAGCACAAAAAAATAGTTGAAATTAATTTTTGTAGCCGAAAAAGTACATTAAGGGTAAAATTGCAATCAGTCTGATAGCACACTAGACACAACTGAAAAAAATATTTTAATTATTCCCACTCTCCCTAAAAGCTAAATCAGTAAAAGCTAAGTTTTGGAGCTTATAGCAAAAGCTATTAAAATAGGATTAAACTCAATTGATCATTTTGGGAACCAAACACTCACTTTTTTTTTTCAGATTGGCAATTGGCGTTTACATGCCAATTGACCGTTTGGGGGCCCAAACGCCGCCCCCAAACACACTCTAAGTAAGATGATGCTTTTAAACATTGACAAATAAATGTAAATGTTGTAAAAATACTAGATAATGTGGATATTCATAAACTCCCAACTCTTGGCCTTTCACTTTCTACATTCCACAACCTTTCTAATGAATAGTCTTTAGGAGTTTTTATGCCCATAACTCAAAGGTTACAATGTGTGTACTCATGAGGATTGACTTTGCTATTTACTTTATATAACTCTTGGTTGAGATTGAGGGCCTATAAATAGAACACTAAGTACTACAATTTGGTTGTATTGCAATAAGACCTTTATGTATTTTGATTATGGATCTCCTTATATTTCTTCGTGTAGTGGATAATTCTAAACATTTCATACTTTGGACATGCATCACAATAGGCAAACTGAAGCATATTATTATTTAATGAGTAATAAAATTATATAAATATGCGATAATATATGTTAGTTCCTGAAGAAATAAATGTTACAAAGTCGATATAGTTCCAAAAGAACCAATATATTTTTTTCTTAATTCTATGGGCGGAAGAAGATAAGATCATGAAATTTTATGACTCATGAATTTACATCAAAGTTTCACTTTGTTAAAGTGTCTAAGTGATAGCCAAATAAACTGAAATCCATGATTGTATATGCATTATGAATTACTTGAACTTTCAAGTGAAAAATAAATCATTAGCTTACTATATGCTGGTCTGTCTTTGAAATATAAAAACGAAGAAAGTGTATTTATATGACTTACATTTGAGGGGGAGATTGTTAGAATATAAGTGTGAGTTAATATTGAAAAGTTCTACTCATATATTTACTCACAAAGTCTATTGATCTCCCAAAAATAGATGTCATATTGATATTTTATATTAATATCTTATGGAAATTGAAACATTTGTTGTTGGTTAAGCAACATGTTACAGTAAACTAACAGTTTACTAATCCAAAAAAAATTATTGTTGGCATGACTTATTTGATCATTCGAGTCATATATAAAAGATTATGTATGACATTCATTGAAGAATTAAAAGATTCTTCATGAACAACCAACATATTATATAATTCAAAAATTATCATGTGCTACTTGTTTTCAAAGAAATTTGATTATGAGAGTATCACAAGTTATGATTTGGAATGGATCTCTATATTTCTGAAAATATATTAAACTCATATATGAGCCCATTCAAATATAATGTAAACCATATAAATGTTCAATAATTTTGACAGCAGGAATGTTTAAATAATTTATTATATTAAACACAATTTTTAGATTATATGATTTATTCATTGAAGCTTCCGTAAAATTGCTAGATTAATATTTATGAGAACAAAATTTTTATTTTAGTGTTGGCATATTTGATCTTATAGATTGTAGTACTTATACTAGTTAACCAAATTCTTATGATAAAATTGGCTTTTTGATCAGGAGCTAGGTATATTCCATCTTAAAAATTTTAAATATGTATTCCAACTGATCCACCACAATGCACATAGATAGATATTTAAAGGAAATGGAGGTAAATGTTGTGTAAGAACCTCCTCCTTCTTGTTTGTCTCTAAATGAAACAAAATGATGTTTCTAATGGAAACAAATGGATTTATGAGACTTATACTGCATGATTAGTCAATTGTCATTTGACAAAATTTTCCTAACATGAGGGGGAGAAAATTAAATAGCTGGAAAAGAAAACAAAATGAATGCATTATTACTATCAAGTATACATCCTTAAATATAGCAATATGAACAAGAAGTTCATTAGATTTTGCATTCATGAAATATTGCATAAAGTATGCCATATGCAATTACTGACTTGAATGAGAATTACTAAATCTTATATTCCAGTTGAAAATGCTCTAATCAGCATAAATGAAAGCAACACATACCTAAAGCATGAAAGAGTAATCGTTTCTTAAAAAAAAGAGAAATGAACAAATAATCGAGATGATCATATTGAGGAGGGAGGTACTCCAGAAGAGGCCAAGACATAATTAATTGTAAAAACTTCAAAAGAGATTCAGGTACCTAAAAGTAATAAAGAGATTTCAATGAATTATGTCATAGGAAAAATGGAATTGAAAAGATTAAGTTGTCAACAACGATCTTAATAATAATTTCATATGATCAATTGAGGATTTTATGCTTAAATCTATCTTGTGAGTAGACAGAATGATGATTGGCCAAAAAGGAAAAATAAAAGGGAAAATATGCAATGAAAATGTGGTTACGTTATTTTGATATATGAAAATTATGGACCTGCAATCCTAGATAAAATATGAAATATATAAATATTTAAGTGAAAATAAAAATTTTCACAAATGTTAATAAAGACTATGAAAAGACATACTATTTTGTGGTGGATACAATAATTTTGTATTTTTGGCAGAATATGAAAATAAAATTATGCGTCTGTTAGATATTGTTATATATAGCCTATTCATATGACTCATTAAATAGTGAAATTTATATGAAAATGCTTGAAGGATCTAAAATGCCAGAAGCATATATAAGAAAATCATTTTATATATAAAATGTTATGTGAGTTTGAAAATAGTTCAAGCATGTATAATTGATTGAAAAATATATTGAAAAATAAGTAATTTTACATTTTACTTGATTTATAAATCAAGTTATCAAATGCATCAAAGATTTTAAAATCATATATTTTTGCTATGGTGAATTTTCTTGCAAAGATATATTAAATTTAATGGTCTAGAAGTACCTTATATTTTATGAGAATATTTTATATATCATGCTAATATTGTATTATTATGGTTTTATAGATAAAAATTATTTCTTGTAGGTACATAGTAGATAACAAAAATGAGATTTGGTGTGATAGTTTAACGAACATATTATATGATATTATTTTGTTTAGAATAAATTGAATATGTGGATGCAAGATATATTTTGATGATTTTCAAAATAAATTTTCCTTATTGTTTCCACAATGAATAAGATAAATGCATAATATAATGATATTTTAGCATATCCAAAAAATATCTTAGAGAAATACATCCAGCAGAACATTAGGTAACAATGTATCATTCATATTTCGGCAGCCAAAAGAATGATATATTCGACAATACATTGGAAGTGATATTCTTATCAGGGTTAGTAAAACTGATGTTATTATCAAGGGGAGTAAATAAGATATTATCATCATGTGAAGTACAAACTATGCTGTACTTTTTTTTCTTTAACTAAGGTTTTGTCCCTCTAGGTTTTCCTGGTAAGGTTTTTAATGAGGCAGTTTCAATTTGTATTGTGTACTCTTTTTCTTCCACTAGGTTTTTGTCCCACTGAATTTTTCTTCATGAACATCCAAGGGGGAGTGTTGTAAAAATACTAGATGATGTAGATGTCTATAAATTCCCAACTCTTGGTCTTTCACTTTCCACACTCCACAACCTCTTTTATGAATAGTATTTAAGAGTCTTTATGTTCATAACTCAAAGGTTACAATGTGTGCACTGATGAGGATTACCTTTGTTATTTATTTTATATAACTGTTGGCTGAGATTGAAGGCCTATAAATAGAGCACTATATACTATATTTTGGTTGCATTCAAATAAATAAGATATTACTCCATCTTTTTCTCCATTTCTCTCTTCATATCTCTTCATTTTTTTCATCTCAATCTCTTATATCATCTTGATTTCATAAAAATAGGATTATCAGACAATTTTTTTGGTATCTGATAACGAGGGATCTATTAAGAACTTTAATTCTCCGGCAAAAACAAAAACCAAAAAAAAAACAAAAAATTCAATTCACTGATTATTTATATATTACAAAATATAATTATTAATTCTAACAATTTTATTTTTAATTTCAAAGTTTTATAAATTGATGGGTTATTAGCTCAGGGCTCTCTTCATCAACAACACAACGCTTACATTATAAGCTGATTGATTCCTTTCCTTGTTACATTCGATTGCTGCTCTGTTCACCAGTTCATGGTTAAATCTTTTGGCGCTAAAGCTATAAGTACGCTTCTCGACTTTCACGCCCTGCTCTCTCCCTCGAGGATTCTTCCATGGCGGATCGCTTTTCTAGGTCTTTCCTCCTTTCTGCCCTTAACCTTTTACTTCTTGAAGCATTCTTAATTTCTTTGCTTTTTTCTTCCCCTTCGATTCTCTTCAACATTTTCATGTTGTGGTGCTCTTGAATTGTATGTTCTTCTATGTTAACTGCACGTTTTCTTTGTTCTGGTCTTCTGCAAATTATAATTTCACAATTTTCTAGTACGATTTTATGTTGAGATGTTGAGATTTTTTCCCCGTCCATGCTCTCTTCTTCACTCTTTCTCCTAATCTCATTCTAATTAATATGGCGATGTTGGTTATAGCTTTGACCATCCGGATTATGCTGAGATCGTTGTAGTACGTCATGGTGAAACAGCATGGAACGCTGATGGAAGAATACAGGTACTTTTCTCGGCGGGTAAAGTTTGGCGTGATTAAAGAAAACAATGATGATATTTGATACTGATTTTTTTTTTTTTAATTATAGATAAATTATAGTAAAAGATTTTACAGCAAATCAAATTGTAGGTTGGTCTTATTTCTGCTATTATATTTCATGCATACATGTAGTCTAATCAATATGATAAGCTTATCCTAATAAATGCTTTCCAAGTAAAAGTGGCACAAGCCAATAATTTCTTAAATCTTCGCAATGAAAGAGACTATTCTTAGTCACAATCACTTTGTTATCGGCAACTGTTATTCCTAGGCCTAGCTTACCAAACTATTTCTTCCCCTTTTATGGTAATTTCTACCTCCGGTGTATTCGCATCTCTTCATAGCTTTCCCGGCCATTCTTTCTTATACTGATTGCCCCTTTTGAGATGAATATGAGCTTGTACATGTATGTGGTCAGGGACATCTGGATGTTGAGTTAAATGAAGTTGGAAGAGCGCAGGCAGCTGCAGTAAGTTGCTTTTGTTACAGACGCTTTCTGTTAATTGGTTTATTTATGCCTTTATGACTAATGCCAATATTTTGGATGGAGGTGGCTGAAAGACTATTTAGGGAACCAAAGGTCTTTGCTGTGTATTCTTCTGACTTGCAACGAGCTTATGAGACAGCACGGCTAATTGCAACCAAATGTGGAGGGCTAGAGGTTTGGCCCCAGATTAACATTCTTCATGTATCAGTTCACTAAATTTTGTATCCTAGAATAGCGTTTCAATCTTGATTTCAATTGTAAACCATGCTCAGTGCTTACAGTCACTCAGTCCTTCTGATATATTTTATTTTCACAGTCTTACTATTTATGATTAGCCAGACTATGCACGAAGAATGTTACTGTTTTGTAGAAATTATGACATAAAACTGAAAAGTTTAATTTCTTGTATTATTTAGAAGGGCAGGCACTAACATCCTGAAGTTACTAGTGGGATTGAACCCGCGGCCTCCACTTAGAAAGAAACTTTCATGTCACTAAGCCACATGACTATTGAGAAAGCTTAAATATTTTAAAAGGAACCTAAGAGATGTCTTAATTTGAAGTTCAATGGCTTTGCATGCATATGTGTTATATCACTTCACCCTCTTCCTCTGCATTGTTGAATTTAAATATTATATAACTACATATATATATATATATATATTCCTCTTTGTATCTTCTACCTTAACTCCAGGTCGTCAAAGACCCTGACCTACGGGAAAGACACCTAGGGGATCTTCAAGGCATGTCCCGTCGTGAAGCATCAAAGACTAATCCCACAGCTTACAGAGCTATGGAACGAGGTCAAGAAATACCAGTAAGTGTAATAGAAGCCAAATTATTATACCCCATGTTTAAAGTAAAAAGAGGAATTCATACAAGTCAATAGACATTTGCTTTGAGCTGATGGTGGTGTTTGTTATTCAGTTGCTGCACTAATCTTAATTGGTTAGTAGTTTGCTTTGCCATTATACTAGTAATACGGTGATTGCCTTTTCTGCACGTAGCTGACATTAATGCATTATGTCACAATATTCAGGGTGGTGGAGAAAGTCTTGATCAACTTTCCGAACGCTGCACATCTGCGTTGCAGAGGATAGGCATGAAGCATTTAGGTAGGCCACCTTGGTGAAATTATGAGAGCATTGCCAAGGCAAATTGCTTTTGACATGCAAGTTACTTGCCCTTAGTGTGTACCCTAGATTTCTTTTAGACAATGTGGGCTTAACAAGTAATTTGTGATAACTGATAATGCTGTGTTAATGGATCCCTTTTCAAATTCTTTCTACGCGTTAGTAATCAAGTGAAACTATGTGTATCATTTGCAGGGAAGCGGGTAGTAGTTGTTAGCCATGGAGGTGCCATTAGATCACTTTACAAGAAGGCCAATAACAAAAACAAGCGTTGTGGGATGATACCCAACACATCTGTCAATGTGTTTCACTTGTATGAAGATAAGTGGATTATAAAAACTTGGGGAGATGTTAGCCATTTGAGCCAAACTGGATTTCTGCAGTCAGGTTTTGGGGGTGACAGAACTTCTGGTTAGGTTGTATCGCTTGATTTATTCATTGAAGCAATATGCATACTAGAAATATATTATTGCACTCTGGCTGAACTTATTTTGAAGTACAGTATTATGAACTTCAATGATGCTAAAGATCATTTTTAGTCTTTACAATCTACGATGAGTATGTGTGTGGATAGAAGATTTGCTTTTTGATTCTACTTAACTACATTGATAGATACTAGTGGTGAGTGATTCCTCTTAGTACTTTTCCTTCCCAAAGCTCGTTTGCCGTACATGTTCCGGGCATTTGGATTCTCAAGCTCGAGAGAAATTTATGCTGCTAAAATAATTTTTATACACCATGAAAACTACTTACACACCCAAGTTCAATTGACTTTTAATGCAGACGTCTGTTTAGTTGATTATGCCCCTTTCCCTATAATTTTCTTGTATGTGACGTTGGTCACCTCCAAATCTTATTCTAAACAAGTGTGTTGGGATCTTTTTATTTATATGCCAATTTGATCGATAAAGTTTTCATCATTAGAAGATTTCTAATAAAGGTCTTTCTCCTAACCATCCGTTCTTAGCAGTTTAACTAGTATTATACCTCAAATGAAAGTGCAAGTTTTAGTTTTCTTATCTTCCAACTTTCGAGCTTCATATTGAGTAACAAAATCACCAACTTTCCCAAAATGTGAACTAATAAATGTTCCATATTTGAATCATAATAGATTAATTTCTTAGACACCGGTAACCATTTTGCATAATTTTACAGCACTAATGGCCTATATGCAAAGTTGCAAACTGTATAACCAGAAGTTTTAACTATTTACTTAAAAATTAACTACTCCCTCCTCCAATCTACAATATAGGGCATTTATAGAAAAAAGACATGTTCCATAATATAATTCACATTCAATTTAATTAATTCTCTTTTTCTTGTTTTGCCTCTGTGATTAATACTCATTTTCTAACTTTACCCATTATTATATCCCTCCCTCTAAATTCTAAAGTAACATTCCCAATGCAATTAAACATATTTCTCAAAAAGGGGTACAAGTGGAAAAAAATTTATATTTTAGGATATATTCACTCATTATCTCTCAATTATGTCCTATATTTAGGACCGAAGGGAGTATTCCTGAGATAATTAAACACATTGCTCAATAAGGGGTAAAAGAGGAAAATATTTACATTTAGGACATATTAAATTACTTAACTATTATTTTTTGTTTCCTATGATATAATTGAAGTGTCATATGTCGTATACCCAAGGGAGTGGGAGTATGTACATAAATCTCATTTTATCAGCTTGAAAGATGCTCCGTTTTGTTTTAGTTTGCTTCTAATAACAAAGGATCTGATAATATCATTGATTTCAAGTTCAAGGAAAATAATAAAATTGATTTACTTAATATTTATAAATTATAAAATTCGTTTAATAATTATTTATTAAAAATACAAAATAATTTCTAAACATAAGCGTCAGGACCAAGCGCTCTACCACTGAGCTAAAAGCTTAAGCTGGTAGCCAAGGCGAGAGCCCCGTAATACTCTCCCGCCCCTTTGTTTTTCACCCACCCTTGGGATCGAACACGGGACCTCTGGCTCTGATACCATAAGCGTCAGGACCAAGCGCTCTACCACTGAGCTAAAAGCTTAATCTGGTAGCTAAGGCGAGGAACTTAACCTTAGACCCATGCACACCAGAGTAGTTTAGTCCACATGTCCCCTAAGGCAGGGGTGGCAACTGGCACGTGCCCCCACGAGAGAGCCCCATAACACTCATTATTTATTAAAAGTACCAAATAATTTCTAATAATTATTAAAAATTTATGTTTTAATGTTTTGTATAAGATAAAAAGTTTTTTTTTTTTTTTTTTTTTTTTTGCCGGAGTATAAGATAAAAAGTTGTGCCCATGTAGCTACCAATTATTTAATTACTCTAAAATCATTAAATTAGAAATGAATACTCCTGATAGTTCAATAAGAAATCTAAGCTATTGGCAAAAAATAAAAGAAAAGAAATCTAACCTAAAAAATTTTGATTTTTCCTTAATACATTATTATAGTCCTGTAAATTGAATTTTCTCTCACGTTCAAAGAATTCAAGAAGTACTTACAGTCTTACACCAAAAAATGAAAAAGAATTCAAGAAGTGCTTTGAGCTGATTGGTTATTTAAAAATCTCTCATAAGTAAAAAAATAAATAAATAATAAAAGAACCTAGATTCTTTAAGCTGACTGGTTATTAGTGAACGAAACACTTATAAAATAGGACTTGGTTTCAGTGTTAAGCACTGTGCTTAGCTCTCTCAACTCATCAGATCTGGACTGTCAGATCTAAGTTGGACGATCCATATCTAAGTTTTTAAGAGTCAATATTTTTTAATAAAAATTACTTTAATGAGTATAGAGTTTAAAATAAGATAATTTCTTAATTGTTATTCTTTCAAAACATGATTTTTTATTTAAAAAATCATCAATTTAAAAAAACTTAAATTTAGACTGTTTATAATCAGGCCTCGACAACCTAGATATGATAAATTAGAAGAGCTAATCACAGATTAAACCAAAGTTCTTCTAAAACATTACGGTAAGCTAGCTGAATGATTATTTCTTACATTCAATAACTGCTCTGTTCAATTGAATCTTTTGGCGCTCTCAGCTAAGTACGCTTCTTGGCCGTCCTTCTCTCCGCCGTCTGGCTCTCCTTTGCTGATTCTTCCATGGCGGATCCTATTCCCAATTCTGGAGAATGTTATTCTAAATAAGTGTGTTAGGACAATCTTTTAATTTATCATCTTAGAAGATTTCTAATAAAAGGCTTTCTTCTAATTAAAGTTGTCAAACTCATAACTTTAAGCAAACTTCTTATAGTGATGTAAAATCGTATCATGACCTTAAATCGTAAATTTGTAAGAATTTACATTAATCAGTAAATAGGTATTAATAGTATATAATTAAATAATTAAAATATAAAAAATAATAACAACTTGATTTAAATATATTTTAAATACAAAATAATTGAAATTAAATCCATCAATAATAATAATAATTTATCATATTCAACAAAATTTTTTTATGAAATTCGTATATAAACTCATTGAGTATTGATTAAAACAAAAAAGTTAACATGGGCTTAAGGATAAGTCAACACGATTTTGTAAGCTAAAAATGTAAAAACGGTAAATTTGATGTGTGCACTCGTAAGTTTAACCGATTTTACAATTAACATGAGTTTAAGGGTGTAACTCGACACGATTTTATAAGATAAAAACATAAAAACCATAAATTTATAGATGCAACTCACGGGGTTGAGAACAATACTGCTAATGGTCCATTCTTAGCCGTTCAAGTTTTTATCCAAGTTCCACATTGAATAACAAAATCATCAATTCTGGTACCAAAAAAAATCACCAGCTCTCCCACAATATGAACTAAATGTTCCATATTTGAAGCATGTATAGTACAACAAGCAGTGTATCTACTTTTTTTTTAAAAAAAAACTACGTACATTAATCTCATTTTATCAGCTTGAAAGACAGTGCTGCGTTTTTTATCTAATAACCAATGACCTAATAATATCATTAATTTCATGTCCAAAAAAAATAATAAAATTGATTTACTTAATATTTATAATTTATAAAATTCGTTTAATAATTATTTATTAAAATTAAAAAATAACTTCTAATAATTCTTAAAAATTTATATGCTTATGTTTTGTATGAGATAAAAAGCTGTAACGATGTAGTTACCAATTATTTAATTACTCTAAAATTATTAAATTAGAAATGAATACTTCTAATAATTCAACAAGAAATCTAACTTTAAAAAAATTGTTGATTTTTCCTTAACATATTAGTACAACCCTGTAAATTCAGTTTTCTCTCAAGTTCAAAGAATTCAAGAAGTACTTACACTCAAAAAAAAAAAAAAAAAAATTCAAGAAGTACCTTAAGCTGGTAAAAAATCTCTCATAAGTAAAAAATAAATAAATAATAAATGAACCCATAATCTTTAAGCTGATTGGTTACTAGCCCCCGTTCCTCGTGAACGAAACGCTTCCAAATAAATAATAAGCTGACTGATTCTTTCTGACATTTAAATTCAATAACTGCTCTGTTCAATTCAATCGTTTGGCGCTCTAAGTTAGCCAAGCACGCTTCTCTTAACCGTCGTTCTCTCCGCCATCGGGCTCTCCCTCGCTGACTCTTCCATGGCGGATCCCGGTCCCGCTTCGAGTTCTAGGTCTTTCCTCCTCTCTATACTCTTGATTTTACTTCTTGATGTCTCCGCTTATATATGAATCTGAAATTATTCATTTCTTTGCTTTTCTTCCCCCTTCGATTCTCCCGAACATTTTCAATTGTATTTTTTTTGATATCTGCAAGTTTTCAATTGGCGGGTAAAGTTTGAAGTCATTAGGTTTAAACAGTGATCACATTTGAAACTCAGTTTCATAGCAATTGAATTGTAGGTTGAACTAATTTCTGCTATTACATTTGATGCATACCTGTAGCCTAACCAAAACGATATGCATATTTTTAATAATGGCTTTTCAAGTGAAAGTGGCACGAGCCATCCACTTTAGGCCTCTTTGTTTGGCCCTTGTGGCTACAAATATATTTTTCGAAAGATCTTCGTGCGGGAAGAGACTATATATTCTTATGTGTTTGCAAAAGCATGTGCATATATATATATATATAGCTACCTTATTATCACAATCACTTTGTCCTTTACTTCTTTCACTTTGCTTGCCCATTATTTCTTATATTGATAGTCCTTTATTGAGTTTCCTTATTTTAATTATGCGCAACTTTCACATAAGCTCATAACATGTGTGCTTGTGTGTTTTCAGGGACAGATTGATGTTGCGTTAAATCGAGTTGGAATAGCACAAGCAACTGAAGTAAGTTGCTTTTGTTTCTCGATTTCTTTCCTACATACAAACCATATATTTAGAATTGTTTCTTTCTAAGGTCTCGATTTATGCCTTAATGACTAATGATGATATTTTGGATGGAGGTGGCTGAAAGACTAACGAAAGGTCTCTGCCGTATATTCTTCTGACTTGATACGAGCTTATCAGACTGCGCAGATAATTGCAACCAAATGTGGATTGCCAAAGGTTGGAACCCAGATTAACCTTCATGTTTCATTTAATTAAATTTTGTATCCTATAATATTGGTTCGGTCTTGATTTCCCCTATATTTGTATTCTCACTGTCGTAACCATCTATTATGACCCGGACTGTGCTTGAAGAATCTTACTGTTTTGTGGTAATTATGACGTAGATACTGAAAAAAAAATATTTTAAATAGCAACTATATATAAGATGTCCTAATTTTAAATTCAATGGCGGATAGATGCCCCGTGTGTGGCTATATATGTATCTTAAGCTGATTGGTTGTTTCCAGATTGTTAAGGTCCCTGACCTAAGGGAAAGACACCTTGGGGTTCTTCTAGGCATGTTACCTCGTGATGCATCAAGGACAATCTTACTAGGTCACCTCGAAATCTTATCCAAATAAGGGTATTAGGACAATCTTTTCATTTATATGCCAATTTGATTGAGAAAGCTTTCATCTATCATTAGAAGATTTCAAATAAAGGATTTTCTCCTAATCATCCATTCTTTTCTTTTTTAATTTTTTGCCAAATAACTATCCATTCTTGACAGTTTAACTTATAGTATTATGGAGCACCTCCTACGAAAGTGCACGTTTTTAAGTTTTTTCATCTTCCAACTTCCAAATTCCATATTGAGAAACAAAATTATTGGACTAGTTTCCCTGTTAATTATTTTGTTTAGCAAGGAGAGTTAAGTATAAAGCATAGTCCGAATCTAATTTGAATGATATAGATTTGATTATTTCAAAAGTCTATATATATTTTTTAAAAAATTATTTTAACAGGTATCAAATCTAAAATAAAGATGATATCTTAACTATTATTTTTTTAAAAAAATTATTTTTTAAAATTTATTATTTTAAAAAATTAAATCCAAACTGTCTAAATTAAATTTGGACGATCTAGATGTTTAACTCTTCCCGCTAAACAAAATGCTTAGTAGGAAACTAGTTCCAAAATCACCAACTCTCCCAAAATATGAACTAAATGTTACATATTTAAAGCAGAGATTAATTTGTCATACACTAGCAACTATATTGAATAATTTTACAAGACCAATAATGTTTCATATGCAAGGTTGCAAATTAAACCACAACAAG
The DNA here is from genome assembly GCA_963855925.1 of Inga laurina. Taxonomy (NCBI): domain Eukaryota; kingdom Viridiplantae; phylum Streptophyta; class Magnoliopsida; order Fabales; family Fabaceae; genus Inga; species Inga laurina. The sequence continues at coordinate 2,061,390 of OY979710.1, forward strand.
CAGTTTTAACTATTTAATTTTTTTCTCACAAAAAAAAAGGAACTACGGAAATGAATCTCATTTTATGAGTTTGAAATATACTGCGTTTTGTTTTAGTTTGTGCCTAATAACGAATGATCTAATAATATCATTGATTTCAGGTCAAAAAGTAATAAAATTGATTAAATAGAAATTAATAAATTATAAAATTATTTATTAAAATTAAAAAATAACTTCTAATAATTCCTAAAAAAATTATATTTTTATGATTTGTATGTATAATATAAAAATTTGTACCTATATATGTAGTTACCAATTATTTAATTACTCTAAAATTATTAAATTAGAAATGCATACTTCTAATTAATTCAATAAGAAATCTAACTTAAAAAATGTTGATTTTTTCTCAATATATTATTTTACGAAATAGATCCATTAAATTTAATTTTCTCTCACGGTCAAAGAATTCAAGAAGTATTTATCCAAAAAAACAAGGAATTCAAGAAGTACCTTTCAGCAGATTGGTTACTTATTGCACCAGGAATGGGTTTTCACTTTTTCGCGGGGAAAAAAGGGAAAATTCCAGAAAAAGACGTTGGAAAATGGGAAAAGACAAATTAGTGCTACAAAATTTCAAAATCCCATGTTAGTGCTGTGTCAATACAGAGGAGGAATATATAATTTTAAAATCTCGGTGAAAAGAAAAAATTAGCCTTCAACTGTCCCTCTCTCTTAGCTCGAAATAACAACATTGGCTTCTTTATTAACAACATCGCATTTTACATCAATAATTTTGTTTTCCTCTTTCACAATAACAATATTGATCTCTTTATTAACAACAACACATTCTACATTAACAATTCCGCTTTATTCTTTCACATATTCGTATCTCAAATATGGTGTTGTTAATGTAAAATATGAAGTGTTGTTATTGACCTTGAAACTTAAATTATGAAGTTGTGGAATAAGAAAATGAAGTTGTTAAAATAAAGACCGGTATTGTTATTGTGAAACAAAAAAGTGGAGTTGTTAATGTCAAATACAGTGTTGTTAATTAAGAGAGAGGTGTTGTTATTGACCCTAAAACTTAAATTACGAAGTTATGAAGCAAGAAAGTGAAGTTGTTAATGTAGAATACGATATTGTTAATGTAGAGACCGGTCTTGTTATTGTGAAACAAGAAGGTCAAGTTGTTAATGTAGAATCCGGTGTTGTTAATAAAGAGACCGGTGCTGTTATTGTAAAAGAGGAAAACGAAATTGTTAATATAGAATGCGGTATTGTTAATAAAAAAGCCGATGTTGTTATTCCAAGCTGAGAAAGAGGGACAACTGAAGGATAGTTTCGTCTTTTCGCCGAGATTTTAAAATATTATATTCCCCCTCCTCCGTACTGACACAAAATTAAATTGGGATTTCAGAATTTCAGAGCACTGATTTGTCCTTTCCTATTTTCCAAAGTCCTTTTCTGAAATTTACCGGGAAAAAATCTCTCATAAGGAATAAATAAATAAATAATAAAAGAATCCAGATTCGTTACAAGCCCCCCGACCTCTTGAACGAAACACTTGAAAATAAATAATAAGCTGATTGATTCTTTATTACATTCAAATTCAATAACTGCTCTGTTCAATTGAATCTTTTGGCGCTCTCAGTAAGCTAAGCACGCTTATTCAATAGCTGTTCTCTCCGCCGTCGCGCTCTCCGTTGCTGATTCTTCCATGGCGGATTCCGGTCCCACTTCGAGTTCTAGGTCTTTCCTCTTCTCTATCCTCTAGATTTTACTTCTTGATGTCTCCGCTTATATATGAATCTGAAATTATTCATTTCTTTGCTTTTCTTCCGCCTTCGATTCTCCCGAACATTTTCAATTGTTTCTTTTCGGGTATCTGCAAGTTTTCTTCATTCTTGTCTGCTGCAAATCATAATTTAACATCTTTTAATAGAATTTTTAGGTGAAATTTTTCTTCCCTTTCATATTTCTTTATTCTGTCTACTAATCTCAGTCATAATATAACAATGCTTTTTATAGCGATCCCCATCCGGATTATGCTGAGATCGTACTGATACGTCATGGTAAAACAGTGTCGGACCCTGATATCATGCAGGTACTTTTTCTTGGCGCGTTGACTTTCAAGTGATTGAGTATAAACATAAGCTCATAATATATGTGTTTGTGTGTGTTTTCAGGGACAGCTAAATGTTGAGTTAAATCAAGATGGAATAGATCAAGCAACTGCAGTAAGTTGCTTTTGTTTCTCAATTTCTTTCCAAAATACAAACCATATATTTTTTTTTTTTTTTTTTTTTTTTTGGACAAAATACAAACCATATATTTAGAATTATTTCTTTCTTTCTTTTTTGGGGCCGACTTATGCCTTAATGACTAATGCCAGTATTTTGTATGGAGGTGGCTGAAAGCCTATCTAGGGAAAGAAAGGTCTCTGCCGTATATTCTTCTGACTTGAAACGAGCTTATGGGACTGCAGAGATAATTTCACTCAAATGTGGATTGGAAGAGGTTCGAACCCAGATTAGCCTTCATGTTTCATTTCATTAAATTTTGTATCCTCGAATTTTAGTTCGGCCTTGATTTCCACTATATCTGTATTCTGACAGTCATAACCATTTATTATGACCCGGACTGTGTTCGAAGAATCTTACTGTTTTGTGGTAATTATGACGTTGATACTGAAAAGATACCTTACATAGCAACTATAAATGTTCTAATTTTAAATTCAATGGCGGATGCACATCATTCTCCCCCGTGTATGGTTATATTTTCTCTAACTCTCTCTGTTCTGCTTTTTTGGCCTCTCTATATCTCATACCTTAAACTCCAGATTTCCGTGGACCCTAACCTACGGGAAAGACACCTTGGGGTTCTTCAAGGCATGTCCCGTCGTGAAGCATCTAAGACTAATCCCTCAGCTTACGAAGCTATGGATCGAGGTCAAGAAATACCAGTAAGTGCCATAGAAGCCAAATTACCATACCCCTTGTTTAAAGTAAAAAGAGGAATTCATACAAGTCAATAGACATTTGCTTTGAGCTGATGGTGTTTGTTATTCAGTTGCTGCACTAGTCTTGATTGGTTAGCATTTTGCTTTGCCACTATATTATTTATGCTGTGATCGCCCTCTCTGCGCGCACCTGACATAATACCCCGTTATTACTATTATTATCAAAAACTAACTTGCTTGGTTAGTGTTTTGCTTTGCCACTGTATTATTAATATCATGAATGCCTTTAATATTGCATGTACCTGGCATTAATGCATATGTAAAAAATATGCAGGGTGGTGGAGAAAGTGTTGATCAACTTTCTGAACGCTGCACCTCTGCATTGCAGAAAATAGGCATGAAGCATTTAGGTAGGCACCTGAGAAAATTGCATTGCCAGGGCAAATTGGTTTAACAATGTGGACATAACAAGTAATTGGTGGTAATTGTTTTGTGTAATGTGCATTCAATTTCAGGGAAGCGGATAGCAGTTGTTACTCATGGAGGTGTCATCAGAGAACTTTGCAAGCGGATCAATACAGACAGTCCTTGTGGGAGCATACTCAACAAGCGGGTCATTGTCTTTCGCTTGTATGAAGACAAGTGGGTCATATAAATTTGGTGAGATGTTAGCCATCTGAACCAAACAACTTCTGGTTAGGCCGTATCGCTTGGCTCATTCATTGAACCAACTTTGATTCAATGTTTCCAAAATAATATCATTTTGGCTGTGACTTGTGAGGAAGGACAGGGAAAGGATATCATTTTCTTTTGGTTCAAGTTTTTCTTAATTTCTTCGGAAGCACAGTATTACAATCTATGATGAGTGTTTGTGTGTGTTTGAGTAGAAGATTTTCTGTCTGATTCTACTTACTACATGGATGGATACAATTAGCGAGTGATTCTTCTTAATGCCTTTTTGTTCCCAAAGCTATCGTTTGCCGTGTATGTTCCGGGCATTTGGATTCTCAAATTCAGAGAGAAATTTATAATGTGAAAATATTTTATCCATATTAAAAAATACTTAAAAATCTGTTACACATTCAAAAAAAAAAAAAAACAAAAAACAAAACAAAAATGTGTTACACACCCAAGTTCAAGTGGCTTCTAATTGAATGTTGTTAAACTCATAACGGAACAGCTAGGTCAAGTTGGAACTCGGCAGCCCGGCCATATAAATGATCTTGGCAAGTCCCCAACTCAGAAATCGGGTAACCCGAGGTAACCCATGCTCAACCCAGATAATTCGGTGAGTTGCTGAGTTGGTCCGGGTTGCCTTTAAACAAAAATTACAATGTTTTATAAGGGGCATAAATTATGTCCCGCAATATTGATTGAAGTTAATTATAATTTTAGTGTTGATGGCTATGAGTTTAGTTATTAAAGGCCTGTAGGTAGGATTATTTTGTTATCAATTATCTATTTTCATATTTTATTAGGAAGAATATTTAATGATTACTTATTCTGATGTCATTGGTTGATGAATTGCTAGTTTGATACTATACTGTCAATATGTCAAAGAAATTATAAATAATGTTGGATAAATATATAATTATTTTGTTAGTGATTCAATATATTGAATTGATATTTGATATTTAATATTTAGATGGTGTGATAAGAATTTAAACTATGTTTTCATTTTTTATCCTCTACCAGTATGATTCTGCCTCGATCAGTTCAAACACCAATCCTAGTTTAATAATCATGCTTCTAATATGCGCACATATATTCAAACTGACTATGTCCCTTTCTATCGTGTGTAGGTCACCTCCAAATCTTATTCTAAACACGTGTGTTAGGACAATCTTTTCATTTATATGCCAATTTGATCAAGAATGTTACTCCCTTCGGTCCTAATTATAGGACATATTTATCTAACTTTAGAGAAATTAAGGATAGTGGTTAAATTAGTTAATCATATTTATTTTCCTAAAATATACTTATTTAAAATTTAAAATGGCATCTAATTACGTTGATTCTTTGTTTTTTCTTGTACCTCTTTTGCCTCACATATGACTTCTTCAAGCTCTCACACAATCCAGCATTGTTAATCTCCCTCAACAACTTTGATCTACTCTTATTAAATTATTATTGAGAAAGTATCAATAGGGGTTATTTTGGGGAAAAATTGACAAAAATTAAAAATTTGTCCTATAATTAAGACCAAGATCAACTCTCAAATGTTGTTCTATAATTAGGACCAGAGGGAGTACCATTATTAGAAGATTTTTAATAAAGGGTTTTCTCCTAGCCATCCATTCTTGGCTGTGTAAGTTTTCTCATATTCCAACTTCCAAGTTTCACATTGAGGAACAAAATCACCAATTCTTGTACCAGAAAAAATCACCAGCTCTCCCAAAATATGAACTAAATGTTCCATATTTGAAGCATGCATAACAAGCAGTTTTAACCGTTTACTTCAAAAAAAAAACTATGTATATGAATCTCATTTTATCAGCTTGAAAGATAGTACTGCGTTTTGTTTTTATTTGTTTGTATTTTTTGTTTTTAGTGCGTTTTGTTTTTGTTTGTATCTAATAACGAATCATGTGATAATATCATTGATTTCAGGTCCCAAAAAAAAAAAAAACAAAATCGTTTTACTTAATATTTATAAATTATAAAATTCATTTAATAATTATTTATTAACATTACAAAATAAATTCTAATAATTCTTAAAAATTTAATTTATATGTTTATGTTTTGTATAAGATAAAGGGTAAATGTGTATTCAGTACCCTGAACTAATTTTGAAGGGGCAATCAACACCCTAAAGTATTTAAGGGTGCATTTTACCCCTAAGGTATTTAAAATGGATCAATTTTACCTAAACTAACACCCCCTCGCAAACGTCTGTTAATTTCAAGGTATTAAAACTCGGATCGGGCACTGAACCGGTCGAGACAGTGGGTCAAGGGTCAGTGGATTAGACCGGAGTTGACCCGGGGGTCAGACCGGAGTCAACCCGGGAGTCAAACAATTTGAGGATTAAAAAAAATTCCATAGTGGTTAATGAGCATCATAGTATCATATTGCAATCTAATAACATCAAAAGCAATAACCAAAACAAACTCACAGTAATAGAGGTTTTTTCCACCCATAATTCTTTAAATACTTAACTAATTATCAATTAACACCATAATCTTCATTAACAACATTCAAATCTGCAGGTATTGCAACATCAGGAGGTGTAGCTGAAGGAGAAAAACCAAAAGTACTAGGACCGACATCATCATCAGCATTCAAACATGGAAGTTCAGGAATAGCCACATATTCATCACCTACATATAAAATATTGAAATGAATTAAATTCTTCATATTCATAGTTTTGTGAAGAAGAAAACATAATTATGTACTATTATATAATAATATAATCTTAATAAACCATTAAAGCTTCATAATTCCTTGTAAGTTCTTCAAGTTCAAAATGTGCCACATCTGGATTATCAAACTCGGGAGTTGGATCATCTTCAACAACCCAAAAGTCCACTTTATCTATTGATTCAAAATCACTCGGATCGTAACTTTCCTTCTTCCTTGCTAATGTATCCCTTTAATGACGAAATGAAAGAAGTTCAACATTAGTAAAAGGCATATTAAATAAGTTCTATAAAAGCAAATTAAGTCATAAATTTTAAGGTTACCTATACTTTAACTTCATATTGTAATTTGTGAAAACCAAGTCATTGAGCCTTTGATGCTCCAAACGGTTTCTTCTTTTTGTGTGGATGCGCTCAAATAAACTCCAGTTTCTTTCACAACCAAAAGAAGAAGAAGTTTGGCTAAGTAGACGAATAGCAATCTGTTGCAACTCCGGAATTGAACCACCATAGTAGATCCACCACTCATCTACATTAAATAAAAGACATTCAGTTAAACATAGTATGAAATATCGAATATGTATTAATATGTCCATTAAAATTAAAAAATTAAATTTTCTTAGAAGGATTTAGTTTTTGGGTAGCTTTTTCACATGAAACTTTATTAAAGGATTCTTTACGATCACGGTAGACACTCATTTGTTGCATCAGTGTGACATAACGATCCATATCATCATGTGAATGGGCCTCCAACACATCGATCAAAGATTGCATTAATTTGTTCCTTGTAGCAAGTTCTGCATTGTAGAAGAAGGCAGGATTCAAAAGATAAGTTGCTGCATGAAGTTCACTCTTTAAATGTTTATCCCATCAAGCCTGAATAATGCTAGTGTATGGCTTGTATAGATCCTCTTTATTCTGAAACATCTCCTTGATTGTTGTTTTAGCCCTTTACATGCCTTCATAGACATAAGGCATCGAAGGCTTGCCATCAGAATCAACAATCCTCAATAGTTTAATAATCGGGGAAACAATCTTGACAATTTGAAAACATTCGTTCCAAAACCGATTATCAAGGATGATTGCACAAAATGTTTTCCCAGGCTCAGTGTTAGCCAATTTGTGTTGCACAAAATGCTGATCAACAACTAGAGCTTGTAAGTCATGTTTGTGCAAAAAAATGCTATGCAAGGTAATAAATGTGGTGGCAAACCTTGTAGCACTAGGACGTACAATTTCCTTTCAACCAGGTCTTTTCCGTAACCATGATAAGAAGACCATATGATTATAAGCAAAGATAGAGATTTTGGATGCCTTTTTTTGCAAGATCACACACATGAGGCATGGAAGCAATATCTTTCAAAACAAGATTCAAACAGTGAGCTGCACAGGGAGACCAATAAATGGTTTTATACTTTTCTTTAATCAGTCTGCCCATGCTACATAGCTAGCGGCATTGTCAGTCACCACATGGACTATATTCTCAGGGCCAATCCACTCAATAACTTCATTGAACAAAGAAAATAAAGTTTTTGCATCTTTAACTACATCTGAGGCATCAACTGATTTCACAAACACCATGCCTTGCACTGAATATATTAAGAAATTAATCAAAGTACGTTGTCGAACGTCAGTCTAGCCATAAGCCATTAGTGTACAACCATTTTCTTTCCACTTAGCTCGATAACTATCAATCAATAACTGACACTCTTTTTTACGGTCTTGCAACAAGGTAATTCTATACTCATAAGTACTAGGGGCCTTAAACCCAGGACCAATGGTAGCAATAACATCAACGGCTTTTTGAAACAAAGTGCAATTCAATGCATTAAACGGAATGCAATTCACATAAGCCCATTCAACAATAACAACCTTAGCAGCATGTTGTGCTTCTTGACTTGCCTAAGCACTTTTGATGCTTGGTTGAGCACCCGAGGTTGTTCTAGATGCAAAATACTTGTCAAGCTTCCCAACCCCAGTTGCTTTCCTCTTTGTGCCACTACTCTCATTGGATGTTCTAAGTGGATGTGAAGCTATTGGCTCTTCAATTTCCATATCATCAATCTCTTCTACATTGTCACTAGCAATAGGTTTTTTCTTTGCACCCTCTATCAACGATTCTTTCATTCTAGCTCGTATATCATGAGATACTTTCTTACAAGAAGACACCTGACCACTTACACCAGCTAGATATTGCTTTAACCTATTAATTCCACCTCCCCTGTAACTTGATGCACACAAGAGGTAAGTAAAAACATTAACTCTCCCCTCTTTTTTGACAGACACATTTTGCTAAGCAGGATCAGTTTTTTTGACACTTCTTGTTGACTCTGTAGGATTAGAGACATTCGGGTTAAGGGGGTTACTAGACTCTTCTATAGGGGTAGTGGTGGTGGGGGGGATTATCACTTCCTTCACCACTTTTGACCTCCATTAGCAAATAAGGAAGCAAATCCAAAAACAGGGCCTTTTCAATCAACAAAGGAAAGTAAACAAGAAACACCTAGTTCGATCACAAGCAAGCTACAAATCAACATAAAAACAGTCTCAGCCACCACAAGCAAGAAAACAATCAAACTAATGACCAAGAAAACAATCAATCCTTATGTGCATACAGTATAAAAATCCAATAGAGGTGAAGGAAATAAAGAAAGCAAACTGAAATCAATCTCCACTACTCAAATCAGTAACACCGTCAGCTATGTCTCTCCCTGTCTACCACCAGCAAAACCAACACAATCTGAATGTCACTAGGCGTAGATGCAAGGCTGCAAGGAACATACAATACAATCTAATCACTAATCGAAAGAATGTAAACCAAACCAAACCAAACCAACACAATCTAATCCAACAAACACAACACCAACAAAATCTAATCACTAATAAAAACTAAACCAACACAATCTAATCACTAATCAAAAGAATGCAAAATACAAAGAGCTGAAAGGAAAAAATGATAACTTAATCGAAAAAGTGAAGCAAACTAACCCAACCTCCACCACCTAAATCGCCGACGGCGACCATTATAGGTGACCAGAACACACACACGCAACGAATTTGGGGACTGATTCGAGACTCCAACGGAGCGAAGGTCACGCCACCAGAACACACACACGCGAAGGATTTGGGGACGGAATATGACAGAAACTTAATCGGAGTATTTGGGGACTGAATCTGACAGAGCGAAGGATTTGGCGCCGGATTTGAGACTCTGCCAACGGCAGAGCGTCGACTAGGGCAGAGGTGTTCGAAACTTAGAAGGAATGATCGAATCAGTTGGGGAGTCAAGCATCTGGTCCATTTTCGGTTTTCCATTTTAAGTTTAAAAAAAAAAAATTAAAACGGCGTCGTTTTAGACGCTGGGAGGGGAAAAAAATTAACTCGGCCGACCCGCACAGCCTGACGGGTCAGCCGAGTAGTGATCGGTTCTCTCCGGGTCGCACCGGTTCGGAACAGTAGCGACCCAATGACTGAACCGGACCGGCCAACCGGCCGGTTTGCCGGGTTCCGGTCCGAACTGGCTGGTCCGGTCCAGGTTCCTTAACCATGGTTAATTTGGGAAAAAAAGAGCCCCCGTGTCTCCAAAAAAAATTCTGTTCGAGTAACCAGGTCCTCCCTTTTAGTATTCCTTGGTCATTGCATCCCTCACTTCAAACCCCGATAAAATCCCTGGGGCTCGTCAATAAGGGGCATGTTTGTTTTAGCGTTAAGATTGCTTATAAGCTACTTTCCATATAAATTGAGTAGAGCTAGGAAAACGGGCCGAGCCCGTCGGGCCGGCCTTTTTAGACCCTGAATTTATAAAGATCAGGCCTCATATTTTTGTCTCAAAAATAAAAGCGGCTCTAAAAGGGCTAGCCTTGTAGGCCCGAGGGCCCAGGCCACGGGCTGGCCCTTTAAGCCCTGTATATATTTTTTTAAAATTATTTATATGATAATATTATTATTGATTTTTTATATTTTTTAATGATATTGTAAATATTTAGTTGATATTAACTTTTTTAGAATTAAGTTTCATAAGAATATCTTGTATTAATAATCCTAAAAATTAAAAAATTATAAAAAATATTTCTTATTTCATAAGTATTCTTACCAATTTTGTATTTTTTTGACTTATTTTCTTGTGATTGTTTTATTTATATCTTGTGTTGTTTATTTTATTGACTACTTACATTTTTCAAGACATATTTAGAAGAAGTATTTTTAAGTTTTTTAAGTCTTTTCATTAATTATTTGTAATTGTGGTGTATAGAAAATAGTTTACTTTTAATTATGATTTAAGGACTGTGTTTGTTTGTTGCATGATACATACCGTTTACACTCTAATTTTGACATTATTTTTGTGTTAAATTAGGAATTTCATTGTTGTAATTTTTTAAAAAAAACTGAAAAAAAATAAAATTTGTTCAATCTTGTGAAAATATCTTCAAGCCTTGCGACCGGCCTTGGCCCTATGCTTTCGTGCCGGGTTTTAAAAAATAGCAATTTTTCTTACCCCGGGGTTAAAAGGGTCAGCCCTGTAGGGCCGGCCCGGCCCTAATTCCTAACTCTAAAATTGAGACAAAACTTCTCTTATATGCTTATCTTGTATACAGTAAATCACGATTGAAAAACTGTTTTTAAGCATTCCAATCGCTGTTCCAAATAAACTTGTTGTTTTAGCGAATAAAGCCGTAGTACTCACGTTTGTACGGATACGTCCACAACTCTACCCTTTAATTTTACCCATCTTCCTCCCTGCCGTCAAAACCTTGTTTTTGTCTGCCCAATCCATCACTATTACCTTCTGCATGCCCATGTCTATATCAACATCGCCCACTCCTAATATTACAAGGAATTGTGATGCTAATTATATATATTTTAATGTGGTTGAAAAGGTTATGTGTATGTTTATTACTAGGTAACCTTTGAAGAGTTTTCTTAATATTGGTCTCACAACTTGCACAGTCCTTGCGCACGCATATCTCCACTATCTGGAAATCAAGACGAGACAAAAGTTGAAGCCTTTGTGAAACTGAACACTAACAAGATATATACACATCAAGTTACCTTGATAAAGTCGATTCATGTACTGCAAATAGATATATGTTTTTCATCAAGCTACCCTGAGGAGTGAGAGGAGAAGTGGCCCAGGGAATATGCTGAGGGAGGACCTTGTTGCTCGAAGGAAGTTTTATTTGGAGACTCGGGCCTTTTTTTCCAAATTACTGTCAGGGGTGTTACTTGGGGGTGAAATTGATTCATTTTAAATTAGGGGTAAAATTGGACCCTTAAATATTTTAGGGTGATTATCTTTTCAAAATTAGTTTAGGGAGCTAATGTATCTTTACCTTAAGATAAATTAGAAATGAATAATTCTAATAGTTCAATAAGAAACCTAACGTAAAAGTTGAGGAAAATAATAGAAAAAGAATTTTAAAATTGTAAAATCTTAAATTAACTATTCCTTATAAAATGAGTTATGAATTAGTACTTATTACGTTTCATAATTATCTTATCAATTTTTTGCAACAAACTTAATTTGGGATTTTATAATTTTAAAGTCATTTTTCTGTCAATTTTCCCTAAAAATTGTTGATTGTTCCTTAACATTTTATTATAATCCTGTAAATTTAGTTTTCTCTCGCGTTCAAAGAATTCAAGAAGGACCTTAAGCTGATTGGTAATTTCTTCAGTTCTTGCACCAAGAATGGGTTTCTTGCCGGAGGAAAAAATCTCTCACAAGTAAAAAAATAAATAAATAAACCCATATTCTTTAAGCTGATTGGTCCCTAACCCCGGTCCTCGTGAACGAAACGCTTATAAATAATAAGCTGATTGATTCTTTCTTACATTCAAATTCAATTACTGCTCTGTTCAATCCAATCTTTTGGCGCTCCAAGTTAGCTAAGTACGCTTATTGACCCTCCTTCCCTCCCACGTGGCGCTGCAAGCTAAAGAATCTTCCTCGCAGATTCTTCCATGGCGGATCCCTGTCCCGCTTCGAGTTCTAGGTCTTTCCTCTTCTCTATCCTCTTGATTTCACTTCTTGATATCTCCGCTTATCTATGAATCTGAAACTACTCATTTCTTCGCTTTTCTTGCTCCTTCGATTCTCCCAAACATTTTCAATTGTATCTTTTCTGGTATCTCCATGTTTTCTTCATTCTGGTCTGCTGCAAGTCATAATTTAACATTTTTTAAATATAATTTTTAGGTGAAATTTTTCGTCCCTTCCATATTTCTTTCTTCTTTCTACTAATCTCAGTCTTAATATAACAATGCCGGTTATAGCGATCCCCGTCCGGATTATGCTGAGGTCATTGTGATATCTCATGGTGAAACAGAGTTGCACCCAGCTTATATCATACAGGTACTCTTCTTGGCGGGTAAAGTTTCAAGTGACGACAATTGAAATTCAGTTTCTCAGCAATCACTTTGCATCTGTTTATACCTTTCTTATATCGATAGTCCTTTTTTGAGTTTCCTTACTTTAATTATGCACAACTTTCACATAAGCTCATAATATGTGTGCTTCTGTGTTTTCAGGGACAGCTGGATGTTGAGTTAAGTCAAATTGGAATAGCACGAGCAACTAGAGTAAGTTGATTTTGTTTCTCGATTTCTTTCCTAAATACAAACCATACATTTAGAATTCTTTCTTTTCTTTCATTCTTTTTTGGGGTCGATTTATGCCTTAATGACAAGTGCAAATATTTTGGATGGAGGTGGCTAAAACGCTATCTAAGGAACGAAAGGTCTCTGCCGTTTATTGTTCTGACCTGCGACGAGCTTATGACACCGCACAGATAATTGCAATTAAATGTGGAGTGCCAAAGGTTGGAACCCAGATTAATTAAATTTTGTATGTTAGCTCGGTCTTGATCTCTAATCGTCTTTGTTCTGCTTTTTTGGCCCTTTCTATATCTTAAACTCCAGATTTTCATAGACCATGACCTAACTGAAAGACACCATGGGATTCTTCAAGGCCTTACCCCTTATGATGCATTACATATTTATCCCAATGCTTACGGAGCTATGGTTAGTGGTGAAAGAATACCAGTAAGTGCTATAGAACCCAAATCATTATACCCCTTTATTAATATCATCATCCAAGACTAACTTGCTTGGTTAGTGCATGTTTTGCTTTGCCACTACATTATTAATATTATGAATGCCTTTAATATTTGCATATGTCACAAATATTCAGGAAGGTGGAGAAAGTGTTGCTCAAGTTTCTGAACGCTTCACAGCAGCATTGAAGAGAATACGCATGAACCATTTAGGTAGGCAACTCAAATTAAATTGCATACATAACAAGTAATTGGTGATATATAATAACTGTTTTGTGTACTCTATGTTCGTTTGCAGGCAAGCGGGTAGCGGTTGTCACTCATGGAGATGTCATCAGATTAGTTTTCAATGGAGTCGATAAGGACAGGCTTTCTGGGTGCATACTCAACAAGCGATTCATTGTCTTTCACTTGTATGAACACAAGTGGGTCATACTAAAAAATAAACACCCAAACAGGACTTCTGGTTCACTCATTCGTTGAACCAATTTTGATATCACGGTTCCAAAATAATAGTGGCCGTGACTTGTGAGGAAGGAGAGGAAAATTAAGGATATCATTTTCCTCTGCTTCAAGTTTTTTTTATTTCTTTGGATGTACAGTGTTGGAAAAAAAATTTTGGATGTACAGTATTACAATCTATGATGAGTATGGGGTGGAAGATTTCCTTTTTGATTCTACTTAGCTATGTTGATGGATACCATTAGCAAGTGATTCTTCTTGATACTTTTTTTTACCATCAAAGCTCATTTTCCATATGTGTACCAGGCATTTGGATTCTCAAGTTCAGAGAGAAATTTATTCTGTTAAAATAATTTTCTTGCTTGCAGGTCACCTCTAAATCTTATTCTAACTGTGTTAGGACAATCTTTTCATTTATATGCCAATTTGACCGAAAAGGTTTTCGTTATTAGAAGATTTCAAATAAAGGGCTTTCTCCTAACTATCCATTCTTGGTGGTTTAACTTGTATATGAATGTGCATGTTTAAGTTTTCTCATCTTTCAACTTCAAAGTCCAAAGTTCCATATTGAGGAACAATATCACTGGACTAGTTTTTTGCCAAGTGTTTTGCTTGGAAGAGAGATAGAATCATATGTGAACTGTCTATTTTTTTTAAAAAAAATATTTTATTGGATATAAAATCTAAAATAAAGATAATCTTTTAACTATTATCTTTCTATAAAAATGATTTTTTATTTAAAAAATTATTTTTTTTAAAAAAAATTAAATCTGAAGCATTCAAATTAAATCTGAATCATTCAAATTAAATCTAGATGTTCTAGATATGTTTAACTCTCTGGACTAAGTAAAGGGCTCCAAAATCACCAAGTCTCTAAAAATGTGAACTAAATGTTCCATACTTGACGCATAGATTAATTTCTGATACCCTAACAACTATTTTGAATAATTTTACAACACTAATAATGTTCCATATGCAAAGGTGCAAACTATAACCAGCAGTTTTAATTATTTGCTTGAAAAAAAAAAAAACTACGCACATGAATCTCATTTTATCAGCTTGAAAGATGTTGCGTCTTGTTTTTGTTTGTATCTAATAACGAATAACCAAGGATCTAGTAATATCATTGATTTCAAGGCCAAAAAAATAAGGAAAAAAGATTTAAAAAAATACCACTTGAACTTCAAAATATTAAATTGATTTTATTAACAATAAGAGTAATGAGTTTGACAAAAAGAGTATAGCAATTGACAACTCACGTTTTTGGAAAATCACTAATTTAAAATTTTGAAGATCAAATAGTATTTATTTATCTTTTTTCCAAAAAATAATAAAATTGATTTACTTAATACTTATATATTATAATTTTTTTAAAATAATTATTTATTAAAATTTAAAATAATTTCTAATAATTCTTAAAAATTAATATTTTTATGTTTTGTATAAGATAAAAAGTTGTAACCATGTGGTTACCAATTATTTAATTACTCTAAAATTATTAAATTAGAAACAAATACTTCTAATAGTTCAAGAAGAAATCTAACTATTCAGTTCAAAAAATAAGAGATCTAACTCGAAAATTGTTTATATTTTTCCTTAATATATTATTATATGAAATACTGTATATCCTGTAAATTTAATTTTCTCTCACGTTAAAAGAATTCCGGAGGTACTTACACCAAAAAAAAAAGAAGAAGAAGAATTCAAGAAGTACTAACTAATCAGTTATTTCACCGAGAATGGGTTTCTTGCCGGGAAAGGAAAAAATCTCGCATAAGTGAAAAATAAAAGAAGCCAGATTCTTCAAGCGGTTGGTTATTGGCCCCCCGGACCTCGTGAACGAAGGAAACGCTTATAAATAATAAGCTGATTGATTTAAAAAACTGAAAACCCAACTGCCTAGAGAGAGAAAGCTAGAGAGAGAAGCTCTCTCTTGGATTTGGTGCTTGAGTCGTGACCGTTGCCCACTGCAGCGGTCACCGGCGTCGAGAGTGAAGCCTCCGTTGCCCACTGCAACGGACGGAGGAAGCCTCCAGAAGAGCGATGGGGGAGAGAGAGGTAGAGCGAGAGCGGGACAGATCTCCGAGCGTGGAGAACGGCCGGTGGAGAGAAAAGGAACGCGAAAGCGAGGAGGCAAGGGAGCTGCAAATGAGGGAGCGAGAGAGATCGCCGAGTGCTGAGGAAGGTCGGCGGAGAGAGAAGGAACGGGAAAGAGAGACTGGGAGCGAGCAAAAGCCACGAGTGCTTGACGTGAACCTTGTAGGAAAGGGGAAAAGATCGCCTACTGTTGAAGATGATCGGACTACGCAAAAATTCATGATCCTGGACAGTGAAGGTGCTAAGGAAGACATGGAAACTGAAGGTAACAAAGGGGAAAATGCTGCTGCTGCTGCTTCTTGTGACTCCCAGGACCAAATGCTCGTGGAAATTGACTCGGCAGCGCCGGCCATTAGCGTGGAAAAACAGAGTACATCTCTGAATTATAGGGATCCCCATCCGAATTATGCTGAACTCGTACTGATCCGTCATGGTGAAACAGTGTGGAACCCTGATAGACTGCAGGTAATTTTTCTTGGCGTGATTGAGTATGAACAGTGATGACATTTGATGTTCAGTTTCACAACAATCAAATTGTAGGTTGAACTTATTTCTGCTATTATATTTGATGCATATCTGCAGCATAACCAATACGATATTTATATCAATGAATTATCAATGTTATTTACATCAATGAATTATCCTAAAAAAAAAAAAAGCATAACCAATACGATATGCTTATTTTTAATTAAGGCTTTACAATTGAAAGTGGCGCCACCCTTCCACTTTAGGCCTCTTTGTTTGGCCCTTTTGCTGTATGGGAAAAAAGGCACGGAAAGAATTTTAAAATTGTAAGATTTTAAATCAGGTTTATTATCTAGAGTTAATAAATGAGTGACAAAACTTAATAAGAAATTTACAGTTAATTTTTTTTTCTTTTAAAAAATGTCTGATTTAAAATTTTATGGTTTCAAAATTCTTTTTCTATCTTTCTTTTAATAAATTATTCAAAGGATTTCGTGCTGAACAGACTCTTCTTATCTGTTTGCAAAAGCATGTGCAAATAATAATATGACTACCCTATTCTCACAATCACTTTGTCCTTTACTTCTTTCCACTTTAGGTAATTATTACTCGCTCGGTTTTTGTAATAGGAGTGGAAAATTTGAATTGTATAGATCATTTTTTTTATAAGAGTATGATAAGAGTTATCTAAATATGTAATGAGTTTTTTTTCATGTTTATCATTAATTATATATATTACATTAATTAAAAAGTTAATGATACCTATATTTATTCTATTTCTCTATCACTTGTCTCTTTATAAATAATAGTATACTTGAAAAAAAATGTTTATTAAATAATTTTAACCACTTTCTTAAATTACGTAATTCTTATCGGACTCTTATAAATATGATTGGGAATAATTTTCTGCCACATGTGTAATTGCATCTGTTTATACCTTTCTTGCCCATGATTTCTTATATTGATAGTCCTTTTTGAGTTTCCTTACTTCACATCAGCTCATAATATCGTGTGTTTTCAGGGACAGCTGGATGTTTTGTTAAATCGAGTCGGAATAGCACAAGCGACTAGAGTAAGTTGCTTTTGTTTCTCGATTTCTTTACTACATACAAACCATATATTTAGAATTCTTTCTTTCTTTTTAAGGTCTCGATTTATGCCTTAATGACTGATGCTAATATTTTGGATGGAGGTGGCTGAAAGCCTATCTAGGGAAGGAAAGGTCTCTGCCGTATATTCTTCTGACTTGAAACGAGCTTATGAGACTGCACAGATAATTGCAACCAAATGTGGATTGCTAGAGGTTCGAACCCAGATTAACCTTCATGTTTCCTTTCATTAAATTTTGCATCCTAAAATATTAGTTCAGTCATGATTTCCCCTATATTTATATTCTCACAATCGTAACCATTTATTATGACCCGGACCATGCTTGAAGAATCTTACTGTTTTGTGGTAATTATGACGTAGATATTGAAAAAATACCTTAAATTGCGACTATATATAAGATGTCCTAATTTTAAATTCAATGGCGGGTGCACATCATTCCCCGCCGTGTATGGTTATATTTTCTCTTAACACTCTCTGTTCTGCTTTTTTGGCCTCTCTATATCTCGTACCTTAAACTCCAGGTTGTCATAGACCCAGACCTGAGGGAAAGACACCTTGGGGTTCTTCAAGGCATGTCCCGTCGTGAAGCATCAAAGATTAATCCCATAGCTCTCGAAGCTATGGATCGCGGTCAAGAAATACCGGTAAGTGTAATGGAAGCCAAATTATTATACCCCTTGTTTAAAGTAAAAAGAGTAATTCATGCAGGTCAATAGACACTTGCTTTGAGCTGTTGCTGTTTGTTGTTCAGTTGTTGCTCTAATCTTGATTGGTTAGAATAACAACTGAATAATATTATTAATATTATGAATGCCTTTAATGTTGCATGTACCTTTCATTAATGCACATGTCAAAAATATTCAGGGTGGTGGAGAAAGTGTTGATCAACTTTCCGAACGCTGCATCTCTACATTGCAGAGAATAGGCATGAAGCACTTAGGTAGGTACCTCAAATTATCTGGCTCCCGAGAAAGTTGCATTGCCAGGGCAAATTGGTTTGACAATGTGGACATAACAATTAATTGGTGATAATTGTTTTGTATGTCTATTCATTTGCAGGGAAGCGGGTAGCAGTTGTTATTCATGGAGGTGTCATCAGAGCACTTTGCAAGCGAGTCAGTACAGGCGGTCTTTATCGGAGCATACTCAACAAGAGGGTCAATGTCTTTCATTTGTATGAAGACAAGTGGGTCATATGAACTTGGCGAGATGTTAGCCATCTGAACCAAACAGGATTTCTGCAGCCGGGTTTGGGGGTGATACAGCTTCTGGTTAGGACCAAAATACCATGTTTCCAAAGTAATACTGGTTGTGACTTGTGAGGAAGGAGAGGGAAAGGATATCATTTTCTTCTGGTTCAAGGATTTTTTTTTTTTTTTTAATTTCTTTGGATGTACAGTATTATGAACTTGAATGATGCTACAGATAATTTTGCCTCACTCTTGTGAAGTTTCTATACCAGT
This sequence comes from Inga laurina, assembly GCA_963855925.1. Lineage (NCBI taxonomy): Eukaryota > Viridiplantae > Streptophyta > Magnoliopsida > Fabales > Fabaceae > Inga > Inga laurina. The sequence continues at coordinate 2,080,339 of OY979710.1, forward strand.
TATCCTAGTATGCATAATGTGAGGGTGGAAGTATCTTCAGTTTCATTCTACTTAACTATGTTGATGAATGCCATTAGCGAGCAGTGATACTTGCTAATAGGTTTACATGCTAATAGGTTTTCTACCCCAAGCTCGCTTGTCATATGTATTGTGGGCATTTGGATCTCAAAGTTCAAAAAGAAATTTATCCTCAAACCAGTCCGAGTTCTTGAATCTGGATCGGACCGGACCGGAAATGGGTGAACCAGCCGGCAAACCGGTCCTGTTCGGTATTTAAAAAATAAAAATTTTTTTCTTTACAATTTCATATTAATAACCCTAAAATCTTTAATCTCTCACTGGTTTGGCCTCAGGTTAGCTCCAGTTTGACTATGGTCTAACCCACTGACCCTTGACTCAGTACCCCGACCAGTTCAATAGCCGGTTCGGGTTTCAGAACCTTGAAACCAATTTCCTCAAACTGATTGATGAACACTCCAAATCTTATTCTAATTAAGCGTGTTAGGACAATCTTTTCATTTATATGTCAATTTGATTGAGAAAGTTTACATCATTACAAGATTTTTAAAGAGGGCTTTCTCCTAATCATCCATTCTTGACGGCTTAACTAATATTATACCTCATGGAAGCGCATGTTTAAGTTTTCTCATATTCCAACTTCCAAGTTCCATATTCATCGTAGCAAAATCACCAACTCTCCCAAATGCGAACTAAATGTTCCATATTCAGAAGCATAATAGATTAATTTCTCATACACCGACAACTATTTTGAATAATTTTACAACACTATGTTCCATGTGCAAAGTTGAAAACTATAACTAGCAGAATTACATATGTAACGACCTCTCTTAATTACTATATAATTAATCTCCAAACCAAGTAAAGCATTAATACAACATATTATGGAGCTCCGCCCACACTACAAATCACAGTATGCAGCGAAATATTCAACATATGCAACGCAAACCAAAAATGTTCTTAAGTTTGGCAATATATATTATGATCATGTAACAAAGCAAAATATACAATTGGTATCAATCAAGTCTCGTTCGCCTTCCCCTTAGTGACATCACCTAAACTCTCACCTGAAAAATTATAAGTATCGACGGGGTGAGTCACATAGACTCAATAACCACAATTCCATTTTAACAAGTATGCAGGAAATGATTATAAGATAATTAAGCGGGCAAAATATATATTCATATAACATAAAGTTTAATCTTCCCAAAACATTATTAATTCAAGAAAATCATTCAATATGCATAAAACTCCCTCAACTATCTTTATAACCTCCTTAACCGCTTATAAAACCCATGAGCTACAATAAAATATGATTAGTCTCTTTAACAAGACTGCACCAAGCTCTCCAATAATGAGGTGTAACCCAGCCAAAGGTTATATAACTCACATCAGATCATGGATTCCCTTTCCATCGAAAATGGAAAGGTGTCACATGTCCCTTGAGCTGACTCTTAACCCGGCCAAAGGAAAAAGGGTGATACCAAGGGTCCTAAAATGCCAAAGCCATCCACTATGCACACGGTGGCGGCTATACCACGTGGTATAAAAGAATCAAACATCTCCTCAATCACAACTCAGCACATCCAACATCTCAACATCACAATCTTCAATATCAATAATTATTCATATATTTCATATTTAATGCTATGCATTATCAATCATTCAAATAAATCATTCACGTCCACTTAACTAAAAAGTTTACTAAAAACATAATTGATACTATCATTGTATATTTTTCATATATAAATTAATATAACATATTTATAACAATTAAAAATACCAACATACGCCTATAATTATTTCAACAAGCATACATTGATAAATTGGAAAGGGGTTATCTCAAGTTCTTGACACAACTAAATTTGAGAGAATTTAACTCTAATAAGCTAAATTCAAATTCACTCTACAATAAATATATATATTTACATGTTAATATAATTTATAATGATTGTTAACTAATACAAAATAGCAAATAATATATTTAATAACTATAATTCTCTAACTATAATATTAAATTATAATTTATAATTTCACATAACTCAAAATCTACAAAACTAAACCGATTAAAATTTTAATAATACTTCCAATAACAAAAATAAATTGTTTAATCCAAATTTAATTGGTAAAAAATGTTCCTAAAGCATAATTTATGATTTATTCAAGAAGAAATTAATTACAAAACCATAAAACAACCAAGTGGTAAATCTAAACCGATTAAATCAACTATTATTTATTCTCTACATATCTATAACCATCTTTTGTAAAAACTTAAAATTCTCCCAAAATCATAACTCCAAAATTCTCGCTAATTAGTATAATATTACCACCAATAGAAAGATAAAACTATGTAGAACAACTTTTATGAAGGAAGTTTGATGAAGTGATTTGAAGTACCAAAATTATCATAAATTTAGTATCTTACATTCTTACCTATTAAAACTGCGTTCACCCCGTTGGCTCGGCTGCTCGTAAAACCTGAATGAGAAAGTGGGGAAAGGGTATTAATAATACCCTCCCTACACTTTTTTCTTAAGCGGGCCCCACACATTTTTTAAAAAAAAAACAAGCTACCGACAGTTTTTTTTTAATATTACAACATACTTGAATCTCTTTTTTTTTTTTATAGTACATGAAAAACTACAAACACCTCAGAAGCTATTCTCCTGAGTCTACCTGCGATCTCGACCTATTTTGATCAGTAAGTAATAAGCTCGTAATAACTATAGGAGGTGATTCAGTGATATGGAGATCCAACGCCATCTTCCAAGCCTCCTTTGCCATGGCGTCTGCAACTGTGTTAACATCACGATTACAATGTAACAGTCTGACTTCCCAGTCACGATCCATTAACGTGCGAATCTCCATGATAAGTTGAAAATCTGGGTGTTCTTGAGACACCGTTTCCTGAATAAATTCTATGACTTCACAACAATCACTCTCAATCAGGATTTGTCTGTATCCTTTATCCCAGGCAATTTTAAGACCCCACAATATATCTCATGCTTCAGCAGAGACCATCGTCCCTTGGCCAATTCGATACATGAACCCCATCAAAAACTCACCATCGTGATCTCGCAGTATACCACCACAAGTGCACATCCCTAAGTTATCACTCCTGGATCCATCAGTATTAATCTTCACCCACCTAGGCGAAGGTGGTTTCCAATGTGTACAACTCTCTTTCTCATTATGATTTTTACACAGGCTTGTACTACCCCATGCTAAGCATGTACGAGCACAGGCTAAAATGACATTTGTACTCCAAGAATTGTTGTTAAAACATCGGTCATTACGAGCCAACCAGATATATGGGCATAAGACTGTAAACCAAAGACGAAACTCAAAACCCTGTACAACATCCTTTCTCTCCATACACCATGCAAGCCAGTCATTTCTATCCAATATGCCAAAAAATAGATCCCGCCAACTCGGCGATAAGAAACTATTCCAAAATTCAGAAATGGTCGGGCAATCCCATAGAATGTGGAGTATTGACTCACTTGTATTATGGCATACTTCACAAGTACCCGTAAGATGACAACCACGATGGAACCTTTCCATGTTCGTCATTAAACGACCATGAAAGCACAACCACAAGAAAGTACGGTACCTTTGAGGGACCTTCATTTTCCAAACACATTTCTATCGGTATTTAGTGTGAGCCCGTGGGGTATCCACCATGTATTTGTAAGCAGAGCTAAGGGAGAAATTGCCATTAGAAGACCATCTCCATGCTGGGAAATCCTCCCCATTTAGCTGACGTATATTAACCCGTCTGATAGCGGTACATACATGTCCTGGGAGTAGGTGATCAAACTTACTCATATCCCATTGTCCGGAAGGAGTTATACAGTCAGCTACTCTCCATTCAATAACATCTCTAGGCAATACTTGGGTTACTAAACTCTGAAGCTTATCCAAATGTGGCACCCACTTATCGTTCCAGAAAGAAATATTTTCTCCATTTGCTACTCTCCATGATATACTATCATTGACCTTCTCCCAATTGTTACGAATACCCCTCCATGTACTTGACTCTGACCGACGCTTTTCAATTTTAGGAATAATATCATTGCCGGCTTTATACTTTTCACCCAAAAACTTGACCCAGAGCGAGTCTTATCTATTAATTATATTCAATCCAAGCTTCATCATGAAAGCCTGGTTCTGGTAACGAGCCTTCCTGAGACCAAGGCCTCTATTTTCTTTACGTGCACATACCAAATCCCAGGAGACTAGATGCAGTTTTCTACTAACTGAGCTACTACCCCAGAGAAAATTACGACATCGTTTGTCAATTTCATCACAAGTTCCCAAAGGTAGAGGCACTGTTTGCATAGCATAAGAAGGCATAGCCGACATTACAGAGGACACTAGAGTATGCCTGCCCGCCATCGATAACATATTGGACTTCCAATTCGCCAGACGAGCATCCATCTTATTCAGGAGGAAATTATATGTTGCCTTTGAACTCCGTTCATGTAATATAGGCATTCTCAGGTATTTCCCCAAATTAGACGTTGGAGTAAAATTCAAAAACTCACTGATTTCTTTGCACTTGATGTGATTCACATTTCTAGAGAAGTAAACTCTTGACTTTCCAGCATTCACTTTTTGGCTCGAAATGTCACAGAAGTCATCCAGGATGGCCTTCACAACCCCTACTTGATCAAGATTTGCTTCTGCAAACAAAATGAGATCATCAGCAAAAAAAATATAAGAGACAGGAGTACCTCTTTTGGAGAGCCTAAAAGGTTTTCAGTCACCCTCATCTACTGCTATTTGGATGAGATGCCCCAACCTTTCCATCATGATAACAAAAAGATACGGCGATATTGGGTCACCTTGTCGAACTCCATGGGAAGGGCAAAACATATTAGTAGCTTTTCCGTTCCAAATCAGTTGCATTTGAGACGTTGATATACAAGCTTGAATAACTCTAAGAAGATATTCAGGGATCTTGAGCTCTCTTAAGCAATCAGAAATAAAACTCCATCTGACCCGGTCATAAGCTTTCTCCAAATCGATCTTAATGGCCATAAAACCCTTGTTCCTCTTTAAGGACTTCATAGAGTGAATGATCTCCTGAACTAGGATAATATTGTCCGAACTCTGGCGCCCTTTCACAAAACTGCACTGGTTCGGGGTTATCACTAAAGGCATGACTGCCTTGAGTCTATTTGATATAGCCTTCGTAACTATTTTATACACAACATTGCAAAGACTTATGGAACGAAAATCTTTAATCGTCTCAGGATGTTCCACCTTCGGTATGAGTACAATTTGAGTGGCATTAATTTGTCGTATCCACATTGGATCATTAAAGACTTTTTTAACTAAGTCAATGACTGACGGTCCCACCGTTTCCCATTGGCTCTTATAAAATAACGGGTTGTAACCGTCTGGTCCTGGTGCTTTCAGAGGCCCCATATCAAACAAAGCGCGTCTAATCTCATGATCTTCAATCGATCTCCCCAGAGTACGCAGATTTACGTCATCAATATCAGGATATGTGCATCCAAAAACCAAGGATCCACTATATATCTGGGTCTCCGAATATAAATTTTCAAAGAACTGACTTCCCATTTTCATAATTTCAACCGCATCATATGTCCACTCCCCAGTGTCAAGCTTTAAAGCCTCTATTTTATTCCTTCTTCGCCTGTTGTTAGCCACTGAATGGAAATATTTGGTATTACGATCCCCATCCACATACCAGTTAACTCGAGAGTATTGTAGCCATATGACTTCTTCCCGTGTCAAGAGTTTCTCCAGCTCGCCCCATAGCTCCCCTCGTAACTTTTCAAGAGACTCGGAGATACCAACTGAAGCAATCTTCGCATTAATCCCATCTAATCATCTATATAAACTTTCTTTCATATAGAAGATATTATCGAAAACCTCCTTATTCCATAACCTCAAATCCTTCGTGAACTGATCTATGGATCTGCACCAGTCGTCACCCAACCCCCAGTGACGCTGCACAAAATTCTTGAAATCTTCGTGCATAACCCAGGGGGCAAAGAATCTAAAAGGCCTTCGATTCTTTACAGTAAGAACATGAGATTCAGTATCCAAAAGCACCAGACAATGATCGGACTTATATTTTGGCAAGTGTGTCACAGTTGCATTAGGATTCTCTGTAAACCAACAATTATTCACCAAGGCCCTATCAATTCTGCTTTGTGTAATCAAATTGCCCCATGTAAATCGAGGTCCACTAAAACCAATATCAAGTAATTCGGTGCCCAATAACCAATTTCGGAAGGACCTATTGATACCTTTATTCTCCCTATGTTTCTTACTCCAGCGATCTTCAGGACATGAAACAGCATTAAAATCTCCAATCACTACCCAGCCTCCAACAATTGAATGTTGAATACCCTCAAGAGTGGGCCAAAGTTGTCGTCTAATAACCATATTTGGATTCCCATAGACCACAGTAAGAGACCACTCTACACTTGTGCCTTTGTTAACCATTCTATGAACAAATTGATCACCACAACAAGTCACAGAAAAATGAACTGTAGAATCCCAGAATAACCATATACCTCCACTAAATCCCCGAGCTTCTACAATGTGCATATTCGTCTATCCCAATTTCCTTGCAATGAGCTTGGCTTTCATACCTTGCTGTCTGGGTTCTAACAAAGCAAAGAAATTAACACCATGTCTGACAACAACATCACTAAGTAATCTGTTAAAAGAGGCACCAACGGCACCCCGGGTATTCCAAGTCATAATAATCATAAAAAATTGATAAATATAAAGAAGAGCACAACCAAACCAGTCATTATTGAGACATATGTCCCTCCTTCACCTCGTTAACACCATTCATCACCACATCCTCAACAGTCCCAAGAGGATTAGTTGGACTTGCAAAATTCTCCCCTCGTTTTGCACCTGTGTCAAGAGGATCAATGTCTTTTAGGCGGATAGTAGTGGATTTAGGGTCTACTTGAATAATATTTTTTTAATTCGTAACCCAGCCTCCCCACTTGAATTATACGACGTTTCGGCTTTGTGAGTTAACATGTGAGAGTTCAACAACTGAGAATCAACTTGAGTTCTTGTTTGCTGCATTTTCAAGCCTATACTCAAGGTTCCGTGGGAAACTCCCTCCTCAATCCCTTTCTTCTTAGCTATCTGCGTCGCACGTGTTTTATTCAACGTCTTCAATTGGCCAACACTATTCAGATTCTCACAAATTTTCTCCTTTTTTCCTACATTCAGATTATCCGATCCCTTATTCCCCTTACTCCCTTTACTTATTTCAATTAGATGACTAGAGTTCCCTTTTGATTCACGCGATCTTTCTCCTGGCTTTGAACTGACACGAATCTTGCCTTGATTTCCACTATCATTATAACCTCCATCATTAATTCTCATATCTTCAACATTAAGAGCCTCAAAACGTGATCCTCCTCCCGTATTTCGAGAACATAAATCACTCCTAGACTCACACCCATGATTACTATTCCCTGTGTTCGAGGTCCATTGTCCCCTTCTACGACTCGGTGCGACCATCCACTCCCCATACACCTTGGCTGCGGTTTCACAGCATGTAGGCTCTTGTGTTGAATCTGTGGAAGCTAACGGGTTCGACACGCATGGCGACTTTAACATGCTTATAGCTTGATTATTAGGGCAATGCGCCGTGTCGTGGCCATACCGTCCATATGAGAAGCAAATCAAGTACAAACCCTCATAAACAATTTCCTTCTCTTTCCCATTAATCATCAATGACGGAAGTAAAGGCGCACTCGGATCGACTTCAACACATATACGGGCAAAACGACCTTTGGTTCTCTGAAGGGTGTTTGTATCCACTTTTAGAACCCTTCCAATTTGGTTACCCACAACATGTAAAATACCCTTATCATAGAAATCAACTGGGAATTTAGGAATTCTCACCCACCCTGCGATTTTGGAAACCTCACCAGAGTCAGGATCAAACTTTGACTTCTATGGTTGCACTGCTAGGTAATGATCCATATATAACCAAGGGCCTCCTGTTAATGCAAAATCATAGTCCTCCTTATTGCTCATACGAACCAGAAAATACCCGAATCCTATCTCAATAGTTTCAACCTGGCCTCTACGTCCCCATAACTGTTGCAGTTTTCGACCCAATTGATCCTCACGCACCATCCTGCCAAGGAGTCTAACGAACAACAATGTCAACCATTTCCTTGCTAGCTTCTTTTTAAACTCCGGAGATACAATTATGTTTGGTCTGTTCTTCGTCATCTCCACCTCAATCCTAGACTTCCATCTGTCCCCTCTCCACCATTCTTCTTCATCATCTGAACAATCATTTTGCGTCTGATCATCCACGCATGCATCCTTGTATGACCGTTTAGGTGCTTCAGGTATGGTGGTTTCTTGTACAATATTATCGTCTCTCATTCAATCCTCAACCCGTGGGGCTAAAGATTACTTATTTGTGAATTCTTCATCATCATCACGAATTTTCTTCTTGCTATGCTCCAAGGCCTCCCTCTCCTCCAGCATTGGCGCCAAAACCATTCTCACGGGACTACATTCTCTCTCCCGCTCGTTCATCTCTTAAGCATACAATAAAAAATTTCACTTTTCTTTACTTTTCTCTCCACACTCCACTCTCTTACTCTGATTCTTTTTTTTCCCCTCAGATCCCAAAAAAAAACTGCAGCAAAGCTAATTCGAACAGACAGAGTAATCAACACAATGCACCTATTAAGACAATTCGAACAGAGCAGCAGAGCACATCGATGAACAGATCAACGGAAAAACAATCTCAGATTGACGGATCTTAGGCCATGAAAGCTCAGCGATGTCACTGGCGGAACTCCAGTTCAAACACAGCACAGATCAGCACCAGAAAGTAAGAAGCAGGCTCAGATCGGCGACGGAAATAGGAGATCAGCTTCGGAATAGAAGATGTTGCAGCAGATTGACGTCGATCACAATGAACCAGCGTCAGAAACCGATGACCGTTGAGAAGTAACGGTCAGAAAAAACAGAGGAAAGTTTCAGACCGAGAGAACGACGTGCTTTTTTTGGTTTTTTTTTTAATCTCATTTTATCGGTTTAAAGATGCTGCGTTTTGTTTTTGTTTGTATTACTAAGGATCCAATAATATCATTGACTTCATGTCCAAAAAAATAATAAAATAGATTTACTTAATATTTATAAATTATAAAATTTGTTTAATAATGATTTATTAAAATTACTAAATAACTTTTAATAATTCTTAAAATTTTATATTTTATGTTTTGTATAAGATAAAAAGTTGTGCCTATGCAGTTAGTTACCAATTATTTAATTATTCAAAATTATTAAATTACAAATAAATGCTTTTAAAGAAAAGCTTGCGCTCTAAGCTTTGAAAGAGAAAACCCTTAACCAAATCTACAAAAAAAAAAAAAAAAAAAAAAACCTAAACATTGTTGATTTTTTCTTAAAATAACATTATAATCCTGTAAATTTAATTTTCTCTCTTATTCAAATAATTCAATCCCTGTTTGGTACGATGGAATTAGCCCCATAGAAATAAAATTGGATTTGAATTCCACGACTACACATTTGATCTGAAAACTCATAGAATTGCTTCCACGTGGAGGTGAATTCCATCAGAATTGATGGAATTGGCTTCCATCACATGATTTATGGAACTTTTAGGGCCTGTTTGGTTGGAGGGGATGGGATGGGAGGGGATGAAAAATGACCTTCTCATCTTATTTGGTATAAAGAGTAGGAGGGGAGGGGCCCAAAAAAGGGGCTCCAGATCCCTCCCACTCCCTCAAATTGATTCTCTTCAAATTGGTGGGTTTTGGAGAAAACCAAAAATTTGGAACTATTTTGCCTCCATGGTCTTTTTTTACTCTCAATTATACCCTGGTGAGTCCAAAATAAAAATATCACTTCGTTCTGTGATCTCCAGTGTTTCCCGTCTCACTTCTCAACTCAGCTCTCACGGTCTCTTTCCCCGTCTTCATCTTTCGTCTCGCTTAGCTGTGTGGCGTTGTCTTGCTCGGGTGGCGTCGTCTCCCTCCGTTGTCTCGCTCGGCTGTATGGCGTCGTCTTCCTCGGCTCTGTCAGGTTTTTTTTCTGATTTTGGCTGTCAGTTTCCTCAGTTGGGTGAGTGTTTTCTGAATCTGATTTGCTTATCAATTTCTTCATCAGTTTCTCCTTTATTTTCTCTGCACAATATATATGCCACTGTCAGTTTCCTCGGTTTCTCATTTATTTTCGACGGCTAGGTTTTTCCGGCGACAGATTGTTGCACGTTATTCAACCTATTTCAATACATTTGACTCGTTCTTATAATACATTTGCTTCATTCTTTATGATTCACCTCTCATTACTGTTATCCCCCAACATGTTGAGTTAAAATAAATGTAACAATCAAAATAAGCAGCGCGTTCCAGCAATGCCATCTAAATTAACTAAATCTCATAATAATTTATTGAACAATTATACCATTAGCTTTCTGCCCGTATAATTTGGTGTCAAAAGATGAGTTATAATAAAAAAAAAATAGAGTTAAATTAATTGGAGAAAGGAGCACTCTGAGATTTTTGAAGGTATTACTCGAGGGCATGATCTTGCATTATTCGAGGGATCACTCGAGTAACGTGTGAGAATGGCATTACTTGAGAGATCACTCGAGTAATCTGCAAAGTTATTTGAAACATTACTTGAATGATCTTTCAAGTAATCAGGTAAGTACAGGAGAAATTACTCTTGGCCAAGATTTGGCCTGCATTACTCGAGGGATCACTCGAGTAATGAAAGAAGAATTTGAGGCATTACTCGAGTGATCCCTCCAGTAATGTTTCAAATAACTTAGCAGATTACTCGAATGATCCCTCGAGTAATACAAGACCATTACTCGACTTAACAGTAAAATAGAAGGAATTTTTGATTTAATTTAACATGATAATTGCTGAAATATTCATATAACGAGAAATTAAGTTGGGAGGAATTGAAAACTATTTCCATTTTATATCTTCATCTTATTTTTTATAAATTATATAATTTATATTGAGGTGTAAACTAATTAAAATCATTTATATAAGAAAAAATATACAAACTAATGTTTAAGGCTACAATAGTAAATTAGATATTATCTCCCCTTTCCTTTTAAAGTAAATAAAGGATCATTAAAAAACTTTTTCCTTCCTCCTCCTCCAATCAAACCAAATAAAGTGATTCTCTATCCTCCCATCAATCCCCGCCCATTCCAGTCCATTCCATCCCCTCCCTTTAAGCCAAACAAGTCCTTAAAAATCCCACGGAATTCTCCTTCCGGCCTCTCTCTTCATCTCCTTCAACCCATTACCGCCGGAAACTTCCAGTTTTATGTTTCAATGTTCTTGTCGTTCTTTTCCACCTCACCTTGCCGCTGGCAATACCCCTTGTGCGACGGTGACTCCAGCGGCCACCACAAGCTGGGTTCTTGTGCTTCATCTTCTTATCCACGCACGTCTGAAACATGGATCTAGAATGGTGGCTGAAGGTCGATGGCAACTTATCCTCTCGGTCTTCACGTTGAAGAATGACGATAGCCTCCGTCTTCTCCGACTTATATTAGTGCGAGATTCTTTAAGCTGATTGGTTATTAGCCCCCGAAACGCCTATAAATAATAATAAGCTGATTGATTTTTTCTTACATTCAAGAACTGTTCTGTTCAATTGAATCTTTTGGCGCTCTAAGTTAGCTATAAACAAATTCATTTTCACAGAAATCAAATTGAAGGTTGAACTTATTTCTGCTATTATTCGGAAGATCTTCGTGCTGAAAGAGACTATCCGTATCTGTTTGCAAAAGCATGTGCTTAGCTCCCCTATTATCACAATTACTTTGTCCTTTACTTCTCTCCCTTTTACGGTAATTTCTATTTTTCTACCACTCGTGTAATTGCATCTGTTTATACCTTTCTAACTTTCTTGCCCGTTATTTCTTATATTGTGTTAGGACTACTTTTGAGAATCTAGGAAAATACATAAAAAAGGAAAAGGTCCTGGTCAGAGGTTTGACTTGCTATTTTGGAGAAAGAATTGAGAAATAGAGTGGCTATAGGACTTCTATAGTTAAGGTCTATGAGTTGGGGACTGTGAGAGGTACTTTTGGGAGTCTACAAATCGTCTCTTTGATTCATCAGGGAGGGCAGAGAAGAATATTGTGAATTGTGTGGCCTGGCTCTTTAAGTTCTAGAGTTTGTGAGAGTTGTGGTTGCATGTGTAATCTGTATCCTTTGTTCATTGTCGTTGGAGTTGCAATCGTTATCCTTCCTGTTTTAGTGTAACAGTAGTGTTATGCGATGAGTTTTAGCTCCTATTCTCACTTGTGTGTGTAATTTATGTCTTAATATATTAAAAGTCAGAAGGTTCTGTGTTGGGCCATAACATATTGATAGTCCTTTCTGAGTTTCCTTACTTTAATTATGCTCAACTTTCACATAAGCTCGTAATATGTGTGCTTGTGTGTTTTCAGGGACAGCTGGGTGATGAATTAAATGATGTTGGAAGAGACTAACTTGCTTGGTTAGTGTTCTGCTTTTCCACTATATTATTAATATTATGAATATGAATGCCTTTAATATTGCATGTAACTGGCATTAATGCATATGTCACAAATATTCAGGAAGGTGGAGAAAGTATTGATCAACTTGCAAAAGCTGCACATCTGCATTGCAGAAAATAGGCATGGAGCATTTAGGTAGTCACCTCCAAGTATCTGGCTCCTCAGAAAATTGCATTGATACCGCTATACAATTATAACCCGTCTTTGCTCAATGGATACAAAACACCCACGCTTTAGCACCCGGTGCAATGGCCCCTGGTGCAATGTGGACATAACAAGTAATTGGTGATGATCGTTCTGCGTATCTGCATTGTTACTTGAGGGCCAAGAGTTATATATTTGACTCCGGTTCTATCAAGGTTTAAGGGACAATTTTCTCCTAAAAGTTTTTTGGGGGGAGGGGGGATTTTCCCTGGAAGTTTCAAAAAAAGAATAATTTTGCTTTGACCGTTATCTCAATTAATTTTGATCGTTAGTTGACTAAATATGCTGAGCTGACAGTCTACATCTCATTCACGTCTTTTTTTTGTTAGGATGCAATTTGCCCTGAAAATTTTGAATCTAACTTTAGAAAAAATAAAATAGATGATATATGGACTTTTGAGCAAATTTTCATTTTAGCAAAAATAATGTGGATGACATGTGCACTGCCCGTTCAGTATATTTAGTCAACTAATGGTCAAAATTAACTGAGATAACAATTAAGGAAAAATTGCTCCCTTTAAAACTTCCGGGGCAAAATTGCCCTCGGTAAAAACCTTCAGAGCAAAATTACCCCTTACTCCTTCTATCAGGTACCGCTTGCCTAATACGCATTAATAGTTTATGCTAGTTGATCAAACAAGAGAACAAAATATATATACTCGGGTGTGCTTGTTTGGGAAGCACAAAAAAGTGCTTTTTGAAGGACTTTTTTACAAGCAAAAACAAAACTTCCCTTGCATGTTTATTTCAAACATGGTAAAACCACTTCTAAAATGCTACAGGCAATGTTTAACCCTTTTTTTTTTTTTTTTGGACCAACAAGTAATTCGACATAAGGCCCAGAAAATAGAAAACCACGCTAACGGACAAAGTATTCTCTGAGTCTCTGTCTCTTTTTGTTCAAAGATCCATTCCTTCTACTTGGTCTCAGGAACCCAACAAGAAAAAGAAAGAGAAAAAAATAAAAAAAAAAATATCACTTAAACTTTAAAATCATAAATTAATTTTATTGACTATAAGAATAATGAGATTGATAAAAAGAGTATAGTAATTGAGAAATTAGTCTTTTGGGAAATTATTAATTTGGGATTTTAAAGTTCAAATGGTATTTTTTTTTTTATCTTTTTTCCAAACAGAAAAGTAGAGCAAGGTGTTGGCTGATTTTTGGGGCAAATAAATTAGTTTTCCTTTTTTTCATTTTTTAAAAAAATTAAATTTACTCATTTTTTTTTGCAGCAAAATAGAACTTTTAAAATTAAAAAAGAATAGGGATCAATAATTTATAAAAAAAAAAGGATCAAAAATTAAATAACAATATATTTAAATCATTTGGACTTTTATTTTTTCCATCCAAAATATTGGAAGTCTTTTTAAAAAAACGCCTCTCCTTGATCACGATGAGAGAAAATTTGATATTCACGAGAGAGAATGTCAACCACAAATAAAGGGTATATTTTTTCAAAAAAAAAAATCAATAAATTTAACTAGTTTAATTATTAATAATTTTATCGGTCTAGGTAAAATATGTATTGGTGTCATATATTTGAAACTAGAGGTGGTAATTTAATTAAATCGTCAATCTGAATTCTAAAAAACATAGGAAATTAATTGCATATTGTCTACACTAGGGGTGGGTATAGACTGGGTAGGGCGAGACCTTGCAAGATGTCGAGCCTGAAGGATGAACATGTTGCATTTTGCAGCTCGATACCTGGCCTTACCCGGTAAAAGCCCTAATCATTTCGGACAGGGTAGGGGTGGGTTAGTCAGGGCGGGCTTTCCTTCCCAAGTGGTAACTCCCTAATTAATACCATATGCATAAAAAACTTTAATCATACCTAATAAATACTGTTAAAAACTTTAAATACATTCCATAATTTCACATATTGAAATATCTCAAAAAGAATCTATAACTTGAGTCTTGAAACTAACAAAGAAAACCATACATCCTAACAATTACATGACAAATTATGAAGTAACATGCATTTATGTATGAATATTGTTTGATATAAATAAGTGCAATTGTGATAAAGTCTTCAAAAAAACTAAATTTCTTGTCTTTGATCTCAATTTTCAATGCTTTATATCATCCATCCAAATTAAAAACCCAAGTCTATCCAAAAAGTAATAATGACTTTTATGTAAGGTAAATGGATATTAAATAATAATATAAAACATTTCATAAAAATGAAATAACATACATACATACATATTAAATAAAATAATACGTATAGAACCTCTCACCCATATTTAACATGATAGTGGAAGAGAGTAGAAATTGACATTGGGGTTTATTGTGGTTAGGGAGCAAGGTTATCAATCTCATATCAAACCGGCCGAGTCAGCCCAAAAACTAGTGACCTCGCTATGTTCAAGTAGGTCCCTAACTCGGGACATTAGTGACTTGAGGTGACCCGATCTCAACCCGAGCGTTGCTGAGTTGGCTGGGTTGCCTTTTAAAAAAAAAAAATAGAATAACATGTTTTATGGGTATGAATTGTGGACGACAATATTAGTCAAAGTTAATAATAACTTTAGTGTCAATCACTATCCAATCCTTTTTATAAATAATTTTCTCTTTCTAAAAGTTGGTCCTTTTTGTAAGCAACTTTTTCTTTGTGTTTCAAAATTTAAACTACTTTTTCCTTTTATACCCTTATTAAATACACATATTTATATTAATTATTCTCCACTCATCACTAATTCTCTTTCATTTACTCATTTATTACATATTTTCTCCCATATTTTATACTCATACTCTCTCATATTTGTTACTCATTCTCTCTCATATGCTCTTTTCATAAATAGGGGTATATTTAGAAGAAATTTGATATTTTTGACACATTTATTATTTTTAACTAATCTTAACCGCCAGTACGTTTTGCACAATAAGAATATAAGTTGACTATAAAAAAGACCAAAGGGAGTAGTTTAATGAGTAAATGATTGTAGTCTGTAGATAAGAATATTTTGTTATCTTTTATTAATTTTGATATTTGATGGGAAGAATGTTTAGTGATTATTGATTCTAGTGTCATTAGATGTTAGATTGATACTAATAGTATCATACTATGATGTCAACATGTCAAAAATTGTAAAGAATATTGGATGAGTATATGATTATTTTATTAATGATTTAAGGTAATGAATTGATGTTTAGTATTTAGATTGTATGTGAGAATTTAAGTTGTTTTTAAAATCTCTTACCTGTCTTGCCCCGAGTTGACTCTGAACTAACCCATTGACCTTTGACTCACTGCCTCGATTGATTCAGAGGCCGGTCCAAATTTAATAATCTTATTAGAGAGCATTAGAAATGCTGATGCTAATAATAACTTTAAGAAACTAATATGATATTGGAGTGCAAACGTCTTATAAAATTGATAAGAAAAAGTATCATAATTTATTTTAAATTTTATATTTTTAACTGTTTTTATTAATTAACCTTCAAAAATCCTTATAGGAAGAATTGTACATATGTTGTTTTGGTTGAGGATGTGAGTGTGTGGGGGAGGGCCAAGCATGCGCGTCACAAAGTGGGGTTGTGTGCTATAAAATTCTGAGGTAGCCATCAATGCCTCAACGACCTTCTTCTTCCTCCTCTTTTAGCTTTCTCTCTTTGACTTTGAGTAAACTTTTCTCTCAGTTTCATCTCTCCCCCATCATCGCCAGCAATATCTTTATTCTATCTTCATTATTGTTGTTTCTTATTTCCCCACGTCCACATCCCTTCATTTTTATTATCACTACTTTTGCAAGTCAAGTGTACTGTCTTATTTTTATTTAATTGTAAATTAAAAAAAAATTAAGATGCAAATTTGCTTTAAAAAGTTTAGTCGATGAGCAATGTTATTGAGAAGTTTTTTTTTTTTGTTTGGATTCAATTAATATTACATCGGGAGTATTAAAAATGAGTGATATTGTCCTATACTATTAAAAAATTTGACATTGACCGTTAAACTTTTAATAATAAGGAGCATCATTGCTCCTTTGTAATACTTATAGGGTAGCATTAAACCCTAAAAACTTTTAGGTAACATTACTCCTGAGCAATAACTTTCAAGTAAATTTACACTTTAATTTATTAAAAAATTATTCCTAAATTACTAGCATTAATTATTGAATACTTCCATTAACATTGAACTATATGTCATTATAATTATGCTAGTATTGTTTGTCTGACCAGAAAACTGAAGGCAGAGAGACGTAGAGTGTATAGATATTTGCCTCTTCTTGTTTGGCGCCAAAATAAGCATAATACTGCGGAAGAAGTCTTTTTCTGAAAGTCATTATCAGCATCATCATTATAATACACAAGTCAAATCCAGAAATCAAGTGCAGCGAGAGTATAACATAATCATGATTTTGACAAAAAAAAAACATAATCATGATGGCCACGATTTTATTTTATATATGTTGCAATTAATTAGATAATATGTACAAATGGCAGTCACGGTTTCACTATTGAGAAACTTTTTAATTAGGTTTCAAAATATTATTTTTATTGAGCATCAAATTGTATATGGATAGAGTACTGATGATCCCCAAACAGATATTTATATGGACAGCCTTAATATTATCTCAAGATTAACGTGTCACTATAAGTTATTGGAATTCATATATATGCGGGCTTGCAATTAAAATAGCAGAAAATATTCAATTTAAGTAGAACAGTAGTCTTTCATTCCCAACAATTAATTAAAGAGGAAAATTAATTAATTAACTCCTCTATTGCAATATTTTTGTGATGATCATAGATCAGACGGGAGAAGGGTGACATGTCACTGTTAGATTACTATCTAACAGAAGAAATTAGAGTTAGTTGAAACAGTGTTTTCATAATGACATTGCTACAGACTTAATTATTAAGCAAACTATTTAGGACACGCTTAGAAGTAAGTTACACATAGTGTCAACGAGACAATATATGCATATATAACGCTGGTACTACATTCGGTTCTTGTTATAAAATTCACTTTAATGCAGAAATTCAACTATAAAATGAATCTTGTATATTAAAAAAGTAGAGGTAGTATATCTATATATACACATAACATACAATACAAGCACATTGATGTAGAAACTAAAACTATTTTCCCTCTGATGTTTAACATAATACATATTTGAAGAGTTGATCTTGGTCTTAAATATAAAACATAATTTTCATATTTATCAACTTTTTTGTAATTTACCTATATTAATGCTTCCTTGATAATAATCAAGGAGAAGAGAAAATAATGAAATTTAGAAAGATGAGTAAGGTATTTTAGAAAATACATGTTATATTAACTAACTTAATTAATTTCCTTAATCAAATCAAATTAGATATCTGCTGAACTGTTTTATTGTTGTTTTCTTTAACATGTATAGCAGAGATTCAGATATCAACAACAAAGCAAGATAAAACCCTAGCTACTAGTTAAATTGTGACAGCCATTGTTTGCTTTTCTTCTTTGCTGGATTGAAAATTGGAGAGGGTAAAGATGAATAATGAAAGAGAATTGATGATGGCATGTTGAGTGGGTGGCAAGAAAATTGATGAAGGTGGTTTTATGTGTGTTGGCCATGAGATGAAGTTTCCGAACAAAATAATAAAAAGTTAAGATTATACGACTGGACACAATTATAAAAGGAAACAATATATATGGCTATGGAGGGACCAAATTAAATCAAACCAAATTGGATTCTTCCACTAACTCCTGCCTCTCTTATATATATTTAAATTTATTATTTCTTGAAATGTGGAAAGCGGTACGTAGTGCAAGGAGAGTGGATTCTTGTGTTTCCCATTTGTACCAATCTATAGAATATATCACACTAACACGACAAAAATTACAGAAGTTTCAAGGAAGGTGTTCGAGCTTGAAGCTTCCCTCGTGATGATAATATATCTATTGTGTGTGTGCGAGCATTAACCCACTTTAACCTTTTTTTTTTTTACAAAAAAAAGGTTTACGTTAGTTGGATCACTAAGAGTCAAGACCTATTTCTAGGCTCAAAAGAGTGCTTGTTAAAGTAATTACAGGTTTCTTACTAAAATAAAGTCATCAATAGTCTCATCAACAGCAAGATTTTGAACTCACAATCTCGTGTTATGAAGAAGGTCAAAACATGCTTTAAGGCTCAAATAGCGTTTATTACTAAGGTAATTATAGATTGCTCGCCAATAAAGTTATTAGTTGTCACATCGGCAATAAAATTTGAACTCACAATCTAAGAGGTTATGAGTAGGGCTAAAACATATTTTCAAACTCAAAAAGTGCTTACCAAAGCAATTACATATAGCTCACTAATAAAGTCATTAGTTGTCGTATCAGCGACAACAGGATTTGAACTCACAATTTTATGGGTTATGAGTCAACTCCTTATTAATTGTATTTATATTTAGTGGCAAGCCCAATTACCATGTTATTACAGCCATAGAGGTAGTTTTGATGATAGGCATGTGTGTGTCTTGTATGAAGTACATGCATGGATTTTGTGTGTGTGTGAGAGAGAGAGAGAGAGAGAGAGAGAGAGAGAGAGAGAGAGAGAGAGAGAGAGAGAGAGAGAGAGAGAGAGAGAGAGAGAGAGAGAGAGAGAGAGAGAGAGAGAGAGAGAGAGAAAACAATTAAATATCCAAGTTGTGGAATAGCGTGGGGTTTGGATTTGCATGAAAAGGTAAAAATGGAGGCACCGTCCTTGTCATTAGAAAACTGTCATCTTCCAATTTCAAAAGGGGCCAAATAGAATCCTCCCAACCTTCACGTGGCCTACTCATCCATATTTGGATATATTAGTATTTACTCCA